>JAVRXN010000001.1:8495000-9095000 GCA_033556935.1 Timema podura
CAGTGCATCCAAACTCGCAGGCGATTCAAAGTGTGGAATAAATTTGTTCGTGGTGTATTATTTAAATTTTCGGCGCTCTTGTACCTCGGGGCTACTAAATTACTAAATAGAAACGTCTATCAAAAACTCATCAGACCATTTTGTTGTTGGGGTTATGCAAAAAACCTTTCCTTGTATTGCAAATTCTTGCAGATCATATCTTTGCAAAGAGCGAGAGTTTATTTTGCAAGTAAGAATGAGGGGGGGGGGGGTATAGTTTTGGACAACACCTGCAACCTAAAACTCGGGCGAAATATCATAATGGACGATACGACCAAAAATTAACTTTAGATAGGAAAGCCAAATTTGATTTTTAAAAACATTACATAAAATTGTATGTGCATGCATAATTTTGAAGCTCTAGTGGCAAATAATGGTAATTAATGGATTAAATATTTAACCTAAGTGAACCAGATGTTAAATTTGAATTCTATGGGGCCACACAGATTCAACGGAACCTGGATTTGGAAGGGGAACGGGAGGGTGCTGGGAGTTCTTGAGCCCCCTTTGTTTTTATTTTAGGAGGGAGGGTGCTTCTGGGATCACTTGAGCCCCTTTTGTTTTTGTTTGTATAAAAAGGGGGTAGGGTGCTGTAAATATCAATATATTACATTAACTTATACCAGTGGATCCATCTCCCCCAGAAAAATTAACTTTCTACTCTCTTGGGTTCTAATTATTTTTTACGATTAAAAGTGTTACTTTTTACTTTGTTTGCGGCCTGCTATGTCTGCCGTATTGGGGAGATTGTCCCGATAGTCATGAAAGGTTAGACAGTGGGTCATGAAAGATTGGATCGTGAGTCATGAAAGGTTGGTCCTTGAGTCATGAAAGGTTGGACCATGAGTCATGAAAGGTTTGACCGTGAGTCATGAAAGGTTGGACCATGATTCATGAAAGGTTGGACCGTGAGTCATGAAAGGTTGGACCGTGAGTCATGAAAGATTGGATAGTGAGTCATGAACGGTTGGGCCTTGAGTCATGAAAGGTTGGACCGTGAGTCATGCAACACTCTTGTAAACTGTAAGAAATGTCTAAGTGCCAAGGGAAGCCATTTCCCAAGACACACAGATTAGTTATTACTAATTAGTAATTAGTATCCATGTGTTAGCACCTCTGATATTAAGGTTGGATACTTAGTGTCCTTGTTTAAGTTAGTTTGTAAGTAGTTTTTTTTATACAAGCCTGTGTTGAGAAAGAGTCAACGGTCGAGTGAGCGCATTTAAGAAAAAAGTAGGGGTTAGCGGGATGGAGGGGGCAAGGGGCTGGGGTTGGCGACCATCCAAGAGCCAAATGTTAGAGTTACCACCTCATTAAGCCAGAAACTGCGAGCTCCATTCAGTCCAAGACTCACGCAAATTGACAGGAAGAGTTCCGCTCCGGTGGTCTCCGCCCTGGGACCACCTGCCGTCCACCCAGGGCAGAGTTGGCTGAACGGTGAGCATACCTGACTCGCCCCAGACATGTCGGGATAGGAAAGCATATAAATACCGATGCAGTTGACTACCGCAGACCAATTATTGATCTAGAGTAACGAGGTCCTCTTTTAACTTGACCATTTGGCATTTGTTCCGCGATTACTGTCAAATTTGTGGACCAATTTTTACGAAATTTGGCGGGTACATTCTTTGAATCTATACCGAACGACGTATATATATATATATAGTCTTCCAATTTGTTTATCCGTTTCAATATGGCGTTCACTCAAGGGGTTTTTCGTTTAGTAGCCCATCTAAACTGATCCAAATTTAAAATTTTAAACGATTGGTCGAGTACCTAGTGCTTTTTTTTTTTAAATTTTTAACATATATTGCGAGATTGGTGTCTTAAACCGCTTGAAGAACGATTATTCTCTATGAACTGAAAAGTTAGGAATGTCTGAGTGACAAAAAAAAAAAAAAGAACCCATTTTGTTTCCTGGCTGATGTGATCGTTTTATTTGTTAAATCCACTTGTAATATTCTGTATTCGTTACTGCAGACGGATCCGTCCCCGTCGTAAAATACATTTAAATATTACAACCGCGCGTTAAAAAAAGTTATGTTTATTATACAATCATATTGTAATGTCATAGCCAACTCTCTACGTATAAAAGATGTAGTTAATATAAAGATCCGCAGCAAACACGAGATCCAATGAAAGTTAATGACAAGTATTTCCCGCCCCCCCGACGCAAGTTTGTTTGTAAGTTTAGCTCCGAGCAATGATGAAAATAAAGTTGAGTGGGAGAGGGGGGGGGGAGGTCCCAGGTGCGGGCGAACTGGTGCTCCCAGTGGAATAATTATTGTTTTCCGTTAATAGGAAGACCACGCGGAAAATTAGCCTCAAAACGGCGCCCCGAATAAATAATAATAATAATAAAATACATGAAATAAAATACAGCCAAGAGAAATAAAAAAATATTCAATATAAAAAAAAAACCACTGTCAAGGATACAAGGAAATTTAACAATGAAGATTTTATTTAGGGGTAGTCTCTATTTTTTTGTTTTTTTTTGTCCATTTATATTACAAAATCTTGTGTAATCTTTCAAGACCTTATATTACCCCTTCCACTTTATTCTGTCCTTCAGCTCTTATCAACCTCTTACATTTTTCCACCCAACTCTCTCTTACTTTTTTTTTTTTTACCGGGATAAAACTTACCAGAATGGGAAAACTTTTCCCAATAATACTCGTGCTATGTTAGGAAAGTAAAAAAAAGAGAAGGGAAAAAAAAAATAATTCAGAAGCAAGCAAAAGGATTTTACGAATGATGGAGGGGAATATATTGTAGATTATTTTACAAAAAAAAAAAAAAAGAAAGAAAGAGATTTGATTTTATTAATATTTTTAAGAGGTAGGAGCGGTGTCAAACTCGCGTTTAATTGGCAAGTTTAGGATACTTAAATAGATAGATAGATTTAAACCCCCATTATTTTATCGACTGCACGTCAGTCAAAAGTAAATCCAAAGAGATCGGGGACGCGGCAGTTGGCCTAAAATCATTTGGCCTAAAGGCATTTGGCCTAAAAATGAAACCAAAAGTCATTTGGCCTAAAGTCATTTGGCCTAAAAGGCGTTTGGCCTAAAGGCGTTTGGCCTAAAGGCGTTTGGCCTAAAGGCGTTTAGCCTAAAGGCGTTTAGCCTAAAGGCGTTTAGCCTAAAGGCGTTTGGCCTAAAGGCATTTGGCCTAAAATGTAAATTTAAAACCTTCGGCTATCTTCGGAAAGTAAAAAGTACTGTTAGTTGTTTCATCTGAATATAGATAGCACAACTGATGCAAGGTAGTTACAATATTTCTAAAAACATTGACACTATCCTACATACAACTAGATCAGTTCACAAAACACTATATCACCTTTTTTATGTATAGATTTCCGATATTATTTCCTTGTTAATATATCTCACGGTCATAAAGTTAACGAAAAACAATAAGAAAACACCATTCTCGGGGACTTTTGACAACTTATTTCGAAAGGCAAAATGAAAGTGGAAGGCAATATTAATAATTAATATATATAATAGTGACGCATTAAATAAATTTTGCCAGTAAATATGTAGACTTCAAACGGAGATCATAACTTGTTTACGTGGCCCAATTGTAATGCGCCCGTATATACACGTGTTTGTATATATATGTTGTAATGATATGGAATTATACATCTAAATAATTTATTATTCACATCTATATTCAAAATTACGATATTATAAATACGAGCGAGTAGTAAGATTTATTTGTGTTAAGTTGCAAGGTATGGCGACGCCTTTCAAACAAAGGCGAACTCAGTTTTGTAGACAGAGACGCACCTGGATGACCACACCTTTCTTTCTTTTGGGAAGTTTCGAGAAGGAGATGTCACTAGATATACCTACTTCAAAGTACGCATCTCTTCACTTGCAATCCTGACGAAGAGCCGTGTGGGTTGGGTCTATGATAAATTTCACGTGCCGGGAATTAACATACACATAATACAATAGTCGGGTTTTTAAATTAATATTTACAACTTGTGAAATATCTAGCAAAAACTGTTTATCTACTTAAAATAAAAAAACTATAAAAGACCAGAACTTTTAATTTATAAAAATAAGACATTATCCCCTTTTGATTACCATAATACAGGATAGCAAACTTGGACCCAATTCAATCATTATATCAAATATCACCCTAATGGTGGCGAACGAACATTAATATATCAGGCTAACTTTTATACGTTACAATAATGGCTTCCCAACGTGGAGGGCCTGATAAACTGAAATAATAAAATTAAATCCAGTTCACAACCCGAGAAAGTGAGTGCTCAAAGAACAGTGAAAGTGCCGCAAACAACTTAAGTGCTTTATTACAACAAAAAAAAAGTGACTTAAGAAGAAGAAGAAGAAGAGGAAGCAGCTCCAAACCAAGTGATTTTGGAAGAAGAAGCTCCAAACCAGGTGACTTCAGAGGGAAGAGTTCGAAACCCGGTAGATTCAGAATAAGGTCCAAAGCTTCTAGACTTCAGGTGAGGTACGCAAGGAAAATCTCACGTAAGTCATCAACAGCAAAACTTCATTAAATATGGAAGAGACAGACAGTAGTAGCAGTGAGGATAATCCTCCCCTAACGCAATATTCCCAACCAATGGTAGAAGACCATTCTTGTTTAGAACTATCTGATCAGGAACAAAGTGAACAACATGAGAAAGTAGTTGAACCAATAGTTCATAAAGAAGAAGACTTAAGGGGGGTGGAAAATGTTTCAAAGGTAGGAGGTGTAGCTCAACAAACATCAGCAAATGACCTAAATGCAATTTTAATGCAGTTAGTGCAGCAAATGAAAGAGGGTAGTGAAAAGAGTGAAAAGTTAAGTCTGCAAATTAAAGAGAGTAGTGAAAAGAGTTAAAAGTTAAATCAGAAAATAAATGAAAGGTTCGATAAATCTAGCCAGGAGCTACAAAAAACTAGACAGGAGCTACAAAAAAAATAGCCAGGAGTTAAAAGAAATCAAAGAAAATAATCAGAAATTAAATACAAAGTTTGATGAAAAATTTAAGGGTGTAAATGAACGATTCAACAGGTTAGAATAAGAATTTCAGGGTAAATTTCAAGAAGTACAAAACGACTTTGACAAAAAATTACAGAAAATACAACAGACTGAAAGTGACCAAACGCAGGTAAGGGACGAACTACAGACGCTTAGGGAAGACTGTAGTAAGTCAGAAAAACAGACGAATGAGCAGATAAAAAAACTTAAAAATGCAAAGGAAAACTTTAAGCTTAGACAGGACGCTTTAAATTCCAAAGTAAAAACTACTCAGGAAAGTTGCGATAGAAATAAAAATGAAATTTTAGAACAGGTACACCATTTAACAGAACGATTTGCGACTGTAAAAAAAAAAGTAGTGATAACCTTAAATTCCAAAATGATTTCTCTGATGGACACACAGTACCAGATGTTTACTTACAGGATATAGTTGACCAGCAATTGGACAAATTTAAGGACAACTTGACTGAAACTGTGGACAAGACGTTACAAACAGTCGAACAAATGCAACAACAACTAGAACAGGCTAAGTCAAAATATGACGAAGTAGTGGAAAAAGGGACGCTAATTACTGCTGGTGCCTTGGTATTACCTAGTACAAGCATCCAGAATCAATTAATGGACTATGTACCCACCTTCAGTGGAAATAATGATAGGGTGCATGCTGTACAATTTTTGAAAAAGATGGATAGACTTTTTGAAAATAGTAAACTCACCGAAGCACAAAAAATAGCATTTTTTAATTCAAAGTTAGTAGGTGAAGCTGGAGTGTGGATGAATAGTCACGAGGCTGACTATACATCCTATGAAGCAATAATGATAAACTTTCGTAAAAGATTTTGGTCCGGGTATAAGCAGGACAAGTTAGTAAATGATATTTTTACCATTGATCTCTATAGTATAACTGGATGGACATCTGTGGCTGAAATTTTCGAGCTGTCGTCTGCATACCATTGTGTAAGAAAGAAAGAAACTTTTGGGTATCTCTTTCTTTCTTTTACCCATACAAGGCAATGTGTCATTTTGACATAGTTCATTAATCTTATTGAATATAAGAGAAACATCAATGTGTGAGTGGTTAAATTAAATAAATATGTTAGTTAAAGCTTTGAAGAGCATATAAAAGTTCAAAATTGGATAGTTTTTTTCTTTAAATAAGTTGATGTAGCCTAATATGTAAGATGATTTTTGAAGGAAGCTTACTTTTAAGGCTTTATCTCGTACCAGAATTCTACCCTATAGTTGTGTTTAGTTAGAATAAAAGACCTTACAGAAGGAAATTTCTACTTCTGTTCTAAATTGCCGTTCATCCTACCAAAATATTATATATATATGATATTATTTTGGTACGAAATAAAGCCTTACAGATTGGGATTATTACTAAAATCAGGGTTTAGTAGATAATGTACTTCCTACAAGCCTATAACCTAAATTATCATTTGAACATAAGACTTCTACACAAAGTGTGTCATTCAAACAAATGTAATACAGTTTTTAGCTAACTTGTTTCATTATAGTTATCGAAATTTCAACATGATATGGTTTCTGAAAGATATTAGCCAACTTAAAAAAACAGGTATTATTATAATAATACTTTCCACAAGCCTATAACCTAAGTGATAGTTTGAATGCATGGCAACTATTCAAATTTTGTCATTCAAACAAATTTAATCAAGTTTTAAGATACCTTGTTCATTATATTTATAGAACTTTCAATATAATATGGTTTCTGAAACCAATATACAAGCTAATAATCAACTTTAAATATAAGTGTAATCGTGCCAGACTGTAAACAACATTGATGATAAATACATAGAAATGGGAATATCTAAGGTTTTATTCATATCTGTACAGTATTACATGTAAAACTGGATTGTATATCCTTTAATGTAAATGTTTCTTCAGGAAAGTGTGGTTTAATACTTCACTATTTTCAAACAATAACACTTTTATTCATCAGAGACATGTTTTCCCATAAGAACATTTAAAGAAACCGTTAAATCTGTCCCCCCCCCCCCTCTGTGTAGCAGACGATACACTTGAGCGTCACGCTTTTGTCCTTGTAATGTGCATGTGTATGTCTATCCAATTATATTATAGAGATCAATGATTTTTACAGGCCGGTATGATCCACATAAAGGGCCTATGTGTGACTATTAGAGAATAGAGAAATTATGATTGGGGAGGAGAGGGGAAAATTTTCAAAAATCAATAGAAACAATTACTAACAAAACAATTTATTTGATAAGCTGAGGTGCTTACTAGAGTGATTCTTTTAAATTAATTCAAGTTTAATTAGTAAATTTAAACTATTTCTTTTGGTGTTCATTTCAACAATGTCTCCGCGTAAGCGAGCAAATATTGATGCAAAGACTGTATATATATATATATATATATATATATATAGTCTTTGCATCAATATTATTTTATATATATATATATATAAATTGATTTTACTTCTTATAGGTAGTAGTTAATTTGTGGCTTCATCAACATACAAAGTTCTTGCCTCACACGTGTCTAAAATTGTATTTTTTGGTAGTTTAGATCAGGGTTTCTCAAACTGCGAGGCGTGAGGGGATTTCAAATGAGGTGTGAACCAATTTTTCACTTCCTTCGACTTTCTAAATTATGATTGACTAAAAAATTAATATTCTGTTTGGCTTATGAAACAATAAAATTAATTAATATCTTACAAATCTTTACTATTCTTAATAAACTTCTACAAAGCTCTTATCAGAAAATAAAGAAATAAATTAAATAATAAATGTATCATTTTTGTATTTTAACGTAAAAAAGTTATTTTATTCTAAGAAAGAGAGTCTTAACAATTACTTTTAATGTTAATGTAAAGCTCAAGAGCATAGAGTTTGAGAAAACCTGGTTTAGATGATTTGCTAGAAATAAGATAATTTACCCAACTTAAATGTGAGCGAAGCCGTGGGCAAACTCGAGTAAGTTAATATGATTATAAAAAAAGAATGATTGATTAATTCATTTAGCAAAATTAATAATCAAATATACTAAGAAAGACTAATAAAATATACTTTGGCACTTAAAAATATTCAAAATTCAAAATAAAACAAAATTATTAAAATGGTGTGACCACATGTATGTGCTAATTAATAGAAAACGGTACGTGTACAAAACTTTTTATTTCTGGTACAAAACGGTACAAAAACTAGTATAAAACCTTGGCAATGTAAAAAGTTCAACATATACAAAATTGGTACTACAGGTTAATGGACGTGCTGCTATAACTTGGGAAGTAGTAAATTGAGAAAAGACTTACGTATTTCGAAACGGTAGTATATATTAGTTAACTAAACACTACACACCTCGCCATCTATTAGCATCACTACAAATCATAACGAATGTTTCCGGAGACAGCAAAACACATTTTAATAAATGGTCTAAAAATTAACTTTACAAAAAGTCATTTGGCCTAAAGTCGTTTGGCCTAAAGGCGTTTGGCCTAAAGGCATTTGGCCTAAAAGGCATTTGGCCTAAAGTCATTTGGCCTAAAAGCATTTGGCCTAAAGGCATTTGGCCTAAAGGCATTTAGCCTACACTTTAGGCCAAATGCCTTTAGGCCAAATGACGGGTACCCCGATCTACATTAATTAATATCGCATTCATTTATCAGTAAATAAAATAGGTTTTACCCGCTACGCGCTACTCTTGCAGTGGACTAGACTGCCGATGACGGGGAGATCGAGGTTCGAATCTCGGTCGGGTGTAGCCTACTGAGGGGAATTTTTCCAAAATGGTTTTTTCACTCTACCTCCACGCAAATGCCGGTACACTTTCTTGAAATATAAGCTTACTTATCCTTAAACCCATTAGCCTAATTAGTACATAAGCGTATAACCCGAACGGGTAGTAGGACGCGGTACTAAAAAAAATAATAAAAAGTTTTAAATTTTATTTCCGAAAAACAGTAGAAGCTTGAATTTTTAAAAGTTTTTTTAGTATCGCATCTTACTACCCGTTCGGGTTATACGCTTAAGTACTAATTACGCTAATGGATTGGGAATTGGGAAGGTTGAATATATGGAAGTAAACCCGCATTTGCGTGGAGGGAGGGTGGAAAACCATTTAGGAAAAACCATCCCAGTTCACCCGACCAGATTCGAACCTCGATATCCCCGTCCTCGACAGTCTAGCTCAACACAACTAGCGCATTAGCTAACTACGCCACCGAGGCGGGTGAATTTAGATTAAATGAACCCACATTTGCGTGGAGGGAGAGTGAAAAACCATTTAGGGAAAACCACCCCAGTTCACCCGACCGAGATTCGAACCTCGATCTTCCCGTCCTCGGCAGTCTAGCTCAACACGAAACTAGCACGTTAGCTAGCTATGCCACCTAGGCGGGTATGATTTCTTTCAATATACATATTTGGCGAGAGGGTGGGGGGGGGGGGGGTGACGATCGCCCTAATCCCCAACTCTTCTGGATCCACCCACAATTCCTAGAGCGATTTGCCTGTCCAAAGTGAGCATAATAATAATAATAACTATTATTATTAGTTGTTCTGTCTTACGACAGGTCCATTCCTTTTGTCAGTGAACTTGGACCTCCCATACGCCCTGTCCTCTGCCTCCTCCTTCAACTCCTTCAGCTCCTTTTCCCTTCAACCTTTCCTTCTATGACGTGAACACATAATTTGTAATTAACTTCGTAGCTTAGTTTCTAATCGAGTGATCAAATAACGCACGCCACAGCGGGTATTTGCCGAACTAATCGGCCAGTCACCTTTTTGTGCCTTTTAAACGGTCGGTAAAGTTCTCTCTCTACACAATCATTTTCTGCTGCTAGATTTATACGCTCCAACAGTTGGTTTTTAATCCAAGACTTGGTTTATTTCAAACATGGGTCCTATTTGTAAATTGGAGGTAGTTAAATATCGCGAGTCAAATATGAGCCGTGAAATGTGTAGGGAGATTGGAGCGACATTTGACTACGAGCCGGTCTGTGTGTCTGTGTCCCTGGTGTAGAGGACTTACTGGCAGTAACTGCGCAAATCACAGCCAGGCTGCTAACAGTAACAGTAGGAGAGTGTCACTTTATAAACGTCACTTCGTACAGCAAACGACTTACAAACTAAAAAGCACGGGAGTAGTAAGAACTAAATTCAAGCGACAGGACATTGTAATATCTACGTTTATGATGAGGGGGAAAGAGGGGAGGGGGGGGGGGTAGTTTTAAAACGTGAAGGGGGACTACAGGGTACATTCTTACTGGTGAACCCTCTGAGTGAGAGAGTATTGTGATGGTATCAAAAATAATCTAACTCTTGAAAAAGTGGTTTTCGTGATTATGTCTGTCTGTCTTTCTGTATGTCAGTCTAGAGCTGAAACCATTTTACCGATTAACCTAAAATTTGGTATATAAGGTTCCCCCCTAGGAGTTTTTTTTTTAGGAACTATACATCTAGCCCTAAAATCAAGGGTAGTTTACTTATCACCGAAAAGAGAGAGAAAAAAATCGATTTTCTCGAAAATGGCTCTAACGATTTTGATTGAGCTTCGTATCCCGGCAATGTTCGACATTACAAATAAAATGGTGCATCTCGTTTTTTACATGAAAATGTCTTTGATCGTACTTTATCTAAACGGAAATGCCCTATTTTGATCACACCTCCGCAACTAATTTAGATACGAAATAACTTATCGATAAAAGTGGTAGGACTCTTAAAGCTAAAATACTTTTATTCGAAAGAATAATTTTAAAAATTAATATTTTTTTCCGAGCTTGAGGCAAATATTAGTTTTAGTAGAGTTTTGGGAAATGAGGAGTTGAAAAGGCAAAGAACAAATATTATGTTTCTGTAACAGTGTATATTATTTCATGTATGCTATTTGGTGAAATACTATATTATTATTTTTTCCCGTTATGTTTCCGTAACACTGTATATTATTTCGTTTTTCTTATCTCACGATAAGTATAATTTAGATAAAGGAAAATACAACTATATTTATTTGATAACATTGTACTATATTATCAAAAGAGACAGCTGCAGATCACATGACCTGACGTATGACTTTTTCTAGCCGTCAGATAAAGCCCTTCCTATGAAATTTGGACTATAATTGGGTGAACCAGTTCACCTGGTTGTAGGAGACAAGTGCGCTAACCTCTTCCCTATCTTGCCTGTTGAAATGGTACGTCTGTTACGTCATCCGAGAAGAGAGAGAGAGTGTTTGTGAAATATTTGTGTCATTTCTGCTTCGCACGTCACGTGTTAGCTAATAATACCCATGCAGGTGTGTGAATTATACGACCGACTTCAAACAAGGCTCTAACTCAGCTCACTTCATTTGTCACAACCCGCGACCTCTCAGGGGAAGAACGGACCAACAGCTAGGAGGACTAACAGGTGTCCTTCAGAATACAGGGTCAGTCAGGAGGCAAGGAGGACGAACAGTGTCCTTGAGGATACAGGGTCAGTCAGGTGGCAAGGAGGACTAACAGGTGTCCTTCAGGATACAGGGTCAGTCAGGTGGTAGGGAGGACGAACAGGTGTCCTTCAGAATACAGGGTCAGTCAGGTGGTAGGGAGGACTAACAGGTGTCCTTCAGGATACAGGGTCAGTCAGGAGGCAAGGCACTAACAGGTGTCCTTCAGAATACAGGGTCAGTCAGGTGGCAAGGGACTAACAGGTGTCCTTCAGGATACAGGGTCAGTCAGGAGGCAAGGAGGACGAACAGTGTCCTTCAGGATACAGGGTCAGTCAGGTGGTAGGGAGGACTAACAGGTGTCCTTCAGAATACAGGGTCAGTCAGGAGGCAAGGAGGACGAACAGTGTCCTTGAGGATACAGGGTCAGTCAGGTGGCAAGGAGGACTAACAGGTGTCCTTCAGGATACAGGGTCAGTCAGGTGGTAGGGAGGACGAACAGGTGTCCTTCAGAATACAGGGTCAGTCAGGTGGTAGGGAGGACTAACAGGTGTCCTTCAGGATACAGGGTCAGTCAGGAGGCAAGGGACTAACAGGTGTCCTTCAGGATACAGGGTCAGTCAGGAGGCAAGGGACTAACAGGTGTCCTTCAGGATACAGGGTCAGTCAGGAGGCAAGGAGGACGAACAGTGTCCTTCAGGATACAGGGTCAGTCAGGTGGTAGGGAGGACTAACAGGTGTCCTTCAGGATACAGGGTCAGTCAGGAGGCAAGGCACTAACAGGTGTCCTTCAGAATACAGGGTCAGTCAGGTGGCAAGGGACTAACAGGTGTCCTTCAGAATACAGGGTCAGTCAGGTGGCAAGGGACTAACAGGTGTCCTTCAGGATTCAGGGTCAGTCAGGAGGCAAGGAGGACGAACAGTGTCCTTCAGGATACAGGGTCAGTCAGGAGGCAAGGAGGACGAACAGTGTCCTTCAGGATACAGGGTCAGTCAGGTGGTAGGGAGGACGAACAGGTGTCCTTCAGGATAAAGGGTCAGTCAGGAGGCAAGGAGGACGAACAGTGTCCTTCAGGATACAGGGTCAGTCAGGTGGTAGGGAGGACGAACAGGTGTCCTTCAGGATACAGGGTCAGTCAGGAGGCAAGGAGGACGAACAGTGTCCTTCAGGATACAGGGTCAGTCAGGTGGTAGGGAGGACGAACAGGTGTCCTTCAGAATACAGGGTCAGTCAGGAGGCAAGGCACTAACAGGTGTCCTTCAGAATACAGGGTCAGTCAGGAGGCAAGGCACTAACAGGTGTCCTTCAGAATACAGGGTCAGTCAGGTGGTAGGGAGGACGAACAGGTGTCCTTCAGGATACAGGGTCAGTCAGGTGGTAGGGAGGACGAACAGGTGTCCTTCAGAATACAGGGTCAGTCAGGTGGTAGGGAGGACTAACAGGTGTCCTTCAGGATACAGGGTCAGTCAGGAGGCAAGGGACTAACAGGTGTCCTTCAGGATACAGGGTCAGTCAGGAGGCAAGGGACTAACAGGTGTCCTTCAGGATACAGGGTCAGTCAGGAGGCAAGGAGGATGAACAGTGTCCTTCAGGATACAGGGTCAGTCAGGTGGTAGGGAGGACGAACAGGTGTCCTTCAGGATACAGGGTCAGTCAGGAGGCAAGGAGGACGAACAGTGTCCTTCAGGATACAGGGTCAGTCAGGAGGCAAGGGACTAACAGGTGTCCTTCAGGATACAGGGTCAGTCAGGTGGTAGGGAGGACGAACAGGTGTCCTTCAGGATACAGGGTCAGTCAGGAGGCAAGGGACTAACAGGTGTCCTTCAGGATACAGGGTCAGTCAGGTGGCAAGGAGGACTAACAGTGTCCTTTAGAATACAGGGTCAGTCAGGTGGCAAGGGACTAACAGGTGTCCTTCAGGATACAGGGTCAGTCAGGAGGTAAGGGACTAACAGGTGTCCTTCAGGATACAGGGTCAGTCAGGTGGCAAGGGACTAACAGGTGTCCTTCAGAATACAGGGTCAGTCAGGTGGCAAGGGACTAACAGGTGTCCTTCAGAATACAGGGTCAGTCAGGTGGCAAGGGACTAACAGGTGTCCTTCAGAATACAGGGTCAGTCAGGTGGCAAGGGACTAACAGGTGTCCTTCATAATACAGGGTCAATAGTTTCAGAAACTATTAACTTAATTAAAATAAACGGGTGGACCGTTATATGTCGGTTAGCTCACTTTAATCCCGTGGCCATACACTATTGCGTGTATTAATACTGCACTTGAATTACGTGCGGGAAGAAATAATCCCAGTTAAGTAATTATTCTACTGCAACATGGCGCCCAAAGAAAATAATTGTTAGTAGAGAAAATTGGTAGAACAGTTTCGGTTTAAATGTTGTAGAAAAATGTGTTAAGTACTCATAGTAAATTTGCAGACTTAATATAGTCGCCAGTAAACTCTTTGTCTACACTGAAAGTTAGCAAGCGTACCTTGGTTTGTTCCACTATGGCATTGCTTATAATCAAACCTCGGATTTTGATGATCTAAAAAAAAAGACTTTAAAATTTTCCATAAAATGACCTAAAAATATTAACAAACTTCTTTATAAATTCTCTACTAAATCAAACACGCACTTTACAAATGGAAAATGCGATGAAAATCCTTTAACAAGTAAACTCTTACATCCTATTAAATATAAAATTGGTTTACAGATATCTGCTTGAGAAGTAATAATTACCCCCTCCCAAAGTAACCCTCTCCAGTCAAGTTGCAGTCTCACCAGGAATGTGTATTTTACAACCAGACAAGCAAAGAGGATATAAAGTTCATGGCCTACATTATCTTCTCATTCAGACAACTGTGATACAAAGTTCATGGCCTACATTATCTTCGCATCCAGACAACTGTGATACAAAGTTCATGGCCTACATTATCTTCTCATTCCGACAACTGTGATATAAAGTTCATGGCCTACATTATCTTCTCATTCAGACAACTGTGATACAAAGTTCATGGCCTACATTATCTTCTCATTCAGACAACTGTGATATAAAGTTCATGGCCTACATTATCTTCTCATTCTGACAACTGTGATACAAAGTTCATGGCCTACATTATCTTCTCATTCAGACAACTGTGATACAAAGTTCATGGCCTGCATTATCTTCTCATTCCGACAACTGTGATATAAAGTTTATGGCCTACATTATCTTCGTATCCAGACCACTGTGATACAAAGTTCATGGCCTACATTATCTTCTCATTCAGACAACTGTGATACAAAGTTCATGGACTACATTATCTTCTCATTCAGACAACTGTGATATAAAGTTTATGTCTTACATTATCTTCTCATTCAGACAACTGTGATACAAAGTTCATGGCCTACATTATCTTCTCATTCAGACAACTGTGATACAAAGTTCATGGCCTACATTATCTTCTCATTCAGACAACTGTGATACAAAGTTCATGGCCTACATTATCTTCTCATTCCGACAACTGTGATATAAAGTTCATGGCCTACATTATCTTCTCATTCAGACAACTGTGATACAAAGTTCATGGCCTACATTATCTTCTCATTCAGACAACTTTGATACAAAGTTCATGGCCTACATTATCTTCTCATTCAGACAACTGTGATACAAAGTTCATGGCCTACATTATCTTCTCATTCCGACAACTGTGATATAAAGTTCATGGCCTACATTATCTTCTCATTCAGACAACTGTGATACAAAGTTCATGGCCTACATTATCTTCTCATTCAGACAACTTGATACAAAGTTCATGGCCTACATTATCTTCTCATTCAGACAACTGTGATACAAAGTTCATGGCCTACATTATCTTCTCATTCAGACAACTGTGATACAAAGTTCATGGCCTACATTATCTTCTCATTCAGACAACTGTGATACAAAGTTCATGGCCTACATTATCTTCTTATTCAGACAACTGTGATATTAAGTTCATGACCTACATTATCTTCTCATTCAGACAACTGAGGTTGAAAACATTTGTTAGAGCATTCATTAATTTAAGCGGAATTCCATGAAATTACTCAAAAAATGCATAAAAAGATTTTAAAAATTCTCAAAAATGACTAAAAAATGAAGCGAACCAATAAAGTTTTGACGTTAAATTAAAAAATGACAAAAAAACTATCAAAATCCGGGTCGTGTTTACAATATAGAGCCATAATGTAATCAGTCACGGTAAGACTGATACCTTTAAGGATAAATGGATTTTAAGTGCAATCACATTTTAATGCAATATACTCCTTTTTTAAAAATAATGTTCATATTTACTTGTTAAGGAGTAATAAATGATAAATTTAAATCTTCTTTGTTATTCTTTTAATCCCTTCTCCTTATTTAGCTTTAGTCTTCTATGACAACATGTTTCGGTGTTATATGTTACACCATCTTCAGGTCTTGATGATGATGATGATGATGATTTATTTAAAATACATATTACCGGAAGGTAATGAGGATGTTGGAGTACATGAGATGGTAGAATAGGAAACAAGAGAAATATAATTTTGAAATGCAAGTAAATGTTTTCAAGTCGCAATATTATAATTACTATATACTCGTCAGAGGAAGAGGGAAAGTACTATCAGCAGGTAAACAAGAGGCCACACATTCTCTTCCCTCTCTTTCTATCTCGTACATTGGCATATATGTGTGAAAGTTTGTTTTTGTGTCCTAGTTTATTGCAATCATACTGTACGACCGTGTTAAATAGTGTATTACCTGTTTTGTAAGCCGTACCGAACGTTTCGTTGAAACGAGGTATTCACGGATAATCGATTCCAAGCGAGAGGAAGTCGCTTTCCCCGCGCTTTAGTTCCTTCTGCTCGCCACCACGCAGCGCTGCCGCCAGGAATTTCCTTTCCACGAATGAAGAGAGAGAGAGGAGGAGGTAGAAAAAGTGTAACTCCGGGAGCATTGGATGGTTTACGATTATGAGGTGGTATTTGGGGGGTACAGTACGTTTGGGGTGAGTCCGTACAAATACCATGTTCTGACCTCATTTATTTGAGTTACCCTTTGTTTACCCTGGAAGGTAAGCAAGCTTACCGTTAATTATTCCACTATGGTGCAGCTTATAACATAGGGTCATAGTGTAATCAGTCACGGTAAGATTGTCACCTTTCAAGGTAAGCGCAGTGTAACCCTCGTTCACCCTGGAAGGTAACAAGCTTACCTTTAATTATTCCACTATGGTGCAGCTTATAACATAGGTGTTCAACCCTTGGCACGTGCCCCATAAGTGGCTCGCGTAGGTATGGTAAGTGGCACCCTTAAGGCTGCCGTTGATAAACTAAATTGACAGTAAAAATTTTTTACAATGGCAAGCAGATACATCCCATTTCATTTGACCAATTAAAAAAACACCTAAAAACCATTGTTATTACTTATAAAATTTTGTTTTTTATTGATACTTTTATTATTAATAAAACATAATCAAACAATAACAGTAATATATTACATTTTTTATTCATGTTTTTTTTTTAAACTTATTTTTTTTACTGCCGAAATGTGTATTCTTGAAAGGTGCAATAACTTATTCTAATTAAAAGTCTTTTATAACAATTTTTTTTGGTTAATTTTTACTTCACTTAGGAATCAAATCTATATTACGTTTTTCTATAGCACCAATACTTTTTTTTAAACGGGAGAGGGTGGTGTAATTTAAGGTTAAGTTAGAGGTTTTGGGGTGAATGCACGTTAGATATTTTCAGCGTAAATAATGGTACGCCCAAATAAATGGTGTCCCTCCAACTCATAAGATAAGGGCCATACTCTCAAGGTAAGACTGCTACCTCTCAGGATATACCAAGTCTACATGGCGGATAGCTCTAACGTAAACTTGTGGATTGTACAGCGAAAACATCCACATATCGTGTATTATATACCCATTGCTGTACTTTGTACCTTGACAGGAGTACCAACAATACAAAATTACTAGCGGAGCTACCGCGTGACTTAGAAAAGCTACGCTCCGAGAAGTTTTTTTTTTTTTTAGCTTAAGAGTCTCAGGTGGCGTGGTTGGCACCGTTCCTTGTAAAGTGGCTTTAAAAGCTATTTCACCCTCGTCCGAATCGAAACACGGATAATTGAAGGCCTCTCTTTGGAGTTTATATATATAAATAAGTCTCAGGTGCAAATAGCCCCCTTTCCTCCCCCGCCCCCCTCTACTCCGACATGTCTGATACACCTGAAGCGGAAGATAACATGTTTGCACATTTTGACATATTTGTAATCATTAGAGAGATACAATATTATGTGAGGATGTGGTTAGTTGTATGACAATACAGTCCACATTTCATAGACAGATAAGTTACGAGAACGACTCACATGTATTCATACGGCAGGTCAGGTTATCTGGAGCTGTCACTTTTTGTCCAGACAGAGTCCTGTTTTAACTCCACTGTTTGGCACATCATCAGTCTGTTCAGCGATTACTACCGGATGCATGGATCAATTTTGATGAAATTTGGCTGGAAGCGACATTCTTTGAGTCTAGTAAAAAGAGCTTTTTTTTTTAAACAATATTGCGATATTAATGTCTTAATCCGCGTAAACAACGTTTATTATCTATTAAATATAGACTAGTATTAATTTGTTTTCTATCTAACTTGATCAACAAGGAGAAATATCAACTTAAAATCCAGGGATAAATTATAGAAGTAATCTCAACTTGAAATCCAAAGAGAAATAAAAGAAGATATCTCAACTTGAAATCTAAAGAGAAATTATAGAAGATATTTCAACTTGAAATCAAAAGAAAAATAAAGTATATATCTCAACTTGAAATCCAAGGAGAAATTATAGAAGATATCTCAACTTGAAATCCAAAGAGAAATTATTCCAAATTGAAATCTTAAGACTGTATGTATTAACGATAAGACTATGACATCTTAGCCATTTTTGAATGGAGGGAGCGAAGTCTACTGTTCACAGAAATATCAAGTGACGAAATAATTAGTATATATCAAATAACAATGATAATATATTAAATTTTTATCAATGGTGACCGTAAAAAAAAGTTTGTTTATTCATAAAATATTCTTCTTATAAAAATTTGACTGCCTGGTGTGGAAGAGATCACAGATATTTAAAAATAGTTATTTTCTTGGCCATAATATGGCCATTTAGTTTTTGTTTTGAAGCCTATTTTTTATAAATGAAGATAAATTGCCGCTACACAGCCTTAAAGCCCAGCGTAAATTCATAGGTTTTGTCACTTTTGTACAAATATACAGACCAAAACCTGTAATTTGTTTAAAATCTCAATAATTTTTCTAAAGAAATTTATGATTATTATTATTATTATTATTATTATTATTATTATTATTATTATTATTATTATTATTATTATTATTAGCACCGCGTCTTACTACACGTTCGGGTTATCCGCACTTACGCTAATGTGTAATGGTAGGGTGATTGTGAGATGAAATGGAGGACCTACAGTTTAACGTGGGATCCGAACCACGGTGGAGGTCTGACATTCCACACATTCACAATTTGTGATTAATACACATCTTGTCAGAGGTGAAGGAAGGTTTGGCAATCAGATAAATCTGTGCCGGGACCGAGGATAGAACCCCGGACACCCCAGCACAGAAGTCTGGCACCTTACCCCTAGACCACCCGGTCACTTTACGAAATTGATACTCCTGTTCTATTAGCGTCCATTCACAGATTAACGTAAATTAAATATTATAAAATGGTGACATCTCTCATGAATTTTTTAAAACTTTGATTTGTTAATCGTCAAAAATAAATTATTTGATTTAAAAAAGTAAATTTAAATTTATTTGATAAAACTCGAGAAACTTGTGCCGAAAAAAAGGTATTTTTCTAAAATTTCAGCTTTCAGCTTTTTTTTTCATTTGAAAATTTTTGGTTCATTATTATTGTATAGGCTTTTACTATCGAAAGGAATCGCCCACACTACACATTTATAGACTCTGCACATAATTCAAATATGCATAGTTAAAATAATGGCTGAAATCATGGAGGTATATCGACGGCTATCGATGTTTACATAATTATATCCACGACTAATCGATAAAGATACACGGTCGGATTACAAAGTTCGATTATAATTTTCATCACATGAACGTACCTTGAGTTTAAATACATTTATCTAACAGCCTGTCGGTTTTATTATCTACTAAGAGTACAGAAAAAAAAGTTATTTGGAAAATTTACGGGCTAGGTGAACGTATTTTATTCAACAGTTGATATAATTAAAAAAAAACACACACGATGTATTGAATTTCATTTGTTTAGCTATCTAACTAAAATATTCCAAACATATTAAGCATATTTTATAGAGATAAATGATTTCTGAGTAATTTATTTTTCTACTTTTAGTAAAAATATGAAGATATTCATTTTAATTTGTTGTTGAGGTAAATTATGATTGCTTTCAAAACTATTATTATAACAATATATATTTTAATTTGAGAATTTTTACGCCGAATTTAATTGTTTTCGTACGACGAAGTTTAAAATAATTATTCTACCATAACGTAGGGTCTTTAACAATGGCATAATAAATAGAAAGTATTTTGGTCTATTTGGCAATGATTGTTTTATTTTAAATCTGAAAATCAGACAGCTGGTAAGTAACCAAGAAAGTGTACAATATACGTCCTCCACCTTAGGTCCCATTGGCATGGTTACCTCTCAGTTATTTGTATGTAAATAAATTGTTACTAAGACACGATCACATAGACAGAAAAAAATCCTCGTACTAATGAGAACGTTTCATGTAACCGGCTGAATACTCATAATATGAATAATATATCGTTCAGAAATGTTATCCGTAAACCTGTCCTCGTGTCACGTCAGTAGTGTAAATGTAGCAGGGGTGGTAGGGGTGGGTTGAGGGGGTAAGTCGACGGTAAATGATCACCTCATCATTGCCCTAAAGGCTGCTTCGCTAATTAACACAGCGCGCCTGCGCAACAACCAAGTCGCGCCGTCTGTTTCATATCTTCAACTTTATTACACCTCATTTCGATTTCAATTACGTTCTCGAGAAGCTTGATGAGACAAGGGTTGAAGGAGTCGTGTTTTTTTTCTTTCTTTCTAAAAGGGGTGAGGTGAGGTAAGGGTTTTTTTTGGGGAAGGCGAATTTCTTGTTAAGAGTGTTTGGTGAGAGTTAAAGAAGCAAATTTATTCGGTGTCGTTTGGTTGTTAAACGTTAAAATGTTTTCAGAACTAATCTAAGGCGTAAAATAAATCAAAACATAAGTTGTGAATATTTTACCTCTAGGGATATTTTTACAATGTGTTGAATAAGTTCTTATTGACGATGTTGCCTACTTTGGGGTGAATTGGAAGCTATTTTGTGAAGAGGGCTGCATCTTAACTTGACGCACTTAATCACTGTAAGCACCAACACGCTTAGACGCCAATGTGGAAATAAAAAAATAAAGGGGGGGGAATGAGATCTTTAGTTGGGAGTGTGTTGTTTGCACCCGTGTTGGTAGCGCCCTTTCAAAAAACGTGGGCGTCAACGCCCCTGAACTAAACCGTAAGTTTTCGAGCCCGTGGGCGAGTCAAAGCCTTGATACTAGCAACTGGAGGTCATCAAGAGGACGTACATGACGTTTATCTTTTGATCGGTCCTGTTTCAAAACTACTAGTATGAAGGAATGTTGGCAGGCTAGGCTATGTTAGGTTAGGCTAGGTTAGGCTAGTTAGGTTAGTAATTGACCTGATACCTATATTTTCCTGACGACACATTTTTTGACTGTGCTGGACTAAAAACAAATTAACTCTCTGAAAAAAAAATGTGACTCATACGAAATATTTAGTAGAATCGGGGAAGAAGTAAACAAAAACTAAAGGTTTTCGTAAATAGATAGTATAAAAAAATTAATATTAAGTGGATGCAAACACACACGGGCGCAACCAACACGTATCCCTTTAGTTTACCTGCCGATAACACTTCCCCTCTTCCAATCACGAGTATACACACTTACTCTACTATTTGCGCTTGAATAGCAATGATTTGCATTTCAAAATTAAATTTTTCTTGTTTTATTATCTTGATGGACATATGTTTCCATGAAATGGTTTAATCCACATCCTGGAAAGACGATTTCTAACGGCCATTTTTGTGAATAAATCAAATAATCTTGTAACCTCGTTACAACAAGTAAACAATAAAAGGTTGCATCACTCACCACCCTGGCCCAATTTGACTCATCTCAGCAAGACCGCAGCTCTACGACACTTTTCGGCACTTCTAAAACCTGACTGAATCGAGGCCCATGGTTCATTTCCCGTCGTGAATACCAAGCCGCGCCCAGAAAAAAAGAAAGAAATACATATGCACGAGCGTTCACTGCGCTCTGTCGGCTGTGTTCTGCAAGCTCGTAGTCCAGTTCTTTCCACCCCGCGCTGGAGAGGCGTGGTATAGCCCAGGATGTTCTAGAAGCGTGCTACCCTTACCCTCTCCCCCTCCTGTTATCCCCGTTCCTTGTGAACATGTGGTAGATTCAAGGACTATATAATGGTAGGATCCTGTAATGTTGACACATATTGCATTACTGGCTTCTAGGTGAGCGACGTTGTTATAAGTTGATTAATATCTCATATTCTAAATTCTCTTTTGGCTTAAATTATATTTAACATTTTCAAAATTATCGTTTCAGAATCTATAAATATTAAACTTATTAATTTTGTCATGTAATTCACATTAAGTTTACTTAGTATTTTTGGACTTTTAAGGTCATGGTAAAAGTTAAAATCTTGGTACGGTTAGAGTAAAACCGTATTTTAAATTTTGATACTATTCTTTCTTTTGGGGACATTTGATCCCTGTGTTTTCGAGTAATTTCTGCATATCCGCCTCAAGGGTGTTTTTCAAACCCTTTTGGTATCGACAGTTTGGTCGTTTGTTAACAGATAGCGTTATTAGCTGTATACACTTTTTTTTAGTATCATGTAGATTTATAATCCTCTTGTTATTTGTTGATAGTTTATTTAATATTGTTGGAACAGTTTAAAGTTTATCGTTTATCGTTTCTTAGTTTGAGACAGGGCCGCAAGACGGCGAGATTCCTCTGTAGTCATTGCTTTAGTAAATGATTTAAGTTGCGTGTAGTTAGGCTTGAGACCACCAGAAGGCGCAAAATACTATTTAATATTTATTTATTCTTTGATTTGTCGGCCGCCTCCAGATGAAAAGAAGGGCCAGTAACTAGTTATTGTTCTATTATTGAACTTTAAAAGCTTTAGAATAGTTAAATTTTCAACCACTTGGCTTTGTGTTTTTTAGCATTTTTGGATCGCAAATAAATTTCTGTGCCGGCCGCTTGGCGGCGTCATTATTAAATTAAAGTTTGACCTTTTGGTGAATGATTACAAATTAAGTCCTGTTCAGATTTAGGAGGCCGATAATTTGATGAAGGCATATAATTTATTATTTCAACAAATTGAGAGCTGCCAATAAGATCACTTATATTGGTGTTATATATTTTAAAGAGTGTATCCTAAATTAGTAATTCATGTCAAGGATGTTTGATTTTGCCAGTATGTTAAATTATGACTGGTTAAAGATAAATAAATCGAGACAGTTAATGAGGTCAATTTAAGATTTATTGTATCATGTGTTTTGATCCGCCATTTATGGGCGAGAGTAGATTTTTTGCGAATATTATATGTTAGTTGTCTGATGTTGTGACTGATGCGAAGCAGTCCAAGAAACTTGCCGCTTTAGAGCTTACTTGTACACCACATCTCTCATATTATATAATGTTGTTTTGACTTTAGCTTTTTCTATGGTTCATAAACCTTTGTATGCCTATTAAATCAGGTCCTTTCTTTGGGAAGTTCATTCCAAATAAATTTCGAACTTCGTGTGAACGCTGATGTCACCTAACGCTTTGAGCTGTCTCACTCGTCTAATCAAGTTGTATAGGCTATATTATGACAAAACTACTTAATTAAAGATAAAAAGAATAACGGTGTGACAATGTAAGATTATATTTGGAATTATTTAAGAATGTATTGTTGTTGTTATTATTATTATTATTATTATTATTATTATTATTATTATTATTATTATTATTATTATTATTATTATTAGCACTGCGTCTTACTACCCGTTCGTGTTATCCGCACTTACGCTAATGTGTAATGGTAGGGTGATTGTGAGATGAAGTGGAGGACCTACAGTTTAACGTGGGATCCGAACCACGGTGGAGGCCTGGCATTCCACACATTCACAAGTTGTGATTAATACACGTCTTGTCAGAGGTGAAGGAAGGGAAATTTATTGTTTTCGTTTCAATGTTATATCTTTAAAACAAGCCAAATGTAACGTAAATTCACTAACATGGTAAATCCTATTATTTATCGTTACGTCACAGGTAGGTAACGTCTTTCTTAATGTATACTTTTTTTACTTATGTTACTATAGGCCTTACGGAATGCAAAGCTCATTCTTGTAATTTGCTGGAAAAATACAATTATAGAAAGAACGCCACAAAGTACGAATCTGAAAATAGTATTGTGAACGAATCTACATTGTTGATATTAAAAACTTCAAAGTCAAGATGTATTGATAGTATAGTTATTATGGTTTTATTGGTATCAATGGTTGTAAAGGCTTTCAACTGTTCACTAGCGCACCTCCTTAACTCCCAAACTGCACGACAAAAGAAACAAGAAAGAAACGTTTCTCTCTTTAAAGATGCGACATTTGGATCTCACCACCCTATCTGTCTGTTTCAAATTTAATTCTCTTCTATCCCTCCCTCCCCTTTATTATCTTGGGTTGTGTGTATAAATTAGTGTTACAGATTGTATTTAATGTTGGCTCACATCATTTAATTTATTCAATGATACATTGATTACTAGGATTTTTTTTAGTTTGTAAGTTTATACCTATATATCCTTTTCAACATTAAATTTATTTTGTAGATTTGTTGCCACTTTATATCATTAAATACGGTACATCTTTTAAAAATGGTTCCTTAGAAACCAATTTAGAACGGAACATTATTTTATCGGTTTATTTGTTGTTATTGATGTTTTGGGAAATTTACTTTTGAGATAAATTTATTGGCATTATTTTATCTCAAACGTTTTCAACATTAAATTTATTTTGTGGATTTGTTGGCACTTTTTATCAATGAATACAGTACATCTTTTAAAAATGGTTCCTTAGAAACCAATTTAGAACGGAACAGTATTTTATCGGTTACTTGTTGAATCGTGCATTATTGTTTGCGATATTGGCGTAATCATTCCTCATCGACAAAAACTCGCGCCTCTTTGAAGCTAATCTTTTAAAACTAAGCATGAATATTAATGCAATGTTGTAGGCCTATATTGATTGTCAGAGTTATTCTTATTGATATCATATTTATTTATTGAGAGCAGTAGAACCGTTTCAATTTCTTGTGGCCGTTAATGACGCATATACCTATCATTTAGATTTAACTTATTTAGCTAACAGGAAATGTTTAACTTGTTTAAATATTAGGAAAAATACCGTAAGGGAGGCCAAGAAAGACATGGGAAGAGCAGATAGCAGAAAGTGTGTAAGTGAGAGTAGAAGAACATAATCAATTAAAGGAGGAATAATGGTGAAAGGACAAGAGGAAGATGAGGTCATTTTACTAAACTGACCCAGTCACAGACTGGAAGTACTCTTGGTGATGATGATGATGATTTTATGAGATAAGCCCATAAGTAATGTACTATTTAAGATATGACCAAAACAAGTCAGATCATTACATTATAAAATATATGTTAAGAATGAGATATTGTCATTTACAAATGGCAAAGATATGTGTTCAAATTATTTAATTTATAAAATTTAACATTGAAGATATATTTCATTATAATTAAAACCCTATACAAGTTGGTTGTACTCCAGGCATATCTGTTTTTTTCCTTTTATAACACACCTTTTATATTTAATATATTTACTTTGACTCAATATTTGCTCATAGTACGAGTCAAATTGGTCAAATTAACATTCATTACAATATATTAAACAAACAATTGTCAGACTAGTTTTAACGAGAATGAGAAATAAAACTTATAAAATCAACAAGTTAGGGTTCGGCCAGACTGACAAGCGCGTGATTAGCAGATAGCTCTCGATAGTTGTTGGCGAGGAGGCAAAGGTTCGAATCTTGGATCAGTGAACTGAGGGGGGTTTTAACAAGTGACTTATTGTTGTGGTTTTCTCATCCTCTCTCCACGCTAATGGTGATTCTTATTTGTAAAGGCCTACTTTGATAATAATGAAGTATTTTAACATATCAGTGGTATGGTTTATGATCTTACCAATTAAATTAGGCCGTTAGTAGCAAGTTTGATAAACCTATCGATAGTAATAAAAATGTCAAAATGAGAAGTTTTCCTAGCACTCAATGAACCAACATACAATGATATTGCCTAGCGCCTGTAAACTAGACTGTACCGGCTCGAGCGCACGCTCCAGTCTGGCCACCTCTCATTACAACCAATGTGTTCTATTTTATATTTTAGTTGCTCGCTCGCTCGGCCAGTCTGGCCGCCCCTTAAATGTATAAAATATCGTAAACATATCTAGTCAAAGGTTTTATGATTTTGTTTATAGTATAAAAGTTACAATACCCTAATTATTCTTAAAAAAATTATTTTAATTGATCTAAGTCTTATCTGATTGATTGTTCCGTTACTCCTTTAGGTGTTCCAGTTTATGATGCAGATTTCTGGGAGCTTAATTGGCCGAAATGTTCCGGTACTCAAGTTATCGTACCATAATCATTTAACTGTAAAATTAAAATCAAAGACTCTAGTAAAGAATGTTGAATAATAGAGCGGTTAGATTGAGTAAAATATAGAATGTTAAATATAAAATTTAAAATGAATTATTGTAACAATATTCAAACAAACAAACTTACGTCGTTAAATGATGGAACACGATGTATTTTCTATCACTCGTAGATGTTAACTGACAGGCGTGGTTTGTCACAGATAATATGTATTGGAAAAATTGCCGTGCTAAAAGCGAAATAGGAGGTATAATTTAGATGGACCAGGCTTATAATTATATTATATGATAAATGTGTGAAAACATCAAAACGGCAAATATTCGATCTAGAAATGTTCGATAATAATCTTGTTATTCCAATCAAAACTGCGGGTCCAATCATAAAACTAATATTCTAATAATATAATCAGTTTGACGGAACTCACTTCATACCGTTGCATATCCTATCTTGGCATGAAAAGCTTCAGCATGACTTTCGGAAATCGATCATGTCTGCCTGTTCTGTTGGCCCGCTTTCCATCGGAGCGCGCCATGTTGGTTTCCCCATATAAACCGGCCACGGCCCGTTGGTTAAATCATCGGCACGGCCTTCTGGATCACAAAACCCTCACGCTGTCTTGATCATCGCTCGCGTTTTCACAGTTGGTTTGTACTTCAATCATGATCCATACCGCCGTGATCTTGATGGACGACTGACTTCGGTTTTAAAATGAACTACATCTCTACTTGGGTAGGCAGACATGTCTAGAGTGAGGTGAGAGGGGGGGAAAAAGATTCGACTTTTACTGTGGAGTCCCACATTCGCCGTAAAACGAGAGCAGTTCTGATATTTGGTCACGTGACAGCTCTAATCCTATCACAATAAGTCAGTGTGGCCAGTGTAGCCCGCACTGCTCGAGTAAAGATAATTTAAACTTTTCCGGCGCTTCTACAGAAAACCGGCCAAGAAGACCCGATCAGCGCATGCGCAAACTTTCAAACACGAGTTATTTATAAACACAGCACATTCTTAAGATGGAGTATCTCAAAAATGATGATGAAAAACGACAGTTTATTGGAAGCCATGAGTTTTATCGATGACAAAATCAAACCCAGGCTGTAATTAAAATATATAATTTTATTTTAAATACAGTAACTTGCACTGATTGTAATATTTTCGTTTTTATGTTTGACGTTTCATTGCATCGTGGGTAAACAGAGATTCTCAACTTTCCTCGGGTGTGTGGAACAGCTGCACCATTAAGAGGTGCAGATTCACTGTACCGCTTTCAAATTCCAGCTACGTGTGAATTCACCTTTATACGTACGACGTGTACACCGCAAACGTCTTTAGTCACGCATTTATATAGATAGATACAAACTGGACAAGGGCTGAATTTTCAAACAAATTGATTTTCAATTTTAATTGTTTGCAATGTTAAGGTGTGGTAGAATGGCACGCCTCCATTTGTGCTCTCGAATTAAGATTTTATTCTTTTGAAATATATTTTTAAAATAACTTCTCTAACAGTATCTGCGCTAAAAAGCACTATCGATTGATACTTTTATTGTTACTAATGCTTCTTAAACTCTATAGTTTTTTTTGTTGAGTTTGGTGTTTTTCAGTGATTGTATAAACCAAGGTATGTAATGGGATATAACACAATATTAGAAACTTTAAAAAGTAAAACCACGCATCTCACTAGCCCCCCTCCCCCTAAAATAATTTAATTACGCATTTTGACGAGGAAAATAATCGTAATTTGCTAGCTTGGTTCTTAGTGGAGCGTGCTCTGGAAGGGGCAGTTTTAACGACTTGCCGCTGCTGGCGCTGTTTTAACGCGGTCCCCCTCCTTACTGCCACCTGTTGTATGATTTCAGAACTATCCACGGCCGATTAGAGTGACATTAGCACCCGCTTCGGATCACCGCGCCTTCATTAAACTTTCGAGTCGTAAAAACAAGCTTTTATTGCCAGAGAACCTTTCTAACAATTTACTTTGGGCGAGTCACGCATCGGGATAATATTTTGTCGTCATTAGAACGGTTGACAAGTAATAGTTTAACAGACGTGTCGAGCAGAACAAAATCAAAGAGATTTTTAGTCAGATGAAGTCTTGAAATTAAATTTTATCAAATCATCGAAGTTAAGATATTCTTGCCACGTAACAGTTAACGCATTAAAATATGCAAACTTCGTTCTTATGTAGAAAATAATAAAAAATGAATTGATAAGCAGTCAAGAAGAACAAAATGTTGTTCAACTTAAGTGTACTACACATTTCAAACTTTTTCAGATATTCATAACAATTATTCTTGGCCTGAGAAACTTTTCTAAAGTGCTCACGTGTCGTTTTCATTTAATCAAATTAAGAATCAATAGCCAAATTAGTATGTATGCATAAATAATAACTTTGGCTATTTGATTCTTAATATGCGATCCTTACAATTATAATAATTGTACAAGTTGCAGCAATAACCCAACTACCGAGTTGAAGGTGGCTGCGTTATCTGATAGCTCGTGATATTAATAAAATAAACATTTGTAGCCGACGATTTCTGACGTCCATCATAGACTCTGCCTTAAAATATGAGTGAAAATGACCCTGAGCACGGGACGATTCCCGTGTCCAGGCGTCATTTTTCAATTTTAAGAACATAATCAAAATTAGATGCCTTAAAAACTTATTAAAAACAATATTCCCCTAGCAAATTTTTGAAAATTGGATGCTTTTAGAAACTAATATTGCTATGTTTCTGGTTTGGATAGAAAACAAAAATTATATGAAAATAGAAGATATTCGGACTGGCCACCTACGTTTTAAAAAAAAAATCGGATGCCCCTAAAAGCCATTTAGAGGGATATTCACCTGGGATTTAAAAAAAATTAACTGCCTTTAGAAGCTATTTAGAGTGTTTTTTTTCCCTGGAAAAGTTTTGAAAAGTGAATGTCTCTATAAGTTATTGGACGTTTGATACAAGGCCATCTTTAAACTTCATATTAAAAATTTCGGGGGGGGGGGGGGTGTTTGAACCCCCTAAACTCCTCTCTCTACAGCCATGATTGTAATACTTTGTATAGTTATTACGTGCCAGTATTTCTTGTGTTTCTCCTAGCAGTTGTTGAGTTTCATACCGCGTGTTTTCACATCATTTGCTGTATCTTACGTTCATATTTCCTTGAGGCGATGTTCTTTGATCAACAGTGGGATAGCTCCCCCCTCCCCCCCTTCCTCCACGCAAACTAACACAACAATGGACCCTTCCAAACCGAGAGAATGGCGTTTTTCATTTGTCATTGTGATGGGAAATGGCAAAAACGTGAGTTGTTCCAATAACGCCAAAGAAACTTTTCCCTTTTTATTTCAATAATATTTCTCCTTGCGAGTTTTTATGAGGAAAAAAACAACAATGTTTTACGACCAATTGTATAATAAAAGTAAAATATAAAATAATATAGTATTGCATTTGTTTGTGTGCGTGTATTTGTCGTCATAATTTTGCCTTGAATCTAGGTTCTGCTTTGTTGACTTGCGTAGGTAGAAAAAGAATAATCTTGAACTCAAGACCTCCAAGTGTGTTCGGGAACCTTACTTGAATAATGCTGGATTTACTCTTAAGAAACAGCACCCCAACAATGGTTAAATCAAAATCCCTAAGGCAACTGTAAGTAAACAACAATGCACGAAATACATCAAACTTGTCTGAATGTTATTATTGTGTTTCAATATTTCCATACCACCATCCTACCTAACTACAGACCTCCATGATAAATTTAATATTAATCTTAGAATTAAAAAATAACTACTCTTTGACAAGGTCCATAAATTGGTTAAATTTGTCAACTTAAAAAACAAACAATATATTCCAATAAAATAAAATATTTAGGTCATGAATGGTAAACAAAATTTAGGTATTGTTAAAAATTACAATAAGTGCTGTACATTGATATTCAAAACGAAAAAAGTAATGTTTTGTAAGAAATTACACTATAACATTTTTTTCATATTTCTTTGAGCAAAGATCTGTGATCAAAGAAAATGATATTTAGACAGTATCATCGTGCGTGGAAGTAAAACCAATAATAATTCACGAACTAAAGCGTGGCATACATAATTAAGCCATTACGTATTATAGAGTTATTAAACAAGAAACTAATAACATTGCTTATTTCTATCAATTATTATAAGGAGAATGGGGAGGAATGTCAAATAACATTATAATCGAACGTTGCGCTGTCTACAGATGTATTTCTAAGCACTTAAAACCAAATAATGTATAAAACTAATATATTTTTTCTTTAAAAGGGTGTACAAATTTAACTGGGTATTTGAACTGAAAAACTATTACATAAATTTGACGAATTCATGAATGATTAATAACTTGTTAGTTTTATTAAAACTGATCAAGTATTAAATTGCGAGTTATTTTAATATATTAGTCAATTTAATAGGGGCAGATTTTGTCATCTAAAAATCCTTTAGTATCAACATAATTTAAATGCTCAAAAACATCAACTAACCAAAACAATAGCCTGGAAATGTTTCATTGAATTTCTTTCAGACCAATCATCAAAACTAGTTTCACTTAATATGATTGTTTTGATACTTCAACACTGCGACGCTGCAGTCAAGTGGAAATTAACTGTCGATATTGACTCTTCTCACCGCCATTTTGTTTCACTCGTTCACCTATTAATTCCCCTCTCCAACCCCCCCACCTTGGTCTGTTAGCGGTCTTCACGAAGTGGTTTAAAGCTTGTGGGTAAGGGTTGTTTTAAAAGGTGTTAAGTGTCGTATTCCCCCCTCCCCCCCCTCCCCCCCCTCCCCCACTCCCTAAATACTCGAAGGGTGTAGCGCGCAGTGTTTAACCTACCCTGCAGGTTGCCTGGTATATTTCACCGCTTATCTCTATCTTGATAACTGAGCGCTACCAACCTCAGCACACCTACATTCCCCCCCAACGTTCCGCGAGCTCTGAAACAGTACAGTACTAACAACCCTCCGAGTTAAAAAAAAAACACCTCGCGGACATGCGGGCAATACAAACACTAAATTATCACCGTGTGCCATATATATATATACATTGCAGGTCGAACTGCCCTCGCTGCAAGGAACGATAAATAATGGGAATTTATTTTCTACCGATTTTATATAATAAACTACAGTTTGCACTACCGTGCTCTCACGGCAAGCTAAGACTTATTTCTGACATACAATGAGAAGAGTTATAATATATATTCAGTCTCATCACATAATGTTTAGTTGTAATTTTTATCATAATTTCATCTTACTAGCCAACGAAACAAATTAAAGCAAAATCATATTAATATCGAATTTTTATCTGAAAAGTTAAACTTATTGTGAGCATATTATATTTTGAAAACAATAGGCGTCTTTGTCAATAATATTATATTAATTTAATGGTAATAATATCAGAAATAATAAATAATTATATTCTCCAAACTAATTTGAAATAAAATTAGATATAGCTTATGTGATAAAACTTTAATAATATCATATTTAAACATAATTTGAAAAAATAAACTTTGGGATATTTTATCCCTATTTATCTGTATCTATATATTTTTATATGCATTTTTTTCTGGTATTGGTATAATCTTCTGTGTTTTTAAACTACTTAAGTCTGTGCGAATCCAAAAAATTTCAATTTTGAATCGAATCTGTATCCTTGCTTACTAACTCAAACCAAACCGGAATCTTTTCTTACTAAATCAAACCTAATATGACTCTTTGATTACTAACTCAAACCTAATATGAATCTTTGCTTACTAATTCAAACCTAATCTGAATCTTTTCTTACTAACTCAAACCTAATATGAATCTTTGCTTACTAATTCAAACCTAATCTGAATCTTTTCTTACTAACTCAAACCTAATCTGAATATTTTTTTACTAACTCAAACCTAATCTGAATCTTTTCTTACTAACTCGAACCTAATCTGAATCGAATATTTTCAAATTAAATGATATCGTATTCAAATCTATACTATCGAGCTAAATTTATTTAATTTATTTGAGGTATTTAACGTGCACTTTCTAAACCAACATATTATATAAGCACACGAGAATTTCTATGAACGAGAGTGAAAGAGCCTACCAATTTTGACGGAAAGATATTTCCACATACCCTCCAGGGTTCCTTTACACGCCACAATCGACATGGGACCGACGGCTTTACTTATCCTCCGAAGGAAGTTGTGCTACGGATTTTTATCACTCGAGACTTCAGCTGGGTTTGAACCCACGAACATCTAGTCCTGAGGTGAACGAGCACTTTACCCCAAGATCACCGAGGTCAATACCAGGCTAAGGTATAGAGAATTGTAATAGATTTTATTATTATTATTACCACGTCTTACTACCCGTTCGGGTTATACACACTTAAGCTAATGTGTAATGGTAGGGTGATTGTGAGATGAAATGAAGGACCTACAGTTTGACGTGGATCCGAACCACGGTGGAGGCCTGGCATTCCTCACATTCACAAGTTGTGATTAATACACGTCTTGTCAGAGGTGAAAGAAGGGTTTGGCAATCAGATAGATCTGTGCCGGTACATAGGATTGAACCCCGAAGTGATAGATTTTAATTTTAAAAAAGGGCAGTAAATCTTGTCAAAATAATAAGTACATATTTTTGTAAATACTACGGGTTTCGAAAGTTTTTTATGGCCAACCTAAATAATAGATCTATTGATAACTTCTGCAAAACATGTTAAATTATTCAAAGGTTTAACATTTAAATTCCAATTTAGAAATAAAAGAAAATCATCGACATCGATACGAATCTTTCAAATATTTAGATTCGGATTCGAAATTTCGAAGCTTCGGACAGGTTTATAACTTCTAGACTCTGCAAGCATCTGAAGTAATGTACTTTAATAATTAATTTGAAAGTGTGTAGTTTATATACCCGAGAGGTAGATTACAAACTAATATACTAATATTCTCCCCAACAAGGAACGGTTCAAAAAATATATATTTTGTAATAATTCATCCAGTCTCTTCTTTGTTAATGAAGTATTTTTACTTTGGTAATATTGTCAAAAGACTCGTGAGAGCCAATATCTTTATCCTCCCCCACCTAAGCGCCACTTCCTTCTTTACCTACCCGCATCTATTTTTCTTCCTTACCGCGGCGAGCTCATTGATAAATTTGGGCCAGAGTAATCCGATCCATCCCTCCTTTTAAAACAACCCCCTATTCTTCCTTTCAACCCCCTCGCGGTATTTTTATAAAGATGAATCACAAGGGTTGTTAACTTCATCCAACCATTTATTTCTTAACAATGACTATTAGTTTTACTTTGTTGTGATTTTTTTTTTTTTACAGATTTCCCTTCAATAAAATAAATTTAGGGTGTAAATTTCTTTAGCTTTCTCATAATTTTGGCATCATCTTGCAAAGTAATATTTCCACTATTTTCGTTTAAAGATTAAAAAAAAACCTGTCCTATATACCGGCTGGATTCTTGATCAAACTTACACAATAATCATTGCCAGTTTTTAATTTCCCATCAACACCTCGGAGAGAGATGTATTCTGATCATTAAAAAAATATATCTCTAAATTTTGATAAATTACAATTACAACTGTTGCTGGTGTCGGCGGGAAGAAGTTTGGGGATAAAATGTTCATGAACTGAGTACAACTCTCTCCTGGTAATATGTGGAAGTACAACTCTCTCCAGATAATGTAGGGAAGTACAACTCTCTCCCAGATAATGTTGGGAAGTACAACTCTCTTCCAGATAATGTAGGGAAGTACAACTCTCTCCCAGATAATGTTGGGAAGTACAACTCTTCCAGATAATGTAGGGAAGTACAACTCTCTCCCAGATAATGTTGGGAAGTACAACTCTCTCCCAGATAATGTAGGGAAGTACAACTCTCTCCCAGATAATGTAGGGAAGTACAACTCTCTCCCAGATAATGTTGGGAAGTACAAACCTCTCCCTGGTAATGTAGGGAAGTACATACCTCTCCCTGATAATGTTGGGAAGTACAAACCTCTCCCAGATAATGTTGGGAAGTACAAACCTCTCCCTGGTAATGTAGGGAAGTACAATACCTCTCCCTGATAATGTTGGGAAGTACAAACCTCTCCCTGATAATGTTGGGAAGTACAAACCTCTACCTGGTAATGTTGGGAAGTACAAACCTCTACCTGATAATGTTGGGAAGTACAAACCTCTACCTGGTAATGTTGGGAAGTACAAACCTCTCCCTGATAATGTTGGGAAGTACAAACCTCTACCTGGTAATGTTGGGAAGTACAAACCTCTCCCAGATAATGTAGGGAAGTACAAACCTCTCCCTGATAATGTTGGGAAGTACAAACCTCTCCCTGATAATGTTGGGAAGTACAAACCTCTCCCAGATAATGTTGGGAAGTACAAACCTCTCCCTGATAATGTTGGGAAGTACAAACCTCTCCCAGATAATGTTGGGAAGTACAAACCTCTCCCTGGTAATATTGGGAAGTACAAACCTCTCCCTGATAATGTTGGGAAGTACAAACCTCTACCTGGTAATGTTGGGAAGTACAAACCTCTCCCAGATAATGTTGGGAAGTACAAACCTCTACCTGGTAATGTTGGGAAGTACAAACCTCTCCCTGATAATGTTGGGAAGTACAAACCTCTCCCTGATAATGTTGGGAAGTACAAACCTCTACCTGGTAATGTTGGGAAGTACAAACCTCTCCCAGATAATGTAGGGAAGTACAAACCTCTCCCTGATAATGTTGGGAAGTACAAACCTCTCCCTGATAATGTTGGGAAGTACAAACCTCTACCCGGTAATGTTGGGAGGTACAAACCTCTCCCTAATAATGTTGGGAAGTACAAACCTCTACCTGGTAATGTTGGGAAGTACAAACCTTTCCCTGATAATGTTGAGAAGTACAAACCTCTACCTGGTAATGTTGGGAAGTACAAACCTCTCCCTGGTAATGTAGGGAAGTACAAACCTCTCCCTGATAATGTTGGGAAGTACAAACCTCTCCCTGGTAATGTAGGGAAGTACATACCTCTCCCTGATAATGTTGGGAAGTACAAACCTCTACCTGGTAATGTTGGGAAGTACAAACCTCTCCCAGATAATGTTGGGAAGTACAAACCTCTACCTGATAATGTTGGGAAGTACAAACCTCTCCCTGGTAATGTTGGGAAGTACAAACCTCTCCCTGGTAATGTAGGGAAGTACATACCTCTCCCTGATAATGTTGGGAAGTACAAACCTCTACCTGGTAATGTTGGGAAGTACAAACCTCTCCCTGATAATGTTGGGAAGTACAAACCTCTACCTGGTAATGTTGGGAAGTACAAACCTCTCCCAGATAATGTTGGGAAGTACAAACCTCTACCTGGTAATGTTGGGAAGTACAAACCTCTCCCTGATAATGTTGGGAAGTACAAACCTCTACCTGGTAATGTTGGGAAGTACAAACCTCTCCCAGATAATGTTGGGAAGTACAAACCTCTACCTGGTAATGTTGGGAAGTACAAACCTCTCCCAGATAATGTTGGGAAGTACAAACCTCTCCCTGGTACAAGGTGAGTCCATAGTTGAACAATCAAAAGGTGTCCTAAAGACCACTCTTCCCCTGAGCACCCCGGGATCCTCGCAATCGAACTTGGGTGTTTGGATCCCCAGGAGGGGTCTCTGGATAGAGACAGATGGAAGACTGGCAACACCGCGTTAACAGAGGCGACCGGGACTTGAACCGATCCTATGCTGGGAACGTGAGAGAAGAAATAGGGTCGCGATTTGGGTGTGTGACGCTAAGCCCCTCCCCGGCTGTAAGGTAAGCTATAGGCCCGTAACCTCGTGGGACCGGATCAACGGGAATGTCTGCTGACGTAGCCTGGTTTCTTGAGGAGGGCGAGGTACCGTGGAAACCTATCAGAGGATTGTTTTTACGGTGGTGTCGAAGAGAAGGTCGTGAAAATGGTGACATGTGTGGGGGAAGGTTTCGTCCTTGTGTAGTCACGTATCCTGGTTTGTTGTTACCCGTGTGGATCACCTAGGTGTTTATACGGCCCGCGCGTTGTATTGTGGGACTTTTCCTCTGATGATCCCATAAGCTCGGCTGTGTCCGGATCTGATGTTTGGGGTCGAGCGTAGCACGAGTCCTCTTTCATCTCGCTATGAGCAGTACAAACAAACTGATAGGAAGGGCAACTGATGGGCTTGCCTCTCACCTCGCCATGAGCAGTACAAACAAACTGATAGGAAGGGCAACTGGTGGGCTTGCCTCTCACCTCGCTATGAGCAGTACAAACAAACTGATAGGAAGGGCAACTGATAGGAAGGGCAACTGATAGGAAGGGCAACTGATGGGCTTGCCTCTCACCTCGCCATGAGCAGTACAAACAAACTGATAGGAAGGGCAACTGATGGGCTTGCCTCTCACCTCGCCATGAGCAGTACAAACAAACTGATAGGAAGGGCAACTGGTGGGCTTGCCTCTCACCTCGCTATGAGCAGTACAAACAAACTGATAGGAAGGGCAACTGATAGGAAGGGCAACTGATAGGAAGGGCAACTGATGGGCTTGCCTCTCACCTCGCTATGAGCAGTACAAACAAACTGATAGGAAGGGCAACTGGTGGGCTTGCCTCTCACCTCGCTATGAGCAGTACAAACAAACTGATAGGAAGGGCAACTGGTGGGCTTGCCTCTCACCTCGCTATGAGCAGTACAAACAAACTGATAGGAAGGGCAACTGGTGGGCTTGCCTCTCACCTCGCTATGAGCAGTACAAACAAACTGATAGGAAGGGCAACTGGTGGGCTTGCCTCTCACCTCGCTATGAGCAGTACAAACAAACTGATAGGAAGGGCAACTGGTGGGCTTGCCTCTCACCTCGCTATGAACAGTACAAACAAACTGATAGGAAGGGCAACTGGTGGGCTTGCCTCTCACCTCGCTATGAACAGTACAAACAAACTGATAGGAAGGGCAACTGGTGGGCTTGCCTCTCACCTTGCTATGAACAGTACAAACAAACATAGGAAGGGCAACTGGTGGGCTTGCCTCTCACCTCGCTATGAGCCTTCCAAACAAACTGATAGGAAGGGCAACTGGTGGGCTTGCCTCTCACCTCGCTATGAACAGTACAAACAAACTGATAGGAAGGGCAACTGGTGGGCTTGCCTCTCACCTCGCTATGAACAGTACAAACAAACTGATAGGAAGGGCAACTGGTGGGCTTGCCTCTCACCTCGCTATGAACAGTACAAACAAACTGATAGGAAGGGCAACTGGTGGGCTTGCCTCTCACCTCGCTATGAACAGTACAAACAAACTGATAGGAAGGGCAACTGGTGGGCTTGCCTCTCACCTCGCTATGAACAGTACAAACAAACTGATAGGAAGGGCAACTGGTGGGCTTGCCTCTCACCTCGCTATGAGCAGTACAAACAAACTGATAGGAAGGGCAACTGATGGGCTTGCCTCTCACCTCGCTATGAGCAGTACAAACAAACTGATAGGAAGGGCAACTGGTGGGCTTGCCTCTCACCTTGCTATGAACAGTACAAACAAACTGATAGGAAGGGCAACTTATGAGCCTGCCCATTTCTCCATACAGACAGGAGGACTCAGATGATAAGGTAAAAAGGGAGGAACTTAATCATTTCTACTTTATTCACAAAAATATATATATCTGAGTTATTTCAACGTGCCCTTTCCAAGCACACATTAAATCAACACACAACTTACAAACTAGCTGAACCTATAACAAGGCGTCTGATACTAAACACTCAACATTGGAGCCTAAATATTTACTAATTTTATATCAGAACAAAACCGCAAGACAAATAATAAACATCCGACATCCGACATCCGACATCAAACCAGGGTCCTCGTTGGTTTCACAACCATTAAGAACTATTATAAAAATATATATATTCCAACCAGAATAGTACTATAGATGTGTTTGAATACAGTTACATTCATGAATGGAGCCTCAACAAATAAATGCTATTTTTTTTATAGCAATCTATTTAGCAAAAGCGCGTCTCCAGCGGAATACAAGTAAACTGACTTCCCACAATATTATTCTAATAGCTTTTTAATTAAAAGTAATTTATTAATTTAAAGAACCTCCTCTTTTTTTAAAAAAACCCCTCTAGCTAATTTCCCTCCCACCTCCTCCCACATTTACAGTAATAACCGTCGGTAGATGTAAAACCCATTGTTGTGAGCCCCCTTACGCGTTGTTTGGACCACAACATGGCTCCATTGTTGAGAGAGAAAAAAAGGGCTTTTTTTTTGTACTTCTTGCAATCAAGCAGTGTTGGCCCCACCAAACATTGCGGAAAGGGGGGAGGTACTTGGACAGAGCATTCGAGAGCTAATGGAGGAAGGATCGCAATTAAGAATGAACCGACAATTAACAGGAGAGAGGGAAACTTGAAGTAGAAGTGATATGCTTGTTATGGAACAAGGAGGAAGAAAATGGTGAACAATGCAGAGACAAGAATGGACCGAGAGACGAGATCTGGAAGTGATGGCATCTTGTGATGGGGGAATGAAAGAAATATTCAAGAAAATTAAAAGTGGGAAGTTATTATGATAACATTTCGAAAAAAAACAAAAACACACACAAAATCTTTTGCTGTTTTAAAAAAACTAAATTAAATTCAATTAAAATAAATGGTACGGCACACCGCACAGACTTTCTCTCTCTTTCTATAAACTCCTAAGATTTCTGAACGGAATAATGTACATTGTATCATCACCACTCCACATAAGAACACGCATAAAAAATATACAATGATATAGAATCAATGAGAAAAGAGGCGCATCTTTGTCCACCTAAGAGCATTTCAAACAGTTTAATGTCTTCCACAAGGGTCAACACTTCGTATTACAATTTCGATTTCTGGTTAAAATTTTAACATTTTATAAGGTGTTGCAGATCTTCAAGTCATCGCATTGATATTTAATTATTCATTTATACATTTTGACCAATAAAAAATGTAAATATTGACTATTGAGTCTAAAATGGAGATAGATCATTGTTATGCAAACATTTCTCCTAAGAGATTTAAGGAAAAATAACATACTTTTTTAGATACTTATATTTAATTACTCTATGGCATTGGAGAATTATTGCGTTAAGACTTAAGTAGTATATGTTTACAACTAAAGCTCACAAAATTGTATTAATATATTTGCAAATATCTCAGAAACTGCTGCTTTTATAAAAATATATGTCAAATAAATTTTTTTTATTTCTGATAGTCCTACAATTTTGCAATGATAAGTTGTTTAGTTTCTCCAATAGTTGTGGAGATACGGAAATTAACGCTTCTGTAAAGTACCCTAAAAATCATTTTCATAGGAAAATGAAAATAGCCAGTTTATTTATAATCTTAATCAACGCCTAGATACGAATTTTAATCAAAATCGTTTGAGTAGATTTTGAGAAAACCAAATTATTCTCTTTTCGCCCTTCAGTAAACTACCCTTAATTTTAAGTTTTTATAGACACACAGATAGACGGCATTGCAAATACTATTTTTAGGGTTCGGGGGGTCATGAGACGTCGACATCCATCAACATTTCAGGTTAGTTTTTTTTTACGGTCGCAATACTTAAACTTTAATGTCCAAAAAGTTAAAAAAATTCATATAATTGCGTATAGATTGAAAGTTATTGATTTTATAAAAATATGTTTCGGATAAAATATCTGTATTATAAATATATATACATATTTGTAATGCTAAGTAATTTCATATCTCAAATAGTTTCGGAGCTATTTAAAAAAATGTTAATTGACGCATCAGACCGGAGCCCTTAAAGCCATTTTGCCGAAATATTGAGGGTAGCCATTTTGTTTTGAATATTTATTAATGTTCATAAATGAAATTTAATCAAAATCGTTGGAGCCGATTTTGAGAAAATCGACTTTTTCTCTTTTTGCCCTTCAGTAAACTACCCTTAATTTTAAGTTTTAATAGACACACAGACAGACGGCATTGCAAAGACTATTTTTTAGGGTTCGGGGGGTCATGAGACGTCGAAATCCATCAACATTTCAGGTTAGTTTTTTTTACGATCGCAATACTTAAGCTTTAATGTCCAAAAAGTTAAAAATATATATATAATTGCGTATAGATTAAAAATTATTGATTTTATAAAAATATGTTTCGAATAAAATATTTGTATTATAAATATATATACATATTTGTAATGCTAAGTAATTTCATATCTCAAATAGTTTCGGAGCTATTTAAAAAAATGTTAATTGACGCATCAGACCGGAGCCCTTAAAGCGATTTTGCCGAAATATTGAGGGTAGCCATTTTGTTTGGAATATTTATTAATGTTCATAAATGAAATTTAATCAAAATCGTTAGAGCCGATTTTGAGAAAATCGACTTTTTCTCTTTTTGCCCTTCAGTAAACTACCCTTAATTTTAAGTTTTAATAGACACACAGACAGATGGCATTGCAAAGACTATTTTTTAGGGTTCGGGGGGTCATGAGACGTCGAAATCCATCAACATTTCATGTTAGTTTTTTTTACGATCGCAATACTTAAGCTTTAATGTCCAAAAAGCTAAAAATATATATATATTTGCGTATAGATTAAAAATTATTGATTTTATAAAAATATGTTTCGAATAAAATATTTGTATTATAAATATATATACATATTTGTAATGCTAAGTAATTTCATATCTCAAATAGTTTCGGAGCTATTATAAAAAATGTTAATTTACGCATCAGACCGGAGCCCTTAAAGCGATTTTGCCGAAATATTGAGGGTAGCCATTTTGTTTGGAATATTTATTACTGTTCATAAATGAAATTTAATCAAAATCGTTAGAGCCGATTTTGAGAAAATCGACTTTTTCTGTTTTTTCCCTTCAGTAAACTACCCTTAATTTTAGGGGTAGATGTCCAATTCCAAAAACCCCTCGGGGCAACCCTATGAAAACCCAAGATATCAAGTTTCAGCTCAATCGGTAAAATAGTTTAGGCTCTAGTTGGAGGTACAGACAGACAGACAGACAGACAGACAGACAGACAGACAGACAGACAGACAGACAGACAGACAGACAGACAGACGGAAATTCAAAAACCACTTTTTCGGATTCAGGAAGTCATGAAACGTCAAAATTCATCAAAATCTCGACTTCGATTTTTTTGACGATCACAATACTTTCTCTACCTGTAAGATAGAGAGAAAGTAAAAACTCAATAAAAAAAAGTTTCACAAAACATCTAACAAAACGTTTAGTGGTAGAAATATTTTTCTTTTTCGGAGGCTAATTAAAGTTATACTTAGGACAATAATTATGCTAATGTAATTATTAGGACGGCCGCTGTTTATAAACGTTTGAGCACGTTTTTAATAGTTGTTTGGTATCAAGAAGTATTCTATTTGATTTAAATTTTGTTAATTTGGTAAAGGCCCCGTGTACAAGAGGTTAGAAATGACCAACCAAAGGTTTAGAAGTCCCTTGTTCAATTCCAGACGGTGACTTGTAAATTATTTTTTATTTCTTTTTATAGCCATTTTATGTACACACATTAAACTTTTTTTTGAAAGTGCTACGTCTTATTACCCGTTCGGGTGTTTACGTTTATGTGCTAGGAAGCTGGAAGGCTTAGGTTTAGAGGATGTGTACCCGAATTTGCGTGGTGGTACGTTGTAAAACCATTTATAAAATAAACTACCCTCAATACATCCGAGGGGTATTCTAACCTCATTCTCCCTGTCTCCAGTCTATTGGACCATTCGACCACCGAAACAGGTTTATTTCTAATTAAATTATGGTAGAGTTATTTAAAATTCACCCTCCTCATCTTGCTACCTTTGGTTTGAAATTGTAATTCACTCAATCCCCAGTAATGGCCCCTCTAAAGGATAATTATAAAATAACCCTCTTAAAAAAAAAAAGAGGGTGAGAAATGTATAACAGTGATCTAAGTAACCTAATCCTTCTGAGAATGGAATGTTTTGAGTTTGTGGGGGTTGCATAGGGTGTTGGGGGCGCTCCTAATAATGAGGCATATCCCCCCCACTATCCCCTGTGTACAGTATGTTTGGAGGGGGAGGGTTCAATCTGCTAAAAGGCGTGTACATCACAGTGCAAGAGTATCCCCTCACCCCCCAAGAGATATTCCCTCCGGCTACACCTCCACCCTCACATGGTCGGCGAGTGGATCAACAAGAGCTAAAGTGACATTTTTAAAAACGTTTACTAGAATTTATATTTTATTATATAAACATACACTTTATATATATTTTTTTCCCCTCTTATTTATTTGAGGTATTTAACGTGCACTTTCTGAACCGACTGTTTATATCAGTACCCCACTTACTAACTAACTTAAATATAGGACACAGCACCCCAGCCGTTAATTCATCATTGTGAAAGAGTACAAAACTTTCATTTCACCAATGGTACATTTTTCGCCCAAAGCAGGAATCGAATCCGGGACCTATAAACTCAGCAGACAAACACGCCACCGATTGATCTCAGGTGTCGGTGCTGCACTTTATAATGACAGGGTCGTTTCTAAGCACAGGCCCCACGAACGCACTCTTAAACATTAAAAAAACCAACCAAAAAAAACTTTTTTTTGGTCAAAATAAATAAAAAACAGGCTCAGAAGATGTATTTAGTTTGATTTTCTACACATGATCATCTCAACAGTGATTGAATATCTGTCATGAGCATAGCAAAATTCTGAACAAAATATTACTCACTTCGGTGACCGCATGGTTTAAGGTGTTATTCTCGTGTTAAGCTAGTTTGTGGCGATGACGGGAAGATTGAGGTTTGATTCTCGGTCGGGTGTACTGAGGGTGGTTTTTACAAAATGGTTTTCCACCCACTTTCTCTATCTTCACGCAAATGCGGGTACACTTTCTCTAAATATAACCTTCCTAATTCCTAAAACTATTAGCGTAATTAGTAGGTCTACATAAGCGTATAATCCGAATGGGTAGTAAGACGCGGTGCAAAAAAATAGAGAAGTTTCGATGACAAAATCTTTAATAAAAGTTTTTCGTGGTCCAAGCGTAAATATTTTTGACATGATTGGCGTCCATATTATTGTACACATTTTGAAGAAAATTCGGTGTTATATAGTAAAACACATTATATTAAATTCTTTAAGAAAATATACTTATCAATAAATTATTAAATACATATTCAATGAAATACTAAACTGATCACAAGTTTCGCTGTTGCCACTTTGAGGCTATTTCTGGTTTTAACTTAATCTTGTATTAATACCCCGGTTAATTCTATATCTAAGAATACCCCGGTTAATCCAATATCCAATACCCCTGTTAATCGGTTGCGAGGCGGGCTCATGAAGGCCCTATGAAGCCTGTTATGTGGTTGTTCCTCTGGAAGGTGACAGGGGTGATGGCGAACACCAGCAAGGTAACATAAGATGCAAGGAGGTATCAGGAACTGTATCAGCAAGTGGTTAGGTTGGGGAGGGGCAGGGGAGGACATATCCGCATTGCGGCGACTTGTTGACCACAGATACCTCACGAGGTCAAACTCTTCACTCTCTTCTGTTTAGCTCAACACAACCCGCTCTGGTCGTGTGGTTATGTTGACTGACTCTAGGGCTGTTAGCTCACCACAACCCTGCTCTGGTCGTGTGGTTATGTTGACTGACTCTAGGTCTGTTAGCTCACCACAACCCTGCTCTTGGTCGTGTGGTATAGTTGACTGACTCTAGGTCTGTTAGCTCACCACAACCCTGCTCTGGTCGTGTGGTTATGTTGACTGACTCTAGGTCTGTTAGCTCACCACAACCCTGCTCTGGTCGTGTGGTTATGTTGACTGACTCTAGGTCTGTTAGCTCACCACAACCCTGCCTGGTCGTGTTGTGTTATGTTGACTGACTCTAGGTCTGTTAGCTCACCTACAACCCTGCTCTGGTCGTGTGGTTATGTTGACTGACTCTAGGTCTGTAGCTCACCACAACCCTGCTCTGGTCGTGTGGTTATGTTGACTGACTCTAGGTCTGTTAGCTCCCCACAACCCTGCTCTGGTCGTGTGGTTATGTTGACTGACTCTAGGTCTGTTAGCTTACCACAACCTTGCTCTGGTCATGTGGTATGTTGACTGACTCTAGGTCTGTTAGCTCACCACAACCCTGCTCTGGTCGTGTGGTTATGTTGACTGACTCTATGTCTGTTAGCTCACCACAACCCTGCTCTGGTCGTGTTTATGTTGACTGACTCTAGGTCTGTTAGCTCACCACAACCCTGCCTCTGGTCGTGTGGTTATGTTGACTGACTCTAGGTCTGTTAGCTCACCCCAACCCTGCTCTGGTCGTGTGGTTATGTTTACTGACTCTAGTCTGTTAGCTCACCTACAACCACTCTCTGGTGTGTGGTTATGTTGACTGACTCTAGGTTCTGTTAGCTCACCACAACCCTGCTCTGGTCGTGTGGTTTATGTTGACTGACTCTAGGTCTGTTAGCTCACCACAATCCCTGCTCTGGTCGTGTGGTTATGTTGACTGACTCTTAGGTCTGTTAGCTCACACACAACCCTGCTCTGTCGTGTGGTTATGTTGACTGACTCTAGGTCTGTTAGCTCACACAACCCTGCTCTGGTCGTGTGGTTATGTTGACTGACTCTAGGTCTGTTAGCTCACCACAACCCTGCTCTGGTCGTTGTGGTTATGTTGATTGACTCTAGGTCTGTTAGCTCACCACAACCTGCTCTGGTCGTGTGGTTATGTTGACTGACTCTAGGTCTGTTAGCTCACCACAACCCTGCTCTGGTCGTGTGGTTATGTGTTGACTGACTCTAGTCTGTTAGCTCACCACAACCCTGCTCTGGTCGTGTGGTTATGTTGACTGACTCTAGGTCTGTTAGCTCCCCACAACCCTGCTCTGGTCGTGTGGTTATGTTGACTGACTCTAGGTCTGTTAGCTTACCACAACCTTGCTCTGGTCGTGTGGTTATGTTGACTGACTCTAGGTCTGTTAGCTCACCACAACCCTGCTCTGGTCGTGTGGTTATGTTGACTGACTCTAGGTCTGTTAGCTCACCACAACCCTGCTCTGGTCGTGTGGTTATGTTGACTGACTCTAGGTCTGTTAGCTCACCACAACCCTGCTCTGGTCGTGTGGTTATGTTGACTGACTCTAGGTCTGTTAGCTCACCACAACCCTGCTCTGGTCGTGTGGTTATGTTGACTGACTCTAGGTCTGTTAGCTCACCACAACCCTGCTCTGGTCGTGTGGTTATGTTGACTGACTCTAGGTCTGTTAGCTCACCACAACCCTGCTCTGGTCGTGTGGTTATGTTGACTGACTCTAGGTCTGTTAGCTCACCACAACCCTGCTCTGGTCGTGTGGTTATGTTGACTGACTCTAGGTCTGTTAGCTCACCACAACCCTGCTCTGGTCGTGTGGTTATGTTGACTGACTCTAGGTCTGTTAGCTCACCACAACCCTGCTCTGGTCGTGTGGTTATGTTGACTGACTCTAGGTCTGTTAGCTCACCACAACCCTGCTCTGGTCGTGTGGTTATGTTGACTGACTCTAGGTCTGTTAGCTTACCACAACCTTGCTCTGGTCGTGTGGTTATGTTGACAGACTCTAGGTCTGTTAGCTCACCACAACCCTGCTCTGGTCGTGTGGTTATGTTGACTGACTCTAGGTCTGTTAGCTCACCACAACCCTGCTCTGGTCGTGTGGTTATGTTGACTGACTCTAGGTCTGTTAGCTCACCACAACCCTGCTCTGGTCGTGTGGTTATGTTGACTGACTCTAGGTCTGTTAGCTTACCACAACCTTGCTCTGGTCGTGTGGTTATGTTGACTGACTCTAGGTCTGTTAGCTCACCACAACCCTGTCTGGTCGTGTGGTTATGTTGACTGACTCTAGGCCTGTTAGCTCACCACAACCCTGCTCTGGTCGTGTGGTTATGTTGACTGACTCTAGGTCTGTTAGCTCACCACAACCCTGATCTGGTCGTGTGGTTATGTTGACTGACTCTAGGTTTGTTAGCTCACCACAACCCTGCTCTGGTCGTGTGGTTATGTTGACTGACTCTAGGTCTGTTAGCTTACCACAACCTTGCTCTGGTCGTGTGGTTATGTTGACTGACTCTAGGTCTGTTAGCTTACCACAACCTTGTCTGGCTCTGTGTCGTGTGGTTATGTTGACTGACTCTGACCCTGTATCTAGGTATTCGGACACAAAGAGTCCCAACATTTTGAAGAAAATGTTGGGACAAGTTTTTAATTTTTTTATTTCAATCCCCCTTTCTTACTACCTCTTCAGGCTATACGCATATGTACTAATTACGCTAATTAATTAAGGATTAGGGACGTTGAATTTAGAGGAAGTGTACCCGCATTTGCGGAAAAAATACCCCCAGTAAAACCCCGGTATCCCTGTTATAGGCAGTCTAGTCTAATACGAGAACGGCGCCTTATACCATGCGGCCACCGAAGCAGGTAATATTCATGCTATCTTGTTATGGTATAGTTAGCTATCTATTTGAAAGATAAACAAAACCATGAACAATTCACTTAAATTTTATGGATAATTTAATAGTCAACACTTGGTCAAATTGATTGAATATTTTTAAAGTAATAAAATCTTTTGAGTTAAATTAAAATGTTTAAAAATACACTTTCTCTGTAATACTTTATTGTTGGCCTCGGTGGTCTTGGGGTAAAGTGCTAGCACCAGGAGCTGATGGTCGTGAGTTCAAAACCAGCCGAGGTCGTATTTTTTACCGAGCGATACAAATCCGTAGCACAACTTCCTTCGGAGGGGAAGTCAAGCCGTCGGTCCCACGTCAAATTGTGGAAAGTATTTGAAAATATCTTTCCCGCCAAAATTGGTAGGTCCTTTATCTCTCGGTCATAGAAATTCTCGTGTACTGATATAATCAGTAAGTTTAGAAATTGCACGTTAAATACCTTAAATAAATCAAATATTCTTTTTTTTGTCCTTTAATTTGTCAAATATGCTATTCTCACTTTGATGAAGATGAAAATGTGACCTGACACAAATTTGGGTCGGTCACTCTATTGAATGTTTTTATGACTCAAATTACTAAAAAAAACTGTCACTTTTTTATAACAAAATATCTTATATTTCTTTCATATTCGTTGGCACCATTTGTATAATTTATCAATCCAGAGATGATGGAAAAAAAATTGAAATAATGAACAGCCATATTAAGTTGTTGTTTTTTAACGTAGAAATAATCCCTTCATCAAACATAATTAAGTTTTTAATGTTTTATGCTCCTAATTTGAGTCACAATGTTCGTGTCTGTTACATGAGAAGGGTTGAAGATTCACCCGACAGGGGATGATTCAGGAGGATTTGCAACCCCCACGAACCATTAGCTCCAAAATTTGGTACTTTTCTGTTGGACTTTAGATGTCCTTTTAGAAAAAAAAAAAAGTTTTACTAAAAGTATATGCTAAAAAAAAACTATTGAGAAACTTTTTTCTATAATCAACCCTTTCGTTCGGCCATTGATGACACAGGGGAAAGCCTGCATAGAACTGGTGTAAAAACCACCTAACTCCAAGATTCTAACAGAAACTTCAACTTTCACTAGAGAACAAACGCAGCAAAGAGATTCGTATCGATTAAGGTGGGGATTAGAGGGACTCTAGAAAAGGTAAGTATGTTTGCCGTTTTTATAGCAAAAAATTTTATTGTTCAAAATAAATCAGATAACTCTCCAGTAGAAACTAAGAGTTTAGTTTTCTTCACATGTTGATATCAACATTTTGTTGTTGAATATATTTTAAGGGTGTCCTGGAATTTAATAACAATTTTCTCTCTTCATTTAAAAAGTTTGTCAATTAAATTGCCGCTATGCTCATGACGTATATTCAACAACTGTTGATATCACCATGTGAATAATTTGAATTATTATGTTTGTAGTGGAGAAATGTTTTGATAATAAAAAACTGCAAGAACACTGACCTTAACTTGCGTCTCCTACACCCCACCTTAAACTTAAAGGTCAGTTTTTTTTCATGTCCCGGATATCTCTATTTTTTTCACTAGGGATGGCAGCAACATATCGATATAGAATGTATATCAATTTATTTACAAAAAAAATCGATGTGTTAATAATCGATGCATCGATAAATTTCAAGTATTGGACTACACTTTAAAGCTTGTGAATAAAAGTAAATTGAACAATTTTTTTATCAATATTTTTACTAACCAAGTCGATTTTTCCTGTTTTATTCGACTGTTTGCGGTTTTCGACAGCTAAATACAACATTAAATAGTAAAAACAGTCAATAATAACCCTACAGAACAGCAGCCATCTTAATAACGCCGTTATAATTCACTCAGATCAATACAATCCAATTTATTATTTAATTTGATAGATATATCGTAATTTTTGATATGTACCTTTCGATATATTAGGAAAAATTGCCATTCCTAATTTTGTATATTGGAATAGGGAGGAGGGTAACATTTAATGGAAATGTACCCTAATTTAAGTGTAAAATCATTGATTAAAATCTAGCTTCAGTACACCCGGTCCAGGCTTCGAGCCCTAACACTGGTAAACCGAATTAGGTTGACCCTAGCTCTCACACCACACAAAGTCAAGTAAAAGAAACGTTGACCCCAAACTGGACTCGAACCCATAGTAAGTGTCTAGCTCAGACCCAATCAACGACAGAGCAGTCAGTATGTATATAGGAGGAATTCAAGGACTCGAACCCATAGTTAGTGATCTAGCTCAGACCCAATCAACGACAGAACCAGTATGTAAAGGAGGATTCAAGGACTCGAACCCATAGTTAGTGTCTAGCTCAGACCAATCAACGACAGAGCAGTATGTATATAGGAGGAATTCAACGGTTACTTGGGATAGATACACGTTAAAAAAAAATGAAAACCCAAAATATAGCAAGGCGACACCTGACCAAAGAAACCCAAAAATTTTAAATATTTTTTCATAGAACCTCAAGGGCCTTCATGATCTCAAAGGCGTGGACAATTTTTTACTAGTATATTTTTTTCAATATGATAAAGTAAAACAACTTCAAAACAACATATTACATTTTTTATTCTTTATATTTATTATTTTCAGGTTGTTTTCTCATTTATCTCAGACTTAAAAAAATAAATAATGCCAGGCCTCCACCGTGTTCGGATCCCACGTTAAACTGTAGGTCCTCCATTTCATCTCACAATCACCCTACCATTACACATAGAGAAAGTGCGTATAACCCGAACGGGTAGTAAGATAAGTAAGGTAGTAAGATGATAATGATGAATATAATAATAATAATAAAATATATCGCTGTCTTGCCTTAAGGAGGACGGTTTCCATCTCATTATTGTTTTCATATATGTAATTATATGATAACAAATTAATATGAATGTTTTTATAACTAACATAATATTGTATATTACTCATCAAGCAAGCAATGATGAATATTTTGTTTTAGGATAACAAGTTACAACAAAATACAACAATTCCCCGATGGTTTAGTTCGTTCTTTATTCTCGAATCTTACAAAATCTCACCAGTTCAATTCAACCTAATAATTCCAGACTTAATTCAAGCACGCTAACTAGTTTTTTTAAAGTCCCGGATAGACTCTATAACGCGACTTTGAACAAAAAAATAAAAAATATGGACATAGCACGTATCTCCCCTCAGCCGATGGAATCAACCCCCCCACACCTGCCCCTCGTGTTAATGAGAAAAGCCGGCCCGGAATCGAACACCCACCCCTCCTCCCAACACCGCTGACTATGTCAACAATACCCCTCATTATGCGGGACCGTGCTCCGTGCTGCTATGAAGATAACATACCTCTCCCCTCACCCCCTCAATTTACACTACACTATACCACTTTCCGAAACACACAAAAACTTTTTTCTCCCCCCTCCTTCCTCCATGTAAAAAAAAAAATTATAATAAAAAATAATGTAAAATTGAATATCTATCTAAATTACGTTCTTATTTAAAAAAAAAAAAAACAAGCGCTCGTATCGTGTAAGGTTGGTAACCGTGGTTGTATATCCCCTCTCCCCTCGATGCGGGTAACCAGTCCTTCGATAACCAGACCACTCACGATTAGGGGTATTAAAGCTGTGGTTGGGGGGTGGGGGGTGAGAGGGGGATGTTCTGAAACAATGTTCCACTGCGAGATGATGGTCTAGTTGTTAAGATAAAGGTAGGAGTGTGTGTGTGTGTGTTGTGAACAACACAGTTTAGTGGGGGGGGGGGGAATATTCGGGTCTAAAATATTATACATTTTTTGTCGGTAAACATAATTCCGCGTGTTTGAATGGTATCGAGGTGGGCCTTTAGAACATGAAAAGGGCCCGTTAAGTCGTACGATGGAAACGGGTATCGCACGGGTATGCAGACAGGCTAGAAGACTAAAAACGATACGGTGTATACCTGGGACAATAACTTGCATAAAAAACAATCACATTTTACCTTAAGGTGAGGCACTCTAAAAAGAGGTTTCAACAGCAGCCTTTTAAAAAGCAAACACACATAAAAACAAAGAAACCTATCAACAAAAAAGTAGATATATATTGATGTGTTTTTTTTCTTTGCATATTTTTTTTACAACCGAATTAAACCAAATTGTATTCATCCCATTTTATTTATCAATGAAGGGGGAATTCGTAAGGTTTTAAAACATATTAAATAAAGAAATGTGTTCCGTAGTTACTGAATCTTTGATTTTATTTTATTTTATGACGATTAAGTAAATGGTTCCCACTTCTACGTCCTCTGTGGTCTAACGCGCTACTCTCGCAATAGACCAGACCGTCGATGGCGGGGAGATCGTGGTTCGAATCCCAGTTGGGTGTCCTTAGGTATTTTACTAAATGGTTTAGCACTCTCCCTCCACAAAAAAAATGCAGGTACACTTTCTCTGAATTCAACCTTAACTCATACTTAACTTCATAGCGCTATTAGTTCAAACGCGTATAAGCCGGACGGGTAGTAAGATGAGGTGAATACACAAAGAATCCTGTCCAATAAATCCCGGCATTGGAACTTTGGTAGCTTTCTTGACCCCACACATATTAGGCCGCCGTGTAGTTTTCTGGGACTACAATCTGTTCCTAATAAAACTGATATTGTTATAGACCTCTTCCCCCAGATGTTATTTACCCCCAAAAGAGGGGATGGGCGTTGCCAATATTCATTTACATAGAACTAATCTAGAGTTTTTCACAAGAAGGATAAATCTACTGTCAATAAAAATAGCTTTTATCGACTTAATGCTTATTTTGAAGAAATAATTATTACAAAAAATTAATAATGTGATGTTTCAATCCAGTGCCTACAGCAATGTTAACCAGAGTGTACCCCAGTATTCTAAAGTTACTAACAGTGTCTACAGCCATGTTACCCAGAGTGTACCCCAGTATTCTAGAGTTACTACCAGTGTCTACAGCAATGTTACACAGAGTGTACCCAGTATTCTAGAGTTACTACCCAAAGTGTCTACTGCAATGTTATCACAGAGTTAACCCAGTTATTCTAGAGTATCTACATGTCTACAGCAATGTTACATCAGTAGATGTACCATATTCTAGAGTTTATACCAGTTCTACAGCAATGTTACACAGAGTGTACCTCAGTATTCTAGAGTTACTACCAGTGCTACAGCAATGTTACCCAGAGTGTACCCCAGTATTCTAGAGTTACTACCAGTGTCCTACAGCAATGTTACACAGAGTGTACCCCAGTATTCTAGAGTTACTACCAGTGTCTACAGCAATGTTACCCAGAGTGTACCCCAGTATTTTAGAGTTACTACCAGTGTTTACAGCAATGTTACACAGAGTGTACCCCAGTATTCTAGAGTTACTACCAGTGTCTACAGCAATGTTACACAGAGTGTACCCAGTATTCTAGAGTTACTACCAGTGTCTACATCAATGTTACACAGAGTGTACCTCAGTATTCTAGAGTTACTACCAGTGTCTACAGCAATGTTACACAGGTGTTACCCCAGTATTCTAGAGTTACTACCAGTGTCTACAGCAATGTTACACAGAGTGTACCCCAGTATTCTAGAGTTACTAACAGTGTCTACAGCAATGTTACCCAGAGTGTACCCCAGTATTCTAGAGTTACTACTCCCTGTCGAGGAGAATGCTAGGAAGAACCCACGTGCAAAATTCAAGGTGTTCCTACCCCTCTTACCCCCCCCCCCACCTTCAATATATGTTGGCCCATAACTTGGGGCCGCCACAAATAATTCAGATATTGCGGAGAGAGAGATAGAGAGAGCCTCGGTACAGTCCACCTCAAAAATATGTTTTTCTTACAACTTTTAGTCGGGAAATGTACAGCAGAGAGGGTCGAACGCCGCCCTCTCAGTTGGCATTTGGGATCCCCGGCTCTTGAGAAACTGGACTCTCCATGTATATATATACCAAATATAGAGAAAGTATTGTGATATGGAAACAAAATTTAACAAACATTCGGTACCGACTTGGCTCAGCCGGTGGCGTGTCTGTTCACTGAGCTAAGGGTCCGCGGTTTAATTCCCTGCACGACCGAAAAAAATATATCATTGGTGAAATGTGTTTTTTCTCCTTTCGCAGTGATGAATTAACGGCCGGGGGGTTGGGTGTTGTGTCTGTTATAGATTTAAGTCGGTTTATAGCTCGTGTGCTTATATAGTCAGTCGGTCCAGAAAATTCCCCTTAAACGCCTCAAATAATATTAATTAAAAAATAATGCATTTAATTTGTCCGAATAGTTTGGCCGTGACATTACAGTCTAATTTTCTTGGAAAAGTCCTTTTATAAAATACAAACATATTTTTTTCAAGGTCAACATTGATAATATTCTACTTTATTATTATTATATTGTTATTTTACAGATATTGATAATATCTAACATTAATGACAGCTGCAGATAACTTCCCTTGACGTATGAATCCGTGAAAATAGATATAATAATTTTTTATAGCCGTAAATACCCTTCCTATGAAAATTGGGCTGTATCTATACCTACTCGGCTATGAGGCTAAAAGTCTTACGTTAAGTTTACTTAAAACTTTGTAATTTAATATTTTTCTTATTTATAGCTTAGTCTGCAATTCTAACTAATGCAGAAATATTTAAATTTGAGATATTATTTTTACCTGAATCTACAAATTCAAAAAATTATATTATGAAAAACGCCCTTAATTATATTGATTAAAAATAATTAATGTTTCCTACAAGGGGTAGAATAAGTTAAATAGTAGTAAGAAATCTAAGGCCAACTGTTCCAAAACTAACAAAATGGTGTCCACTTTTTTCATTTATTAAAACGTGTTCTTATCTAGTGCATAAACTATATATTGTTTATTTATTCAAATTTGATTTTATAAATGAATTCATAATGTATCATTATTTTTAAATGATGTTAAACCTTGTTAAATGCAAATTAAAGTCACCTTGCATGAATAAACAAAATCAAAAAGTGTGTTTTTTGAAAATTCTTACATTATTGGGCTAAGTTGGCAGTCTAGGATCCTGTATGGTTAAGAACGATTACGTTAAAAAACATCATTTTAAGAAAACAAAAAATAAAATTAATTTTAGTTCAGGACAGCACATATCGAGTCAAACAGGTTTTATAATAATTACTCTATTGTCCGGCGTCAAGTTTTAAAATAAAGAAGAAGCAGCCCGCATCACACAACTGTATACAATATAGTATCACATATATACTAAGGCATCACTACTTTCCTAAAAATTTTCACTTTGAATCAAAATCTTTGAAATTTACTTATATCTCACATTGTTATCATTTTAGATAAACATTGTGTCACTCTTTGCACTGTCCAGTGTCAGCATTTTAAACTATATTCCTCTCTGTCCAGTGTCAGCATTTAACTATATTCCTCTCTCTCCAGTGTCAGCATCGTAAACTATATTCCTCTCTCTCCAGTGTCAGCATCGTAAACTATATTCCTCTCTCTCCAGTGTCACATCGTAAACTATATTCCTCTCTCTCCAGTGTCAGCATCGTAAACTATATTCCTCTGCACAGAGAATTAAGCTTTATTTTATAAAAGCATGGACACAAATTCTAAAAGGTGGTTTTGGACGAATTCCCCCATTCCTGACACAACTTAATAAGCATTTCCTGTATTTATTTCGACAGGGAAAATGTGATTTTAGACTGAACATAATATCACATCTTGGTACGACGTTTGATGATGGGTCTGGCACGCTTTGTTTAGAACGTAAGAAGAAATATGTCGATAAATAATGGAAGATTTCGATTCGTTGATTTAGTAAGAACTGTTGTTAATTATACGCCCTTTTGACGATATTATACGCGGTAAAAGCTAGTTGATCTAAATAAACAACTAATATGGTGGATTTTAATACGTAATAATCGCTATCATTTAGTAAACGGCAATGAAACGCAATTATCATCAATAAATCAGCTGGGACAGAAACCTAGTCTCAGAGTAAGGCAGGAGTGTTGACCCGTCGCCTAACACTGTCAGAATCAATAATAACTCCAATACTTTTCTACTACCCATCCGAACTACCCGTATATTCACGCTGTTTTAAAATAAAACACCTTTGTACTCTCCTCCGGGATTCGAACCCCGATATCTTAGTTACCGCCAGACCAAACAATATGAGACTGACGTCCTTATCCGCATGCCCAACGGTGCAGGCTGATTGTTTTATTTCTAGGAATTTGTTCCTCAGCTGTGGCTGCGGCAATGCATATGTATCTGTCCCAAGAAAAAAGAAGGGTCCCGAGACCCCTAAAAATATTTGCAAATTGTATGCCTCTAGAATATATTTGGATGATCCTCGTCTGGAATTTTTTTTAAACTATACACCTTTAAAAACTATTTGTAGTAAAACATTTGAAACTTGAATCCACCTAGAAGCTATTTAGAATGATTCTCAACCTAATTATTTTGGAAATGATACTCAATTTAGAAGCTATTTGAAGTGTTTTCCTTCGGAAATTTTTTTGCAAAATGAATTTATCTTGAAAGCTATTTGAAATTATCCTACCCTAGACAATTAAAAATGGAATCAATATATCTAGAATGTATCTATAGTGAATGGTTCTGCCTGGATTAAAAAAAAAAAAATCTTCGAGTGACTATTTTGAGTGGTCCTTCCTTGGCTATTTTTTTTCTTTTTTCTAATTTGATGTCTCTAGAAGCTATTTGAAATTTGATACAAGGTCGTCCTTCAGCTTAATATATTCGATAATATCAGAAGGAAGTAAATTACATTTAGAGGGGCGTTAATTTATTCCAGAGGGAGGGGACGAATTTTTTTTCCAGTGGAAGGGGGACAAATTATTTCCAAAGGGGGGCAAATTATTTCTGAGGAGGGTGGGGGAATATCTCCCCTATATCCAGGTTCCACCATCCACTGTTCCTCTGCCAGCGAACATGAGAATTGTCCACTTTAAAAAGGAACAGTTCCCACAAGTTGTTATGTCCGTGTGAGTCCGACGTTAAGACGCAACAACGCCGGGGAGGGAAGATAGACTGTAGAGTGTCACGCAGTATTTAGCGCCCCCTCCCCCCTTTCACCTAGGGGGCTGGGGGTCTGGAACTTGGTCCGAACACGAGATACTGACCTCATCTCCACCAGGGGTGGACCAACTCCACCTTCTATCTGGACACAACATTTGTTTATTTACATATATTATTCAAATAAAATTGAATAAAAGGGGACGCCAAAAAGGATAAGTGTTTTTTGCAGTTTTTATAAAAGAACATTTTTTCTGGACAAAATAAATCAAATATTGCTTCCAGTAGAAACAAAGTTTAATTTTCTTCAAGTGTGATATCAACATTGTTGAATATCTGTCGTGAGCATAGTGGCATTAGATGAGACACTTTTTAAATGAAGAGAAAGAGTTTCATTAAATTCCAGGACACCCTGACAGATATTCAACAACTGTTGATATCACCATGTGAAGAAAATTGATATCTTTTTTTCTACTGGAGCAATATTTTATTTATTTTGACCAAACAAATGTTTTTCTATAAAAACTGCAGAAACACTGACCTTAACTCGCGTCTCCTACACTCACGCTTTAATAACGATATCTCATATATATATATATATATATCACCACGTCTTACTACCCGTTCAGTTTATACGCATATATGATAATTACTTTAATGGGGTAGGGATGAAGAAGGAAGCATTTTAAAGATAATCTACCCGAATTTGCGTGGAAGGAGAGTGGGAAACCATTTGGAAAAAACCGCCACTGAGTAGACCCAACCGGGATTTGAACCCCAACCTCCCCGTCTTCAGCAGGCCAGTCTAACACAAGAGTGACGCCTTAGAACACCTAAGTTGGTAATATTATGATGTCATTATATTGTGTGGAATAAAACTTGTCCTGCTGAATTACTCTCCATGTTAGTCCATGTTAGAAAATAAATACCAAAAATTGTTTCATAATTACACTTCCACTTTAGTTCACCCGCTTCGGTGGCCACATGGTTTAAGGTGCTAATCTCGCAGTGGATTAGACGGCCGGTTATGGGGAGATCGGGGCTCAAATCCCGGTAAGGTGTACAGAGTGTGGTTTTCCCACTTTCCCTTCACGCTAATGCAGGTACAACTCCTCTCAATATAACCTTCCTAACCCCTGATCCACTAACGTAATTAGTACATAAACGTATAATCCAAACGGGTATTTAGAAGCGGTGCTAAAATAAAACTTTTTATTATTATTATTGATAATATCAATCAGAAAGGAAAACTGCAGGTCACATGACTTGACGTATGAATACGTGAGAATAGATCTAGTAAGTTTTATAGGTGTCAGATAAGTCCCTTCATATGAAATTGGACCGTAGCTCCATCTGTGTGCTAAGAGTGGTCTAAAACAGAAGTAGTCAACCTTTCCTGTTCCTGTACCACCAGATATAATTTATCTTCAACTTTATACCCTCAAAGATGTTGGTGTATAACACAAGTTATACATTCTATAATATACATCTAGAGAGAGAAAGAGAGAGAGAGAGAGAGAGAGAGAGGGAATGGCATTCCCAGATCACATGACCTGAACTTCCAGGTCTCTTGAGGCTGACCCTAAATCTGTCCTTGATCATTCATTGTTTATAGGTGTACACAAAACTATTTATAAACTTGATGCACCCCCAGTACCACTGCTCAAAAACAACACAAAAATCTTGTTGAACTTATATAAGAAACAACAAACTTCTCTCCTTAAACTTTCTCACCCCCTTTGAAATCAAGTGCCAGCTACCCACTGTTAAGATCCTTACCCATCTAACTCCCCTTCGAAGGCCTGTTTGGGTTTTGACCACCCCTACCCTTGTACCCTTTCCCCCCCCTCCTACTTAACCCTCTTAGTTCATCGTGAACGGCGCAATAGAGTTTAACAAACTACCCCTCCAAGTAAAATATGAAAAGAACTGGCCCCATCATTGTAACCTCAAGGGATATTCGCGCCACGCGCAGTAAACAGCAAATTTGATGGCTCTTGGACTCTTTTATTCGCCGTCTGTTTTCTGAGGTCTTACCTCCTCCTCTCCCTCCTTTTCACTCATTCTCTTCTTTACTGGGTTTTATCTCTTGTCGTTTAGTTGTTACACTCGTCGTAAACAGTTTGTTCCGCCATCTTGAATATATTTAGCATGCAACCCCCCCCCCTTCCCATCTATACACCTTACCAGTTACCACCCCGCGTAAATTGGGTCACTTCGTGGCTATTATTCGTACGGAGATTTTCCTTTTCTTTTTATCGTTGTACAACATTACTTTCCTTCTTGTTTTAAAATAATGGGGAGGAGGAAAAAAAGATTGGAGGTTGATAAAATAATCATCCGTTCGTCATAAAATAGAGCTATTAAAAATATATATAAGATCGCGAAGACACGGTCGTTTGATTGAAGGTGCGAATGTTTTCTTTATCGAATCAGGGACATTTATTTATTAAGGGTTTGGGGGGGGGGGGGGGTAGGACTAGAAATAGGGGAAAATTAGGACAGAAAAAAGTATATACTGAAAGGTTACAAATTTAAAGACGAACATTAAAATGGACGTAAAATGTTTACTAAAAAAAAATTGATGCTGACAGACAAACCTTTGTACTGGCAGAAAAACTTTTATATTGACAGTAAATATGTTATAATGCCAGAAAAACATTTATACTGACAGCAAATATGTTATAATGCCAGCAAAACATTTATTACTGACAGAAAATATGTTATAATGTCAGCAAAACATTTATACTGACAGCAAATATGTTATAATGCCAGCAAAACATTTATACTGACAGCAAATATGTTATAATGCCAGAAAAACATTTATACTGACAGCAAATATGTTATAATGCCAGCAAAACATTTATACTGACAGCAAATATGTTATAATGCCAGCAAAACATTTATACTGTCAGCAAATATGTTATAATGCCAGCAAAACATTTATACTGACAGCAAATATGTTATAATGCCAGAAAAACATTTATACTGACAGCAAATATGTTATAATGCCAGCAAACATTATACTGACAGCAAATATGTTATAATGCCAGCAAAACATTTATTACTGACAGCAAATATGTTATAATGCCAGCAAAACATTTATACTGACAGCAAATATGTTATAATGCCAGAAAAAACATTTATACTGACAGCAAATATGTTATAATGCCAGCAAAACATTTATACTGACAGCAAAACATTTATACTGACAGCAAAACTTTTATACTGAATGCAAACCTTTCTAATGGCAGCAACGTTTTTATACTGAAAAACTAATTAACTAAAAATATTTATTCATCGTATAGACTCACTAATTAATAAAAGGTGAAAAGTGTACCTGGGCACAAGGCGAACCAAGACAGCTTAGTGGTGGAGCATCGGCGTGCCAAATCAAAGGTCCATGGTTCTCTTCCCTTGTCTAAACTGTCACTTAATGGAATATAAAATTATTAATTAAATATAATAAAATACAGTCTAATAATTTAGATTACTGTACCAAGACACAATATTATTCGGCTTTGGGTGAGATCTTCAGGGCACCAGTCTATCACTTCTGGGGGTTACAGAGAGCCCCTGGTTCATTGCCCGCTGACCCACTTTGGTGGCCACAAGGGCTAAGGCGTCACTCTCGCAATCGACTGGACTGTCGATGATCGGGAGACCGGGATTCGAATCCTGGTACGATGCACTGAGAGTGGTTTTTTTCCTGCATTGTTTTTCACTCTCTCAACGCAAATGCGAGATACTCTTCCTCTAAATTCAACTTACCTTAACTCTAATATTACTTTTTACATCCATTATTGTTTCCAGAGTATGTTTTTAATTCAAGCCATATATTTTTCACTACCGGCTAGATAGGCTTGTAGTAGTTTCATATGACTTATAATCTAACTTAAGACTAGGACAGGCACAACATCCAGTCCCCCGGCCGTTAATCCATCACTGTGAAAGGATAAACCCATATTTTCATCAATGGTAAACTTTCGGCAATGCGACCGACTGAGCTAAAGTGTCGGACTTACCTCTAATATATTATCGTAATTAGTTCACATGTATAACCAGAACTGATATTGAGACAAGTTGGTAAAAGAAAAAGACCCCCGTCTGGGGGCTTGGGAGCCAGGATATAAGGGTGTTAGAGTCACCTCTAACCAGGAAGTCTCACGCGCTAGTGACCCAATATGTTAAAACACTCCTTCAAGTTCCCAGTGGTTTCAACTTTCCCCGGCCATGAGAGAGAAGTTTACACGTGGCTCCATCTATCCTGCGAGAGGCACAGTGACATGAGGAAGATGGAGGAGGAGTGGGACGGGGAGGCGGTCTCGGTAAACCCTCAGAAGCAGGTGGGACGATTTTCTTAGCGGCGCGACCCCATGTGTCTGAAGTAACCAACTAATTCAAGTAGTAGATCCCAGAGATCTTCTCTCCTGCCTCGCCTTCTTTCCTTGATATAGTACATACTGGCTAGGTGGAGAGTGGAGCATTGTGTGGTCTAGCCTTCTTTCCTTGATATAGTACATACTGGCTAGGTGGAGAGTGGAGTATTGTGTGGTCTAGCCTTCTTTCCTTGATATAGTACATACTGGCTAGGTGGAGAGTGGAGCATTGTGTGGTCTAGCTTCTTTCCTTGATATAGTACATACTGGCTAGGTGGAGAGTGGAGCATTGTGTGGTCTAGCCTTCTTTCCTTGATATAGTACATACTGGCTAGGTGAGAGTGGAGCATTGTGTGGTGTAGCCTTCTTTCCTTGATATAGTACATACTGGCTAGGTGGAGAGTGGAGCATTGTGTGGTCTAGCCTTGATATAGTACATACTGGCTAGGTGGAGAGTGGAGTATTGTGTGGTCAGCCTTCTTCCTTGATATAGTACATACTGGCTAGGTGGAGAGTGGAGTATTGTGTGGTCTAGCCTTCTTTCCTTGATATAGTACATACTGGCTAGGTGGAGAGTGGAGTATTGTGTGGTCTAGCCTTCTTTCCTTGATATAGTACATACTGGCTAGGTGGAGAGTGGAGCATTGTGTGGTATAGCCTTCTTTCCTTGATACAGTACATACTGGCTAGGTGGAGAGTGAGCATTGTGTGGTATAGCTTCTTTCCTTGATATAGTACATACTGGCTAGGTGGAGAGTGGAGCTCTAGCCTTCTTTCCTTGATATAATACATACTGGTTTGGCGAAGAGTGGAACATTGCATCAACTTAAATCTATAACAGACACAACACCTATCCCTCCGGCCGTTAATTTATCACTATGAAGGATGATAAACCCCTAATCTCACCGATGATACATTTTCGGTCGAGCTGGGAATCGAACCTGGGATCCTTATCTCTGTAGGCAGGCATGCCAGTGACTGTGCTAAGTTGTTGGACTGTAGTATAGGTTTGATAGAACCTGATTCCATTCAAAAATCCACCTTGAGTATATATATATATATATGATGGATATATATCTCCGTCATATTAACTTCTTGGCCATAATTATTTTTCCTTCAGGTTCCCATGCATCTGACTACCATCTGAGATATTATCATGTTTACACTTAGAGATGAAAATTTAGAGGAAATGCACTCGCATTCTCGGCTATTGTGTAGGCATTTAGGTGGATCCACCTCATAATATCCGTCCGGGGTCCAAGCCCTGACCTCTCCGTCACCGGAATAATATACAATAAGAGACTGACGCCTCTATCCGCGTGGCCACCGGCTGGAGTACTTGCTTGGCTATATGTTTGGGTGTTGTAGCCACTTTTCTGGCTTAATTTATTTTGTGAAGCCCTTACGGGTACATAAATACACGTTAAAAAAAATTAAAAAATGTCCCTGCAACCCTCAACTTACCAGGGACGTGGTGTAAGGATATTGATACCCTCCCCCTCCGACCCCCTTGCCGCCCACCCTCGACTCTAAAGGAAAGTTGGCTCGCCGTGTTCCGGGGGACAATTCGTCATTCTCCGTGAGGGGGGGGGGGAGGTTGGTACTCCCTGGAGGATGTCCCGGGGATTCCCCGAGACACGATACATCCTTATACTACAGGTATTAGTTGTCCTTTACCAGCGCCGTGCGCGGCGATAAATAATAACATGTCCTTATATCACCCCGAGTCGTGATTCTATTTTCTTCCTCCTCGTAGTCTCCTTATTTCGTGTGACAAGGGTGGAGGAGTGGAGGGGAGTTATGACAGGTTCTGGTTTGGAGGTTCCTTAAGAACAACGGGCGAGCTACATCCTTTCGAGTTGAAAGGGATTTAAATAGCCCCAATTTTAGAGAATCGTGGACTACGGGAGATCTAAAAGGGGCGGGGATGCCCCTCCCCTTTTGGTTAGAAAATAATCAAATATATTGAAACCTCTGTTGTAAGGAGCTGACATGTGGCGTATGACAATGATGGTCATCTTCATCAAGATGTTCTGGTAGAAGTGGGGGGGAAAGATTGTAAACTGTTTTGTAAGAATTTGTAATAGAAGATTAGAATATGTTGTTTAAAAAAAATTGCAGTAATTATATTAACAAACTTAGACTCGGAGCATCACTCTCGTGTTAAACTGGCCTGTTGAAAACTGAGATATCGAGGTTTGAATCCCGGTTGAGTGTACTGAGGGTGTTTGTTTCTCCCTGAATGGTGTTTCCACTCCAAATTCAACTTTCCTCTTCCCTAACACATTAGCGTAGCTATGTTCGCGTGTAGCAAGTTGAGTTTGGAAACGAGGAAGAAACTGATGAAACGCTACATTTGGCGCTATATGGAACAGAAACTTGGAGTCTTAGGAGGATAGAAAATAAATAGTTGGAGAGCTTTGGAATGTGGTGCTAGAGAAGACTTTAGAAGATCAGGTGGGCAGACAGGGTGACAAATGAAGTCTTAAGAAAAATGGGTGAGAAGAGATCCATTTTGGATGTGATTCTTCGGTACAAAGAAAGGTGGATCAGACACATCCTTAGGAGGAACTGTCTTCTGCATGACGTCATAGAAGGAAAGGTTGAGGGAAAGAGGAGCTTAGGAAGAAGGAGGATTCAAATATTGGATGACTTAAAAGAAAGAAGGAAATTCTGGGAGCCGAAGGAGGAGGCAGAGGACAGGGTGCATTGGCGGTCTAAGTTCACTGACAAAAGGGTTAGACCTGTCGTAAGACAGAACAAATAATATTATTATTATTAATAATAATAATAATAATAATAATAATAGGTAATTAGACTTGGTGTTTTAAAATTTCTCCTTTAGTATTGCTACAATATCTGTATCCACCCATGTTCCTGATATAACTCTGTCGCTGTTTAAATTAGTGCGAGTTGACCGTTTCTTGCACCGACCCCCCACACTCCCTGAAGACGCAGCTGCTCTCTAAGACAGTCAATACATTACCTGCAGGTAATATCAAGGTAAAAAAAAAAAGGGCTGAGAGTGCGAGACGTTTGTTTAAATTCATACCCTCCCCCATTTGACAACCAACCACCTTAGAAGTAGCTGGGACGGGAAAGTCAAGATATGATTTCCCATGTTAATGTAATTTACGTTTTATTTGATGAGTTTTTAAAGATATAACATTGAAAAAAATCAAAAAAACCACAAACTCTTAAATCATTCTAAAAATAGTCTTACGTTGTAATACAAATTAGTTTTTTTTATCTTGAAGTACTTTTTTTTTTATAAACGTGTATTTACGTATAATCATCTACAATTCAGGATATTTTGTTTGTTCACTAAAATGTCCTGTAAGAATCTTCTTGCCAGGATGTAGATTAAAAAAGTCCTTAGAACCTAAGTATACCTAGAATAGGAAACAATAAAAAGGTTAGTTTTGAGATTCTGGTCAATACTGTACAGGAGCATATAGTAGAGTGTGTAAACTCGTCAGAGGAAGAGAGGAAGTGCTATCAGCAGGTAAACAAGAGGCCTCACAGGATGAACTGCTCGTTTTCTTCCCTCTCTTTCTATTCCTCAGATTGGCGTCTTAGTGTGCTACAAGCTAAGATGCAACCCGCTTCGCAAAATAGCTTTGAATTCCGACAGGATATCAACAACTAAACCTAAGGAAACATGATCCTGACTCTTATACAGAAAACGAGAGTCCAAATACCGACCGGTTTTTATAATATTGTCTTACCACCCATCCTTTTTAAAAGAAAACTATTGTATTTTATTTTATTAGAACTTAGCTTCCACATCCTGTTACCTTAGATTAATTCTTGGATAGTCTGAACGGTCTTTAAAACTCTTAGCGCAAGTAAAACATATTTAGGTTATTTTTTTTAACAACTTTATAGTTATTCGCCTGGAAATGAAATAAAGAACCGCATAGTAGAGGCCGCTATAGCCAGTGAGACCTGTCTTTATTGAACCTTGGTCTCCTGTATCGGAGACAGGCGTCTCAACCACTCAACCTATTTTTCTCCCGTATAGCTTATAGCCGGCCAGTGAAACGCCGTGAGATAGTTTGAAACGCAATCTGCAGGACGGTAGTGTGCTGCATATAGTATGAACGAACCATCTAGGCGCGTTCCTCAGCTTCTTGATAATTTTGATACGAATGAATACTTGCCACGACCGGATTATGAAGCTGGTTTGGGAAGAAACATGAGTTAAACTGGTAATTCTGCGTTTTTTAAAGCGTTCTTCTTTAGACAAAATAAAATTATTTAGTAAATATATTTGTTTTAATTTTCTACACATAGTAATATCAATAGCTTTTGTCGACATCGGTGTTCTTGGGGTAAAGTGGCTCGCCTCAAGACCCGATGTTCATGGGTTTGAACCCAATCGATGTTGACGGATCTTTCATGAGCGTTAAAAAACCGTAGCATAATTTACTTTGGAGGGGAAGTAAAGCCATCGCTTCCATGTCGATTGTGGTAATGTAAAAGAGCCCTGAGGGGTATATGTGGAAATACCTTTACCAGCAAAATTGGTAGGCCCTTTATCTCTCGCTCGTAGAAATTCTCGTGTGCTGATATAATCATTCGGTTCAGAAAGTGCACGTTAAATACCTCAAATAAATAAATGATCAATATTTCTTGAATATTGGTAGTAAGCATAATAGAATACGTCAAAAATATTTTTAAACCAAGAGAAAAAGTTTCGTAAAATCCCAAAATGCCAACGACTAATATTAAATAATTTTTTAGCTTCACGTCTTAGTTTAGGCAGGTAATTTATATGATATGAACTAATTACTCTAATGGGTCAGGGATGAGTAGGGTTGAATTTAGAGGAAGTGTAGCTGTATTTACATGAAGGGAAAGTGGAAAACCATTTAGGGAAAACCACCTCAATACATTCGATCGGAATCGAACCTGGTCATTAGCAGTTTAGTATATTGGGATAATGACGGCCTAGACGTCAAATTTCGGCCATTGTAGTGGGTTTCAAAAATTGTTGAGATGATTATTTGTAGAAAATTAAACTAAACATATCCACTGGAGCAATATGTGATTTATTTTGGCCATAAGATACAAATGGTACAGGAGTAATTTTCAAAATGTGATATTTTTAATTGTATTTCCAGGCAAATAACATTATAATTGTTTAAAATTCAGCCTTTATAAAGTTGTGGTTGATGCTAGATTCTCTGTTAGGGTATATATAAGGCTTAAATTTAAACACGTTTATAAAAAAAATGATACAATACCACAATCGTGCAAACTTTCTTATATAGTGTATTAAATCTTGAAACTACCTTTTAAAATATAAGTTAGTTGTAACCTACCCTCAAATTATTTATATTTGTTAAAATATATTTTCTTTTTTCCCCCATGAAAAACCATTCCCAACTATCAATTTTTAACCAAGCCATTTTAGAAATATTTCAAATTTTCAGGAATTTTTCATAAATAAACAACCCTTAAATTTATATATTTTAGAAAAAAAGACCAACATTATTTACTATCTTGTAAAATAGTCTATAAATACCAACTTATCAACCAAAACGTTAGGGTTAGTTACAAAAATTTTCATTCATCAGTAGACTAATATTAAATGATTGTTTAAAGGAAAACAAAAAAATTCATATATATATATATTCGTTCTTCTTAAAAAATCATTTAATATTTATATATTTACATAATTATCTATACGGTAAAAAACTAAAATAGAATACCTAAATCAAATCAATAAAGCTATTTCTTAAAATAATCAAATTTTTCAAAGATCAGTCATCAGTAAACTACCCTTAATTTGAAGGCTGGCTTCAAAAATAAAAAATAAAAATTCTGAGATATTGCCGTATAACATCTAGATATCAAGTTTGAACAAAACCCAACAAATCGTTACAGATCTGTGGCTAGGGAGAGACAGACAATGGTAAAATCCACTTTTTTGGGTTTGGATCAACAAAAAACGTAAAAATTCATCATAATCTCAAGAACAAATATCTTTTAACTAAAATAGTAAACATTCTCTGGTTCTGAGAGAGTTGAAACATATTTTTTTTTAAAGATATACACAGTTTTTACGAATTTCTACTGGAATTAAATTATTCTCAATTTTGCAAGCACAAAAATAAATTTATTCAAAAGTACAGAGGATTGTGTTTTTATCAAAAATAAACATGTTTAAAAAAAGCTACGGTGTACCATTGTATTTGCTTATTTAAAAAACATGCAAACTCCTGGCTCTCGTTTATTGGCTTTCTCCATTTAAGTTCACACAATTGAAAAAGTAAGAGTCAGGAGGTGATTTGCCTAGCATTGACCGATGTTCTCTTTTTAAGTGTTTTTTTAAGCGGTAAATATTTGTTCTGTTCGTTTTACCCCTGACCCGTGTGCCCTGCAGTCAGACACCAAGCTTATGTCTGGTATACTACATCCACGCTAAGGTGAAACTGTGGTAGAATGTCTAAACAGTGCCGTTGCTACGGTTACAGTTACAGTAGTGTTGTGGTGTCACTGAGAGAATTGTGAAGGGGTATTAACAAGAACTAGCCTGGTAACACTCCACTTGTAGTCCTCAGCCTGGTAACACTCCACTTGTAGTCCTCAGCCTGGTAACACTCCACTTGTAGTCCCAGCCTGGTAACACTCCACTTGTAGTCCCAGTCGGCCGTACTACAATTATAATCCCCTGAGACCTTCAGTGCTCCAGACTAGTGTTCAGTACTCCAGACCAGTGTATTCAATTCCAGACCAGTGTCTCACTGCTCAGACTAGTGTCTCAGTGCTCCAGACTAGTGTCAGTACTCCGGACCATGTCTCAGTACTCGGACCAGTGTCTCAATGTTCCAGACCAGTGTCTCAGTGCTCCAGTCTAGTGTCTCAGTGCTCCAGACTAGTGGCTCAGTACTCCAGACTAGTGTCTCAGTACTCCAGACTAGTGTCTCATGCTCCAGACATGTCTCAGTCTCCAACAGTGTCAGTACTCCGACTAGTGTCTCAGTACTCCAGACCAGTGTTCAACCTGGGTGGGTAACCCAGTACCCCAGAGATCAGTTCAATCCGTCGTAACTGTGTCCAAATGTTTCAGTACTCCAGACTAGGGGTCCAGTACTCCAGATCCAGTGTCTCAGTGACCCAGACTAGTGTGCTAGTATACATACAAGTGTCTCAGTACTCCAGACTAGTGTTCGCTCAGTGCTCTCCGACCTGTGTCGTATTCCAGGACTAGGTGTCTCAGCATCAGACGTGTTCAGTCTCGACTAGGTCGTGTCAGACTGGGGTGTGGTTTTCTCCAAATGTTTCATCTCCAGCTTCTCACGCCAAATGCGGTATCACTTACGTCTAATGCACCTCCCATTCTATCCCCATTAGCTATCTAGTACTGTACTCGTATACCAGAAGGTATAAGGCTCTAAATAATCTCAATATTTAAGTGTAAATCAGTGTCTCAGTGCTCCAGACTAGTGTCTCAGTGCTCCATGACCAGTGTCTCAGTATTCCAGACTAGTGTCTCAGTGCTCCAGTCTAGTGTCTCAGTGCTCCAGACTAGTGTCTCAGTGCTCCAGTATGCCAGTTTGTTCTTCTTCTATTGTACTCTCCAGACTAGTGTCTCAGTGCTCATCTAGTGTCTCAGTGCTAGCTAGTGTCTCAGTGCTTCAGACTAGTGTCTCAGTGCTCCAGACTAGTGCTCAGTACTCCAGACTAAGTGTCTGAGTACTCCAGACAGGTAGGAGTGGTCTCAGTACTCCAGTACTAGTCTCAGTCTCCAGACTAGTGTCTCAGTGCTCCAGACTAGTGTCTAAGTGCTCCAGACTAGTGTCTCAGTGCTCCAGTCTAGTGTCTCAGTGCTCCAGTCTAGTGTCTCAGTGCCCCAGACTAGTGTCTCAGTGCTCCATACTAGTGTCTCAGTACTCCAGACCAGTGTCTCAGTGCTCCAGTCTAGTGTCTCAGTGCTCCAGACTAGTGTCTCAGTACTCCAGACTAGTGTCTCAGTGCTCCAGACTAGTGTCTCAGTGCTCTATACTATTGTATCAGTGCTCCAGACTAGTGTCTCAGTGCTCCAGTCTAGTGTCTCAGTGCTCCAGTCTAGTGTCTCAGTGCTATCGAACAAGCCAGGACCGGAACTTGCCATGGCTGCAGTGTATCTCAGAGGGTGGTTTGACCCTGGTGAGGGGTAGGGGAGTGGGTGAAACATGGCGGAACGTCTGTCAGTGTCAGGAGCTCTTCTGACGAGTACAACGATTCTACACCGCGGCCTTTTGTTGCTATGTTAATGAACAAGCTGCGGTTTCAGGCGCCATTGTCTGTTCTGACTTCGTTTACTGCGCGTCTTTTTAGTTTTTTCCCGGTGTCACATCAACGCGGAGCGATATTAGCGCCCGTTGCCTTCTTGCCCAAATACAAACAAATAAATGTTGGTTTTTATTGTTATAGTTTCCGTTGTCGTCAGCTTGGTCCCTATACCAGTGGCGTGTCGCGGAATGTTGCCAGGAGCCACTTTGGTGGTCTAAGGCATCACTCTCACTAGACTAGACTGCCAAAAACGGGGAGGTCAGGGTTCGAATCCCTGTCGTGTGTTTTTCCTTAAATAGTTTCTCCATTTCTTTTATCCACGCAAATGTAGGTACAATTATTTCTAAATTTTACATTACTTATTTCTTACACATTAGTGTAATTAGTACAAGACAACGAATTTGTGGTAAAACAATGTTGCCAGGGTAAGCAGAGATTCTTACAACTGTACTTGTGATATGTTCTCCTCCACTCTATCCCCATTTGACCAGGGTAAGCAGAGCTTGTTACAACTGTACCTGTGATATGTTCTCTCCACTCTGTCCCCATTTGACCAGGGTAAGCAGAGCTTGTTACAACTGTATCTGTGATATGTTCTCCCCCACTCTGTCCTCATTTGACCAGGGTAAGCAGAGCTTGTTACAACTGTATCTGTGATATGTTCTCCCCACTATGTCCTCATTTGACCAGGGTAAGCAGAGCTTGTTACAACTGTACCTGTGATATGTTCTCCACCACTCTGTCCCCATTTGACCAGGGTAAGCAGAGCTTGTTACAACTGTACCTGTGATATGTTCTCCCCCACTCTGTCCCATTTGACCAGGGTAAGCAGAGCTTGTTACAACTGTACCTGTGATATGTTCTCCCCACTCTGTCCCCATTTGACCAGGGTAAGCAGAGCTTGTTACAACGTACCTGTGATATGTTCTCCTCCACTCTGTCCCATTTGACCAGGGTAAGCAGAGCTTGTTACAACTGTACCTGTGATATGTTCTCCTCCACTCTGTCCCCATTTGACCAGGGTAACAGAGCTTGTTACAACTGTACCTGTGATATGTTCTCCCCCACTCTGTCCCCATTTGACCAGGGTAAGCAGAGCTTGTTACAACTGTACCTGTGATATGTTCTCCCCACTCTGTCCCCATTTGACCAATCATACATAGGCTCTCCTCTGCATACCTTCTGACCAATGAGTGTTTTACTGAGCCGTGGGAACGCATCACAGATTCACTTTCGTCTAACGCTGCTTACCCTGGCAACACTTCACGACACAACATTGACCAAGGCCTGCTTTCACGCTTCATGGAGAAAGGATTTTAAATATAAAAACATATGTTTATCGGTTAACTTACATTTTATTTTTAGTAAGATCCTAAATATTATTTCTGTTGCCAACATCCCAACTAATACAAAGCCTATAGCGATGAATAAGGTATCAGTGGATAGGATTTTTTACCGACTTCTGGCGTAGCATACTCAGTTTACCTTAAAACACATTGTTTGTGTAAAATTTAAGTTAAAACAAAAATCTAACAATATTTTTGTATCAATTACGAAAATAAACTCTCTTTGATTTTGTGTATACACTTCGCTGAGTATTTAATTTCAACAACCCAACAAAAGACTACATCTTTTTTTTTAAGGGGGGGTGGAGAAGAAGGGAGGTTGAATGTGCGAAAGTTTCGCAAGGGCTTATTGCTATTTTTTATTTAACACCGGATGAAAGAGAATACATTTTGGCAAACATAATTTTAAAAAAAATTACTCCAGTAGAAACAAAGAGTTTAATTTTCTCCACATGGTGACCTTAACAGTTCTTGAATATCTGTCATTGTCATAGCAGCATTAGATGAGAAATTTATTAATTAAATAGAAAAAGCTTTCATCAAATTTCAGGACATTCTTGATAGATATTCAAGAGCTATTTTTATCACCGTGGCAAGAAAATTAAACTCCAAATTTCTACTAAAGAAATATTTGATTTATTTTGACCAAAAAGTTTTGATATAAAAAATGCAAAAAACACTGACCTTAACTCACTTCTCCTATATCCTCACGTTAAATTTTTTTTTAGTTTCTAAAAAAATGCGATCACTTTGCTGTGTTTTTAAAATTCATTAATATATCCTGTGATATGAAGCTATTACTTTTGATAGATAATAATAATTACTATAAATAACAATATTAATATATTAAAACGTTATCAATGTTGATCGCAAAAATAAAAAAAATGGTTGATTTTCTTAAAGCTCTTTCCGAGTTAATCCTACGAAAGACAATTAGTCATAATTTAATTAGAAGCATTTGTTATAAACAAACTATGCTCTGCTCAATTTTTTATTTTAATTTTATAATATATTTTAAGTTTTTAATTACATATCTGAAATAATGAATAGCTTATGAATTAAATAATCTATAGCAAACTTTCTTCGAGCAAATAATAGTCCAAACCTTAAAAAAACAAAACATTCATCCATGAATGCCACTTTGTTTAGGTAAACCGACTAACAGGCAACCCACGCCACCCGTTTGTCTGAAGAACAACTTAACCCCCCTTCCTTCTACTATATACTATATTATCTCCCCCTAAAGCCCCCTTTTCACACACAAAACAACCCCTAACTTGAAAGAGGGGACGGAATACAAACTGAAAGTTGTGACGGAGTTTGCTTTTCACAAGATGTTGTACAATTCATCTCCAAACTGATCATTCAGTCAACATTTGAGCTAGGGGGGAGGAAAGTCTACTTGGGGGGGTAATAGCGGTCTATATCACGTTAATAGTTGAGGTTGTTTCATGTACTATAGACAATACAATTGTATATCTTCCTTTACTGTATAAAACATTGTGTGTTTGGTTGATATAGAATGTTTTAACGTCAAGAAATTACCGTTTAGTTTGTAGAAACAGTTCGCTACACATTATGACAAGACGGGAACACGTATGTATATATGTATGTATGTATATTTGTGTATGTGTATGTGTGTGTTTTTGTGGTAGCGGCAGAACGCAGGAAACATCAAGGTGTGTCTTATTCATTTTTTTAAATATTTTTTTTTAAAGCTCAAAGAACCGACGACATGTCGCCTGTCACTTGTCATTGTTGCAAAAGATCCGCGTCCCCTGATTGGCCGTAAACCGCTTTGCTCGAGACACGTCCCGATAGTGTTTTTGTTTTAAGCCTCGTCTACTGACGGAAGTGACGTCACACCTATCTCTCTTCCCCCTCCCCACATTCTCTTTCTCTCTCTCTCGCTCTCACTGTACTCTTGTTTTGATAAGTAGACTTCCTGTTACGCGGGCTTGTATCGTCAAGGGGGGGAAGAGATGATTTTCTACCGACTTGAAGCTTTTATCCTCTACGAGAAAGTTTTCTCTCGGTTTGTTTAAATAAAAGACCAGGTCTAAGCTGTTTTTATTTTAATGTGATGTAATAGATTCCCTTGCCCTTTAAAAAAAAGCAGTTGGTAAAAGATTGTTTAATGGAGGTGTATTAATTTGTTTGAGGGTTGAGTTAAGAAACAAGTATTAATTTGTTTAGTTTAATTCTTTAGAAATGGAATAGGTTGAAATAAATGGTTCTAGATAATTTATTAGGTTGTATTTCATTTTAAATTTCAAAATCAGTCTGTAAAAATCCTTCTTTTAAAAAAATATACATTTGTGTTAAAAATTGGCCTCCATAATGAGACTGTATTAAGTTTTCGCGGGAAGGGGAGCGAACAATGATTTACTCGAAATTTACCCTTAAAAAAAGTACTTTGATTTAATTAAGTGAAAAACGGCGACCTGGGTGCGGGATTTTAGCTTGGTACAAACATGCTTTACCACTGAAGTCAAAGAGCTGTCTGTCCATCTGTCTGTCATTCTGTCCCTCTGTCTGTCATTCTGCCCCTCTGTCTGTACTTCTGTCCCTCTGTCTGTCATTCTGCCCCTCTGTCTGTACTTCTGTCCCTCTGTCTGTCATTCTGTCCCTCTGTCTGTCATTCTGCCCCTCTGTCTGTCCTTCTGTCCCTCTGTTTGTCATTCTGTCCCTCTGTCTGTCATTCTGTACCTCTGTCTGTCATTCTGTCCGTCTATATGTCCTTCTGTCTGTCCTTCTGTCCCTCTGTCTGTCATTCTGTCCGTCTGTCTGTCCTTCTGTCCGTCTGTCTGTCCTTCTGTCTGTCCTTCTGTCCATCTGTCTGTCCTTCTGTCTGTCCTTCTGTCCATCTGTCTGTCCTTCTGTCCATCTGTCTGTCCTTCTGTCTGTCCTTCTGTCCATCTGTCTGTCCTTATACCAGTATGTCTCTCCTTGGTGCTACAGCAAATCGGTTTGAGGAATTTGTTTCTAACTTTATATTTCTATGGTCTATGGTCATACCTAGGATTTTATTATTATTTTGATTCTAGCCTTAAAATTTAGGTTAGTTTACTAATGACTAATTTTTGAAAATTCAAAATTTTTCAAAATTGTCTTTAAATATTTTGCTCAAAGTGGATATTTAGGAAGTGCTAGACATGACAAATATCATTTAATAATTTCTTACGGGGGGAGAACATTTTAAGGGTTAGTAATCGTTGATTGAAAAGAATATTTTTTTTAAAGATGGCTCTAAAGATTTCATTTAAAATATATATTTGGGAAGTATTTGACATTAAAAAAAATAGCACTGTAGAATTGTTTTTCTTGGTGAAGTTCGTTTAGGGATAATTGATTGAGAGCTAATTTTTGAAAATTTTAAATGTAAAAAAAAAATCTTTAACGTTTTAGGTGTCAAGGGAATCCTTTGTATAATAAATAATACTGTATTTTAGTTTATATATAAAAATAAAATTGTAGATAATTAACTGATGACTGATTCAAAAAAATAGCTTTAATAATTTTGTTCATAATTTATATCCGGTCAAACGTTTAACTAACTTTTATCCTAATTTTTTTCTTTGCGCAGAGTATTTCTACTTGTTCAGGTTATTCGCATATTATATACTAATTATGCTAATGTGTCAGGGATGAGGAGGCTGAATTTAGAGTAAGTTTACCCGCATTCGCCTAAGCAGATTGGAATAAAATTTAGTAAAAGCCATCCTAAGTACACCTAACCGAGATTAGAACCCCGATCTCCCCATCATCGGTAGCCAGTCTATTGCAGAGTGACGCCAACGCCAAAGACCATGCGATCACTGAAAGGGGTGAAAAATTATGTAAGCGCAGTTTACATGTAACAGATTTTTAATTACAATAGATTATCTGAGAAAGTGTTTACGTTTGATTGAGTAATAGTGTTATATCCTATACATGACACATTTAGCTTCACCCATGTACCACGTGTTGTCCCTTAGAGAACTCTTTCTCAAAGAAATAGGACAGAAAGGGGGAGCTTTAAGTAACAGAACCAATATTTTCCTATAAAGAAGATGTAAACCATTTTGTGGAGAACATTTCATCCCCCATTGCACAGTGAGGAATCGATCTACGGCCCCCAAGCACGCACCTAACTCTGCCACTGACATGTCGAAAAAAAGAAACACGACAAAAGTTAAAGGGTCCTCGTCAGTTATAAGACGGCTGTCATAATTATGTCAAGGCTTCCCTTCACAACAATTATTGAATTTTTTATCTCGAGAAAGAAATCTCAGTTGCGAAGAATAAAAATGTTTCCAACGAAAATCTTTGACTCAAATCTGTGCCCCGTTTTTACTCGTCTCTCGTCGTCTTTATTCTGTTCTCCTTCAAGGGCTCGTTTCTTGGTGTCGAGCTAAGCGAGAGAGCCTTACAGGCACTGACACTAATCACTTCAAGGTGGTGCTTGCTGGTGCACTCACACCACCGGTACGTTCAGATTCATGCAATCACTTTATACCTGTATCTGCACATGTATCAATCACTTTATACTTGTATCTGTACATGTATCAATCACTTTTACCTGTATCTATAAGTGTATCAATCACTTTATACCTGTATCTGCAAGTGTATCAATCACTTTATACCTGTATCTATAAGTGTATCAATCACTTTTATACCTGTATCTGCAAGTGTATCAATCACTTAATACCTGTATCTGTACATGTATCAATCACTTTATACCTGTATATTAAGTTTATCAATCACTTTATACCTGTATCTTTAAGTTTATCAATAACTTTATACCTGTATCTTTAAGTTATCAATCACTTTATACCTGTATATTTAAGTGTATCAATCACTTTATACCTGTATCTTTAAGTTTATCAATCACTTTATACCTGTATCTTTAAGTGTATCAATCACTTTATACCTGTATTTGTAAGTGTATCAATAACTTTTATACCTGTATCTATAAGTGTATCAATCACTTTTTAACTGTATCTATGTGTATTAATCACTTTTTACCTGTATCTTTAAGTTTATCAATCACTTTATACCTGTATCTTTAAGTTTATCAATAACTTTATACCTGTATCTTTAAGTTTATCAATAACTTTATACCTGTATCTTTAAGTTTATCAATCACTTTATACCTGTATATGTACATGTATCAATCACTTTATACCTGTATCTTTAAGTTTATCAATCACTTTATACCTGTATCTTTAAGTTTATCAATAACTTTATACCTGTATCTTTAAGTTTATCAATCACTTTATACCTGTATCTGTACATGTATCAATCACTTTATACCTGTATCTTTAAGTTTATCAATCACTTTATACCTGTATTTGTAAGTGTATCAATAACTTGTATACCTGTATCTATAAGTGTATCAATCACTTTTACCTGTATCTATAAGTGTATCAATCACTTTATACCTGTATCTACAAGTGTATCAATCACTTTATACCTATATCTATAAGTGTATCAATCACTTTTTAACTGTATCTATGTGTATCAATCACTTTTTACCTGTATCTATAAGTGTATCAATCACTTTATACCTGTATCTGCAAGTGTATCAATCACTTTATACCTGTATCTGCAAGTGTATCAATCACTTTTAGCGGTATCTGCAAGTGTATATTTGTATTCCATCTCTTTAAACATCACCTGCAGGAAAACTCAATATACGGAGGATTGAAGTTACCTGCAGGCAATGCACCTAATTTGAGAGTTTTTGAATATTTGTTTATTTTGTTTGATATTTTCATAATTGATTGAGCCATTAATAGTTATTAGCACCCTGTTCATAGTCAGGCACATTATCCGCGTGACTATCCTTGTACTACCTGTTCATAGTCAGGTACATTATCCGCGTGACTATCCTTGTACTACCTGTTGTACCCCCCTTCCACCCTAATTCAGCTTTAATAACATTCCTGGTTTTATCCCTGACCTTAACTCGTGGCTAATTAATCTCTCCCTTAATGGAAGGGGATAACTTCCCCGTCATTTCATAATGCGGTCCAATGTCTTAGCTCAGTCGGTACCGTGTCTGTCTACTGAGCTAAGGATCCCGGGTTCGATTCCCGGCATGGCCGAAATTGGTGAAATGTGGGTTTCCCCTTTTCGCAGTGATGAATTAACAACCGGAAGCGGGTAGGGCTGGGTGGGACTGGTTCTCGTGTTTGTTTTAAGTTAGTTTGTAAGTCGTCTGATGATATAATCAGTCGGTTCAAAAAGTGCACGTTAAATACCTCAAATAAATAAAAACAAATCCAGATGCGATTAGTTTTCCGAGATGGTCATGTTCTGACCAGCAGTTTTTTATCAGTCTTTCTTTTTTTATCGTATGATGTATTTTAACCTTGAGAGATGCAGTATCTAGTTCAGTCGCCCCTGTATGTAGACTTTTAGCCGTTCTTTGAGGACAGAACGTTACCCAGGGTACACCTTGGGGCTTGTCTACACGTCATACCCGCAATTAGATGACGTCATGATGGTGAGAATGAAAGTGTAGAGGCAATAACGATCTTAAACCTAGCTTGAGCCTAATTAACCAGACCATGGTGACACCAGAGGAACAGTTCCTCTTTCGGGGAAAAATACCTATGGTACCGCAGAGAATCGAACCCGGGACCTCTAGATTGGCAGCCAGTAGTGCTGACCGCTAGACCAAGAGGTCGGTATTAGGTTTTTTTTGTCAGTGAGTAGAGTTTAATCACAGCCTGACCAAATTTAGTAAAACATTGAAAACCATCAGCATTAAGAAAATATATTAAACGTCTTGTTGCTATTACCAAGAAATCAATAATTCTAGCCAACCCACATCGGTGGGCACATGGGCAAAGTCGTCAGACTCTTATTTTTTGGTTTGTTGGTGATCCAGATGTCATGGCTCGAATAAAGTCTAGGTATCTTGAGAGTGGTTTTACTCTCTACCTTCATGCATATGTGGGCTACATTTAATCTAAATCACACCTTAATCGTCTCGACGCCAATAGAGAGAATATGCGCCTATCCCGAACGGGCAGTAAGACGTCAAGCAGGAAAGAATAAAACATATATTTCCCGAAGTATCTTTTTGCGGGGTCCCTAAAGGGATTAACTGTAGTTTTATTACCCATCCCCGTAGATAAATGGTTAGAACAGTCGACCATTAGTCTAGGGGACCCAGTTTGTATCCCGGAGAGTCCATAATATGCAGACATGCACTATTTGTTCATCCTTCTATCCAATCAAACATTTAGGTGATAGGGTTGTTTTTTCCCTAAATGGCTTTCCATTCTCCTTCAACACAAATGCGGTTACACTTCCTATTCATTCAACTTTCCTCATATTTAACACATGAGCATAATTAGTACATATTCTTATAACCCTAACGGGTAGTAATATGTGGTTAAAAAATAAAATAAAGTTAGGAATCTGAAAATTATTGCACGTTAAACACCACCAGTAAAAATTAAAAAATAAACTTTATTTTTTAAAGTTTAACTACAATAAAACATTTATAAATAAACTACAAGAGATAATAATAATAAATAATAATAATAATAATAAAAATAATAATAATATTAGTGTAAGATTTGACCAAAGCGAGTCTCCAGTTTCAATACAGACTTAAAAAACAAACACTTTTTTTAAAAATTAGCACTTAAGGTCTTGTTATGTTCCTGTACGGTTCGTATCGATATGACATGATGCGCAGCGTAGCGGCAAACCGCGCAAACAGCCGACTGCCTCGTGCAGACCTCGGCAGCCACAAGTCAGCGATCTCTTCATCCTTGAGCGCGCACAGCGATCGTCAACTTGTCGGCTGCAGGCAGCGACCCACGTGCTCGGAAATGGAAACAACTAACAGCTATAAATTGCTTACATTTTTACCACAGGAGAGGGAAAAAAATGATGAGAAAAAATACATTCTTGAGGGAAGAGAGAGAGAGAGTAAAGAGAAAGGGGTGGGTGATGGTGGGGGGGAGCGAAAAAAATGATGTAACTGTTACGTCAACTCATGCAAAGAATTCTTTCTTTTGAGGCTTTTCTTTCCTACTTTTTAATTGAAGATTATATGCCATAAACATTTTTTAAAGAGTGAAACAACTCATTAAAGAGAATTATAAAACAAACGGGCCCTTCCAGTATTTTTTAACGACTCCATTAGCAATATTCTAGGTTACGGAAATATTAATTCAATATTTTTTTGTGTTTTGAGGAGTGAGAAAAATATTAATTATCATACAGAATGTTTTATATATATATATATATAATATATATATAATATATATATATATATATATCATTAAAATACATTCAAATAAACATGTTTAAAAATTAGTATCTCCTTATTATGATATATGTTGATGAAATATTATTTCAGCAGGTTTTAGGTGCTGAAAAATATTTAAGCCAGTGTTTTTTAATTTTTTTATCTTAGGTATTTAAAGTGCATTTTCTGAATCACTGATTATATCAGCACACGAGAATTTCTATGAGCGAGAGTGAAAGGGCCTTCCAATTTTGCCAGGAAAGGTATTTTCACATATACTTCCCACGGTTCTTTTAAATGCCACAACGAAATGGGACAATGGCTTCACTTCCCCTCCAAAGGAAGTTGTGCTACGGATTTTTCGCTCAAGAAAGATCCTCGACCCCGGCTGGGTTCGAACGCATGAATATCGGATCCTGAGGTTAGCACTTTACCCAATGACCACCGTGGTCAACCGGTCAGTGTTAAACTGATGGTTAAAAATGCAATAAAGCAACATTACACAGTTAAGTATATGTAAAAGGTGAAGCTTGGGGGATGGGTGATTATAATAAACGAACATAATCCGTGAATGTTAGCTGGATGGCTCATTGTTAGAGTATCGGCGCGTTAAGTCAAAGACCCGGGTTCGATTCCCGTATCCAGGTGTCGTTTTACCATATCAACTAAGACAAAGTTAACTATTTCAATGATATCTGTGCGTTCCCTTAGTTGGAGGCTAATATTTATATTCTCCAAGTTATACCACCTGGGCTACCTGCATCTTGCACCTACTGAAATAAAAATAGGGGAGGGTGAAATCGTGCAAATCTTTTATCGAGACGTCACTAACTGCGAGCTCGGACAGTAAAATACAACCTTCCTCAGGGGATAGTCTAAAATTGTAGTAAAATACAACTTTCCTCAGGGAGATAATCTAAAATTGTAGTAAAATACAACTTTCCTCAGGAGATAATCTAAAATTGTAGTAAAATACAACTTTCCTCAGAGAGATAATCTAAATTTGTAGTCAAATACAACTTTCCTCAGAGAGATAATCTAAAATTGTAGTAAATACAACTTTCCTCAGAAAGATAATCTAAAATTTTTAGTCAAATACAACTTTCCTCAGAGAGATAATCTAAAATTGTAGTCAAAATACAACTTTCCTCAGAGAGATAATCTAAATTTGTAGTCAAATACAACTTTCCTCAGAGAGATAATCTAAAATTGTAGTAAAATACAACTTTCCTCAGAGAGATAATCTAAAATTTGTAGTAAATACAACTTTCCTCAGGTGGATAATCTAAATTTGTATTCTAAGAAGACAGAGATAAACCAAACCAAAGCAATGAAAATCTAGAATTTAGTGTTTTGTTTTTTTTAAAATGAATATGTTATGACACCCCCTCCCCCTTCATGTAAGTAAACTCGCAATTTAAACAATCAAGAAGTAAGTTCGCGCACAGAACATAAAACAAAAGCACGGGAGTTGGATAATTTTATGACGAGAATTTTTCAATTAAGTTTTTTTGCAAGGAAGAAAGGAATGCGAGATTTTAATAACATTTCGAGCTGACGAGAGAAATGACTGTTTGGCGGTGGGGGGGGGGGGGGTCTGGATCTACGCGTGCGCGTGCTTGTGGGGGGTGGGGGTGAACGGGGGTTTATAATTCATCCAATGTTTCCCGGTGTTTCCGTGTTACTTATTTTATTGTTCTCAGGTTTATTGCTGCGTCTCTACACTAAAATGCGATATTTCTTCAACAGGGGCTGACATGGACGAAGCCTCATTAACATTTTAGTAAATTTGTTAATACTGTATTATATTAATAACCTTTCTGCAACCAAGTGATAAATTGATATACATTTTATAAATAGATACACAGCGTGTTTATATATTAATTTATCGCCAAAACATTCGTTTAGTATCAATATATCTAATTTAGCACCACGTCTTACTACCCGTTCGGGCTGTATGCACCTGCTATAATTACGCTAATGTGTTAAGAATGAGCTAGGTTGAATTTAGAGGAGGTGTACCCGCATTTGCGCAGAGGGAGAGTGCAAAGCCCTTTTGTAGAAGTCACCCTAATTAGACCTCTCTGGGAATCGAAACCCTATATCCCCGTCATCGGCAGTCTAGTCTATTACGAGAGTGACGCATTAGACCATTCGACCACTGATGCGGGATCATGTTTATGTATTATTATGCTCTCTCTCTATATATGTGGTGATATATTGCTACCTGCATCGGTGACTACACGGTACAAGGCATCATTCTCGCATTAGACTGGACTGCCGATGACGTGGAGATCGGGGTTCGAATCTCGGTCGGTTATACTGAGGTTAAGTTTTTACGAATGGCTTTACACTCTTCTTTCATGCCTATGTGAGTACATTTCCTCTATATTCAACCTTCCCCATTCATAACACATTAGAGTAGTTAGTACATAAGCGTATATCCCGAACGGGTAGTAAGACGCGGTGTTAAAAACATAGAGTTCTTTTTAACTGTCGGATAAGGTTCTTCCTATAAAAATTGGAGTGTACTTAACTAATGGCACAAATCCAATTAGTCCCTAAGCTAATGAAGTAATTACGAGTGTATAGGTAGTTAATCCAACCCTGGATCTTTGCCAGTTTTATTCCAATTCTTATTGTCAGTCTCATGGAGGAATAAGGCTCGAGTGATAAGCACTGATAACTGAAGATTTCAAAACGCCTGAAAAAAAAAAGAACGAAAATTAAATCTATATCCAATCAATAACGTGAAAGTTATCTGCTCCACCCCCTAAACTATAGATGTTCGTTTCAGAAGCAAGCACTGATTTTGTAATGTTTGTGTGTGTTTTTTCATTTATCGTCGTCCATTGGTTCAATTATGCAACCAATTTGTGGCCTGGAAAAGGACTCCGTCTGTCTTCCCTAGGGACGTAATTGATTGAAGGGTGACTTTTATGTCACCATCGAACGTTCCCATAAAAACAGTGTGTGTGTGTGTGTGTGTGTGTGTACCAATTTGAAACATAATGTCGGTATTGTTCTCCCCCAACGCTGTTAAAATTGTGTTGTCACGCTTCACGCATATTACAGCCGACACACCGGTCAAAGTTATTCCCGCCAATGAACCACAGGGTGGTGTGTTTTATAGGCCACTTCCCCCCTCGCTGGAAGCAATTCCAACCCAAAATAACATAAACACGTTTTCACATGGAACTGAGGATAAATCTATTTAACTGTCGTAAAGAATGAGAAAACTATGAAGAATGAAGAATGAAGAATGGGAGACCATTGTCTTGACATGATATGTACTACATCTACGTCCTCGGGAACTGTTTTGTTACTCTATTTCTCGACCCCTATTCTCGTCATAAAAGAGAACTCATAAACTCATCACCCCCTTTCTCTCACACTCCCCTCTTCCCTCACTGAGATACGAAATAGAAATTAGATTGTAGTTAGACTTACCTCCAAGATATCTACTTGTGTTCTAAGGTGGGGTTGCAGGAGACGCGAGAAAAGGTTGGTGTTTTTGCAGTTTTTTATGGCAAAACATTTTTTAGACAAAGTAAATCAAATATTTCTCCAGTAGAAACAAAGAGTTTAATTTCCTTCACACGGTGATATCAACAGTTGTTGAATATCTTTCATGAACATAGAAGCATTAGATGACAAACCTTTTAAATAGAGAGAAAGAGTTGTCAATAAATTCCAGGACACCCTTGACAGTTATTCAACAACTGTTGATATCAACATGCGAAGAAAATTAAGCTCTTTGTTTCTACTGGAGAAATATTTGATTTGGTTGATGTCCGACTTTTAATTAAGTTGTTCGCTTGCTGTCTACTGAGCCAAGGGTACCGGGCTCGATTCCTAACATGGCCGAAAAATTTATCATCGGCATCATCCCCTTCAGAATGATGAATTAACGGTTGGAAGCTGGTGTTGTGTCTGTTCTAAATTTAAGTTCGTTTTTAAAAGTCGTGTGCTGATATAATCAGTCGGTATCAGAAAGTGCACGCTAAATACCCAGAATGATTGTAAAATTTTCTTTTGTTAATAATAACTGGGGTCCTAATGATAGCCTGTTATAAAGGTATTCCGATAATTTTCCATGGGCCTCACACTACCTAGTTTTCCTATTATTCAGCTCTCCTGACTTCAACTCTAGACTTAGCTTTCCTAACAATTCCCTCGTTGTTCGGCATTTTTAATGGTCTCGATTTCAAATTACCTAGTTGTTTTTTAGTAGATGGAGCTCCAGAAAATATCTGAGAGCTCCAATTATGATTATGGTAAGAAGTAAAGTTGCTAACAGTAGCAGAAGCTACTATTAGGTCAAATGCGTTAGTAAAAAATCCATCAGGTGTGCTCTGATTAGATGCTTATTGCGTGACGCGCCTTATAAAATCACTTGATACAGTTTGTCTTACATTAGTGTCATGCGGGTTGATTTCAAAACTATCTCACGGCGCTTCCAACAAAATAACCTCCTACCTACAGGCACGTTTCTTCGTGCTTGTTGCGTTAAGCGCCTTATGAAACGCTAGAAACAGATTGTCTTACATTTATGTCATGCAGGTTGCTTCTCGCGGTATCTAACGGCGTTCATTTGGCTAACTTCGGTATACAAGGCTATTCAGATATCCAGGTAATAAAACATACATGTTTTTGGGGGCTACAAGACAAGTATTTCCACGAAATGAATTTAGGGTGGGTTATGCCAAATGGTCATGCCACGAGACGTCAAAGATGTCGCTGTATACCCCTGGGGCATAGGTAACACATCACTTTTCAGCATACAACAATATCAGTGGAGTTTAAATTATAACTAGTAACAGGTACCATCGTGTGTGTCTTGGGAGGGAGTGGTGTTGGTTTGTGTGGCGTGATGCATGTGTTGCCTACCCCACAGGTGCATACATAACAAACTTTGACGTCTAATAGCGTCACCATTTGACCAATGTCGAGTCACCCCACTTGAAACCTGTATATATTTTTTACCTGGATATCTGAATAAACACGTATATTTTTTCGTATCTGTTTGAATTTTTTTATATAATTTTAACAGAAGATCTCATTTTAAATTCAAGTAATTAGGATTAAGTGAGCTATCGAAATAAACTAAATATGCGTGGATAGCGGAATGAAATATACAAGTGTGATAAAACATCCCCCAAGGCATGCAGGTGCGATTTTAACCCCTTACTTCCTGATCAAGCTCAAGTGCGAGGATATTAGTTTATTAATAACTTATTGAATAATCGAACATATGAAAAATTATCTCCTGAACAAAGGAATCTAATCCCGGTCCTTTGGCCTAACGGGCCAATGCTCTTACTACTAAGCTACCCAGGAATTGTTCCGTGCTCACTAATAGTTTAAGGCTGAATTTGTGATGGACGTGTTAGCTGATTACTTCCACCCCCCCCACACACACCCATCAGAGACTCTGCCTTAAAACTATGGCTGAATAATGGCCCTGAGCACGGGACGATTCCAAGATAAATCGGTGGTAGAGCGTTGATGTGCTAATTAAGGGTCCCAGGTTCGATTCCCGTGTCCAAGTATGATTCTTAATATTTACGAATTATATACTTGATGAGGCTGCATCCGCACCACGCATTTCATTTTCATTTTTAAGTTACACTATTTTTTTAGCATTACATCTTACTACCCATCCAGGATTTACGCGAATGTACTAATTTCGCAAATGTGTTAGGGATGAGTAAGGTCGAATTGAAAGAACGTGTACCCACATTTGTGTGGAGGGGAGTAGCAAACATTTAGGAAACACTACCTTTAGAAAACACCCGACTGGTATTCGAACCCCCTCTTCTTGTGATCGGTCAGTCCAGTCTATTGTAAGAGTGACGTCTTAGGCCACGTGGCCACCGAAGTGGTAAGCTTAATCAATTAATTGAGCAAGTGTTAGTTCTCTCCAATAACTGGGTAGATCAGTTGTAAACACACTAAGTCATAGGTCCAGGGTTGGTATCTTTATCAAGCACAGATGTTAAAAAAAAATATATTTATATAAATTAATTAGCGTTCAACTCGTGGGTCTTGATTGCCCCTGAGATATATATATATATAAATTAATGTGTATCCTAACCCACTTCGGTGGCCGCATGGTCTTAGGCGCTATTCTAGCAGTAGGCTAGACTGCCGATGGTGGGGAGATCAAAGTTCTAATCTTGGTCGGGTGTACTGAAGGTAGTTTTCCTTAAATGGTTTTCCACTCTCTCTCTCTTTCTCTCTCCAAGTAAATTCAGGTACACTTCTTATAAATTCAACCTTCGTAAGCCCTACACCACTATCGTAATTTGTTACATAACCGTATAACCTGAATGGGTAGTAAGACGTGGTGCTAAAATGAATGTGTTTCTAGCGCGTGTAGTGTGATGACGTCTGTCCCCCCCCCCCCGTGGAGGTAGACCACCAGCACGACCGCCCCGTCGCGCGGGGTGACTTGCACCCTTGTTCAATGACCCAACACTCGAGCTACCAGCAGTTGATATGAAATATTCCTGGGCAGTTACCCAGCGAGGAGATATTAAGGGGCAGTAAAATATCGCGACACCGTTCGCTCGACGCAATGATAGACTGACGGGGGGAGGGGGGAGAGGAACAAATGAAGTCCCTCCTCTTCCTTGACACTTGGAAACAGGGCTGAAATAACAGATGGGAGTTGGATATAGATATAAAAACAGAGAGTAGGAGAAAATATTCACTTTTATAGGATGCCTAAAATCAATTAAAAATGCCTATAAGTAGGCCTATGAATAATAACATTATTTCTAGGTGCTTCAGCTTCTTAATGCATGAATAAAATAATGAACGTAGGTAAAATGGTTCTTAAATTTAAAATATAATTAATTATTATTATATTATGTTAATTGTTTTGTTAATAAATACCCAGTTAGTCTAAGGCGTCACTTTTTTAATAAACTTGACAGCTGATAACGGCGAGATCAGGGTTCGAATTCTGGTCGGTTGTGTTGAGGGTCTTTCTTATGTGATTTCCCACTCTCCTTCCAAGAAAATGCGTATAGGCTAATACTTCATCTAAATTCATACTTTCTCCTCCTTAAAACATTATATTAATTAGTGAATACATAATTGTATATCTCGGACAGGTAGTAAGACGTGGAGCTTTTTTTTTTTAAAATGTATGTTTGGTCACGTGTGAGGCAGGGCGAACTAGCTTTGACTTAACTAAATATTTTTTTTTTTAAAAGTTAATATTTAATTCCTATTATCTTAAACTGATACCTGATGGTCCCACAAAAGACCAATCCCAAATACTAAATCAAATTAAATTAAGTGTTAAAAAAGATGCAATTCAATAATTATGAATGAAATTATAATTAATTGTTCGACAGCAATAAAGTACGCCCGATAAGATTCGCTGTGGACTGTGATGGGGGATATGAACGATCTGTTGATACAACAGGGGACTGAAATGGACCCGGGTGGGGGATAGGGGCTCAGTGGTAGAGCGCTGGCACGTAAACCCAACCCACGTGTCCGGGACGGAGTGTAGGGGACGCGAGAAAAGGTCACTGTTTTTGCAGTTTTTATAGCAAAACCTTTGTGGTTTTGTTTTGCAAAAAAAAATCTCCGGTACAAACAAAGAGTTTAATTTTCTGTACATGTTTATATCAACAGTTTTTTGTCCTTTAATTTAATGACAACCTTTTCTCTTGATTTAAAAAGGTTGTCATCTAATGCCGTAATGCTCATGAAAGATATTCAACAAATGTTGATATAAACATGTGAAGAAAATTAAACTTGATTTTTGTACTGGAGAAATATTTGATATAAAAACTACAAAAACGCTGACCTTAAATCGCGTCCTCTAAATTCTCATTTAAATTAAATAAAGTCGTGACAAACGCCTCGTTACGGGAGGGTGGTTTGTCATTTGTTTTTAGGACCGCGTCTTACTACCCGTTCACATGTGTACTAATTACGTTAATGTGTTTGGGACGTGAAAGGTTGAATGTATAGGGGAAGTGTGCCCACAATTGCGTGGAGGAAGGGAAATAATTCAGGGAAAACCCCCACCCTCATTACATCATGAACCCCGATATCACCTATCTATCTTCGAGAGTGATGCCTTTCAGAGCGTTCGTGTGTTTGTTTTTTTGTCGAGTGTGGTGCGAGTTAGTCGGTTGTCGCGCGGTGGAGAAGGTCGCTATTCTCAGGAGTTGTAACCGAGCTGTGGAATGACTCGATTCCAGCGAATCTACCGCCCTTCAACGGCCCCGCGGTTAAAATACGTTAACATAAATACCCCGGCGGCTGTATACAGGTCCCACTGTATTTTTAAAACCTCTTCACATATCTCTGTTTATGAAGTTGTAAGGAAGTGTAATGTGTTTGTACGGGGGGAGGAGGGGGGGTCGCATTCATTTGGACCGTATAACGGCTCGGCTCTGACACTGTCTCTGGGAAATTGTTTTTACAGGACTGACGAGCTCTACACCGTCAAAACTCGTGGAATACACGGTGCTTGAACTGGTGCCAGTACTGACTAACAACTGTTTGAACTTACTAAATGGCTGAGATATTGGCGATCGGGTGTTGCGCTTAGATTAGATATTGGGTACACTACACCCGTGATTAAAATTCGTATATAGCCACGATTTAACATTACAAAAAAAAAAGGCGAATTTAATATTTCCATGAAAATGACTCATAAGGTACTTTACATAAGTTTAAATCTCCCATTTAAAAAAAATCACAATTCTGCAACTCATTGAGATACAAAGCAACTTATCATCGCAAAGTTGTATAAAGATTAAAAATAAAAATAAAATATTTTAAATATATTTGTATAAAACCAACAGTTAACAAGCTGTTGAGTAAATGAAAAAAACTTCACGGACTGAACCCGCAAGCGAGCTATACCGTCCGAGCGGCCGCCGCCGTTAGCGTGAATAGTGTCAATATGCGTGGATAGAAGGTGTCATGGGTCAGCACAGTGAACCCTGCGGTCGTTAATCTTAGTTTTCTAGCGCGAACTGCTACCCATCTATTCAATTGTCTCCTCACTTGTTCTGACTAGGATGAGTTTGAGACCGTTCCAGAACCGGGGGTTGAACCCGGGACCTCTGTATCTGTATCCAGGAACTCTGACCACTACTCCACAGAGGCCATTGACAAATATACCATTTTTTAAAACAGGGGTTTGTGCATTGGGAGATTGATTATAATGATTTTGGTGAGCAGTGAGCGTTCTTTTTCCTCAATGTTTGAGTACAATATAATATATTGCTTTGTTTCACAGACCTTACCAGTTTTAACTAAATGTCTCCATTTGTATTGGACGAAGGAGAGAAAGTCTGTGTGTTGCACCGGACCAATGCTGTGAGATATAAACACCTACTACCCCTGTAGGTTGAGTGTAAAACATGTCGGCTACAGCACAAGAAGAACTTGTTTCCCGCGTGGCGTGGCGTGTTGCCAGGGTAAGCAGAGCTTGTTACAATTGTACCTGTGATATGTTCTCCTCACTCTGTCCATTTGACCCGGTTAAGCAGAGCTTGTTACAGCTGTACCTGTGATATGTTCTCCCCCACTCTGTCCTCATCTGACCAGGTAAGCAGAGCTTGTTACAACTGTACCTGTGATATGTTCTCCCTCACTCTGTCCCCATTTGACCAGAATAAGCAGAGCTTGTTACAACTGTACCTGTGATATGTTCTCCCTCACTCTGTCCCCATTTGACCAGAATAAGCAGAGCTTGTTACAACTGTACCTGTGATATGTTCTCCCTCACTCTGTCCCCATTTGACCAAATAAGCAGAGCTGTTACAACTGTACCTGTAATATGTTCTCCCTCACTCTGTCCCCATTTGACCATAATAACAGAGCTTTTTACAACTGTACCTGTGATATGTTCTCCCTCACTCTGTCCTCATTTGACCAGGTAAGCAGATCTTGTTACAACTGTACCTGTGATATGTTCTCCTCCCCCATTTGACTAATCACTCATAGACTCTGTTCTACACACCTCACATGGGAATATACTTCCATTGGTACCTGACCAATGAGTGATGAGGATAATTCCCAGATACTGTTTAAATTAACCTTGCTTTCCCTGGCAACACTCCACGAAGCGCCACTGTGTTTCCCCTGTCTCGTATTCCACCCTCACAGCGGTTCCCGAGCGGGCGACAACATGTTTTGGAAGCCAAGGAAGTACCACAGCTAAAAAACGAACAAGACAAATATCTATCTATCCTTCGTCTAACCCAATCCACCCCGAATCTCAAAAAACAAGGGAAACCGCCCTATTTCCCCCCAGACAGTAATCTCGTGGGCAGGGGTTTACTATGTCAACGTCAGATAGGACCCCCCTCCCTCCTTGCCAGAGAAGTGATTCCTACCTCACGAGACAAAACACGGTCGTTGAGCGCAGCAGCTAGCGGTGTTTTCCTGCCTATAAAGCCCTTCCCTCCGTCTATAAAACTGTTGGAGGTGTAGACACACGAGATATCATCCACCTGGACTAGGCCTTCCTTGTACTGCCTCTGGCAAAAATATCTCCTTTGGATCAATGGAACTGGCGTGGTCGAGAGCTGTGAGGGGTAGTCTGGAGCAGTGAGACACTGGTCTGGAGCACTGAGACACTAGTCTAGAGCATTGAGACACTAGTCTGGAGCACTGAGACACTAGTCTGGAACACTGAGACACTAGTCTGGAGCAATGAGACACTAGTCTGGAGTACTGAGACACTAGTCTGGAGCACTGAGACACTAGTCTGGAGTACTGAGACACTAGTCTGGAGCACTGAGACACTAGTCTGGAGCACTGAGACACTAGTCTGGAGTACTGAGACACTAGTCTGGAGCACTGAGACACTAGTCTGGAGTACTGAGACACTAGTCTGGAGCACTGAGACACTAGTCTGGAGTACTGAGACACTAGTCTGGAGCACTGAGACACTAGTCTGGAGTACTGAGACACTAGTCTGGAGTACTGAGACACTAGTCTGGAGCACTGAGACACTAGTCTGGAGTACTGAGACACTGGTCTGGAACACTGAGACACTAGTCTGGAGTACTGAGACACTAGTCTGGAGCAGTGAGACACTCGTCTGGAGCACTGAGACACTAGTCTGTAGCACTGAGACACTAGTCTGGAACACTGAGACACTAGTCTGGAGGGCTGAGACACTGGTCTGGAGCAGTGAGACACTAGTCTGGAGCACTGAGACACTAGTCTGGAGTACTGAGACACTAGTCTGGAGCAGTGAGACACTAGTCTAGAGTACTGAGACACTAGTCTGGAGCAGTGAGACACTAGTCTGGAGTCCTGAGACACTAGTCTGGAGTACTGAGACACTGGTCTGGAACATTGAGACACTAGTCTGGAACACTGAGACACTAGTCTGGAGCAGTGAGACACTAGTATAGAGTACTGAGACACTAGTCTGGAGTACTGAGACACTAGTCTGGAGCACTGAGACACTTGTCTGGAACATTGAGACACTGGTCTGGAACACTGAGACACTAGTCTGGAGTACTGAGACACTAGTCTGGAGTACTGAGACACTAGTATGGAGCAGTGAGACACTAGTCTGGAGCAGTGAGACACTAGTCCGAAGCACTGATACACTAGTCTGGAGTACTGAGACACTAGTCTGGAGCACTGAGACACTAGTATAGAGCACTGAGACACTAGTCTGGAGTACTGAGACACTAGACTGGAGTACTGAGACACTAGTCTGTAGCATTGAGACACTAGTCTGGAGTACTGAGACACTAGTCTGGAGTACTGAGACACTGGTCTGGAGCACTGAGACACTAGTCTGGAGTACTGAGACACTAGTCTGGAGTACTGAGACACTAGTCTGGAGTACTGAGACACTAGTCTGGAGCAGTGAGACACTCGTCTGGAGCACTGAGACACTGGTCTGTAGCACTGAAACACTAGTCTGTAACACTGAGACACTGGTCTAGAGCACTGAGACACTAGTCGAGAGCACTGAGACACTAGTCTGGAGCACTGAGACACTTGTCTGGAGTACTGAGACACTGGTCTGGAACACTGAGACATTGCATGGTCTTGTAATGGTACGTTTGAACTAGTACAATTTAAACATACAGTAGTGTGATAATATCATTGTTACAGGTGTTTGTATAAAACCCGCCTTTCATCCAACTTGACAGAGTTTTTCTAGTACTGTACATGGAAGCTACAGTCAATCCTCCCTCTCGTTCAGACAAGAACTATTCTAAAGGCTTCTCTCAGGTAATCTTTCTTGTCCTGGAGCTGTATTATTCCAGTCTAGGGGCAGTAAACCCCCTCGTGCCAAACACAGGAGCTTGCAATGGCGCTTTGAGCTGGTTTGAAACCTCCAAAACCCTCCATTCTAGGGGCAGTAAACCCCCTTGTGCCAAACACAGGAGCTTGCAATGGCGCTTTGAGCTGGTTTGAAACCTCCAAAACCCTCCAGTCTAGGGGCAGTAAACCCCCTCGTGCCAAACACAGGAGCTTGCAATGGCGCTTTGAGCTGGTTTGAAACCTCCAAAACCCTCCAGTCTAGGGGCAGTAAACCCCCTTGTGCCAAACACAGGAGCTTGCAATGGTGCTTTGAGCTGGTTTGAAACCTCCAAAACCCTCCAGTCTAGGGCAGTAAACCCCCTCGTGCCAAACACAGGAGCTTGCAATGGCGCTTTGAGCTGGTTTGAAACCTCCAAAACCCTCCAGTCTAGGGGCAGTAAACCCCCTTGTGCCAAACACAGGAGCTTGCAATGGTGCTTTGAGCTGGTTTGAAACCTCCAAAACCCTCCAGTCTAGGGGCAGTAAACCCCCTTGTGCCAAACACAGGAGCTTGCAATGGCGCTTTGAGCTGGTTTGAAACCTCCAAAACCCTCCAGTCTAGGGGCAGTAAACCCCCTCGTGCCAAACACAGGAGCTTGCAATGGCGCTTTGAGCTGGTTTGAAACCTCCAAAACCCTCCAGTCTAGGGGCAGTAAACCCCCTTGTGCCAAACACAGGAGCTTGCAATGGTGCTTTGAGCTGGTTTGAAACCTCCAAAACCCTCCAGTCTAGGGGCAGTAAACCCCCTTGTGCCAAACACAGGAGCTTGCAATGGTGCTTTGAGCTGGTTTGAAACCTCCAAAACCCTCCAGTCTAGGGGCAGTAAACCCCCTCGTGCCAAACACAGGAGCTTGCAATGGCGCTTTGAGCTGGTTTGAAACCTCCAAAAACCAATTCATACTAGAGCAAGCACTGTCTAGACTTTTTTCTTTTATGCTACTACTACTACTACTACTACTACCACTACTGCTACTACTACTACTACTACTACTACTACTACTACTACTACTACTACTACTACTAATAATAATAATAATAATAATAATAATAATAATAATAATAAATAATAATAATAATAATAATAATAATAATAATAATAAATAATAATATGGATTTGATGGCGTAATTAAGGCCTCTGCCTTCTTTTATACTAAACCATAATTGCTAATTAAGGTGGGATTGAAGGGTTTGAGAGAAAATGTCAGTGTTTCTGGAGTTTTCATAGTAAACAATTATTTTAGCAAAAAAAATGTAAATATATATTTATCCAGTAGAAACATAGCGACAATAGATGACAAAACTTTTTAAATTAAGAGAAAAAGTTGTCACTAAATTCCAGGACACTGTAATGATCATGTTTATTGCCATGCTTGCTGTGTCCTCACATTAGGTTGTGTAGATTTTATTGGTCAGTGACTGTACTGTGGGTAGTTGGTTTCCGCACACGCACAGCTAGTAACTGGTCAGGAACATTCAGTTTGCTTGTTTCCAGTCCACAACATTTCAAGGTCAAACAGTGTAAGTGCGAGAGAGAGAAAGCAATATATTTCACTAGCCTACTTGAGTTTTTTTTGTATTCTAAATAAAGTAGTTTTTGCTTTTGCTCACTAGAGCTCAGCAGCTCTCGGTGATCAATTTAAATTAAAGCCAGGTAGTTTTTTTTCTCTCTGGACTGTTAACTCTCCTTGGTTCTTACTGAGATTGGACGTGTCGAAAAACGCGTGGGCCACTATTGAAATTTCTGTATTAATTAATCTGTTCAGATACAAATGTATTAAATGTGCTAAAAATAAACAAAGTTTAACTTACTAACCCAAGTTCATTGTTATATAAACTCGTATCGCAACAACACCTTGACAGATATTCAACAATTACTGTTGACATCACCATGGGAAGAAAGCTAAACTCAATGTTTCTACTTGAAAAAAAAATAATATATAGGTGACCTGACAGTCTAGGGGTAAGATGTCAGACCTCTGTGCTAGGGGTCCGGGGTTCAATCCTCGGTCCCGGCACAGATTTATCTGATTGCCCAAACCCTTCCTTCACCTCTGACAAGACGTGTATTAATCACAACTTGTGAATGTGAGGAATGCCAGGCCTCCACCGTGGTTCGGATCCCACGTTAAACTGTAGGTCCTCCATTTTATCTCGCAATCACCCTACCATGACACATTAGCGTAAGTGCGTATAACCCGAACGAGTAATAAGACGTGGTGCTAATAATATATATATATATATATACATAGCCAATTTTTTTTTCCTACCATTTCACCTTAAATCAGTTAAGTTTGGAACTAAATAAGTTATATAGCCTACAAAAAAAATGCACAAATATTTTGACATACAATCAAATACTTTATCATTACACGCAGATCATTTGCAGTTTTCACTTTGAAAACATTTAATTCTGTTCTACTTTTGTACTAGCTGGTATTATTTACCCGCACTGGTGGTATCAGGCTCCCGATAAATTATTGAGGTTCAAATCTCGGGAAGTTTGAATTTGTAGGTGATTTTTCATATGTAATTTAAGAAATGTGGTTTTCTCATCCTCTGTTCAGGCTAACGTGGATGAACTTCTTCCATAAACTCTTCTAATCCCTTCTATTTATATATTTAAAGTGTGAAGTAGTTCATTTTGACAATAGTTCCTGGACTTCTGTCGAACCAATTTTGATTTTTTCTTTCTTATATAAAAGCTTATACATTAAAGATATACCCGATTTAAATATTTTAAAATTGAAGGTGAAATTTCAGAAAACGACAATTAATTTAGACAACAATATTTTGAGTTTTTCTCAACCGATTTCAATTTTTATTTATTTATAAGAACGTTTACTTAGAGGATTATCGTATAAAAGTTTACAAATGGTCGATAGATAACCGGTAATTTAAGAAAAAGATTCCCACAGTTCTAATGAACCAATACGAATTTTATATTTAAAATATATTATCACTTATCAAGACTGAAAAAAAAAACCGAAGGAAAAAAGTGTTTGTATTTTCTAAAAAGCCCTTCATATAAAAAATAGGACTGTAATAGCACACCGACAGAGGAAACTAGAGGTAATGGTTCGAGTCCCGGGTAGGTGTGAGACGATGTAAGATCGTGCCGGATGGTTTGTAGGAGAGGTGGGAGGGGGGGGAGGTATGTTGGACCGGTGTGTGACCATGCCGTTATTAATGACACAACTTCACCAACGTATGGCCATGAAGGGAAGTGCATGTCCCTCCCTCCCCCCCCCCCCCCCACACACACACACACCCTCACGGACATGAAATATCACGGGGAGTGGCCTTGTAACTGTCCCCCCTCCCTTCCACCCACATCCACCCCTACCCCCCCACCAGTCGTCTGATTGATGAATTATTTGTCCATGACACTTGTCACATGGCGCTACATTCCACCCCCCCTCACCCCACCCCCTTTTTTTTTTACAAACATATCATCAACGCTGACATAACTGTAACTGTGTGTCAGAAAAGGGAGGGAGGGTGCATTTACATGTTAATCCGCCCCCTCCCCCCTCTACAACGAGTTAATGCCGCCGTATATTGGAGTCTTCATTTCCTGCGTGATACTATACAGCATCCATTCACCGGGATTATGATTTGTTGGCGTTATTTTTTTAACTCGCGGACAGTTGAAACTCGTAATACGCTGTCAGAGTATGACAGTTCTTCACGGAATGTTGGTTATTGCACTCTCCAAAGTAACCGGAGGAAATTAAGGTTCCTCAGCTCTTTAAGGCGGGACGGAAAGGGAATCGAGAAAAAGCCAATATTTTTTCCAGTTTTTATGGCGAAACATATTTTAGGCCAAAAAAAAAAAATATATTGCTCCAGTAGAAACATAAGAGTTTAATTTTCTTCACATGTTGATATCAACAGTTGTTGAATATCTGTCATAAGTATAGCGGCATTATATGACAGACTTTTTAAACGAAGGAAAAAAAGTTGTCGTTAAATTTCAGAACACCCTTGACAGATATTCAAGAAATTTTGAGGTCACAATTTAAAGAAAATTAAGTTTTATGACTGTACTAGAGCAATATTTTATTTATTTTAGTCAAAAAATGTTTTGCCATAAAAACTACAAAAAACACTGACTTTTCCTCACATTCCCTTCCATGCCACCTTAAACCTACTTCCTATTATTACTAAACTTGTTTTATCTTAATTGAATTATCGTGTATTCACACAACTTACAAACCAACTGAACTCTAGGAACAAACACGACATCAACCCCCCCCTCCAATGTCAATTCAGTACTGTGAAAAGAACTAAACCTCTGATATAACTTAAACGTTATTTCCAGAGAATGTCGGTGCACCTCCCCCTCCGTCCTACACGTGTCTCACCAGAAGGAAAAGTAAAAAAAAAAATTGTTTCATGTATTCATATTTCAAGCCAATATTTCTCGCAAATGAGGTGGTGTGAACTTAATTCAGATGTAAGGTAAAATTATGGTGACTTTGGTCAATTTTCCCATACACACATGCGGTTGCATTTACTTTAAATTCTACTTTCCTCTTCCCTGCCCCATTAGATTGTCTAAGTGTGGATATTCCGGACGGTTAGTAAGACACGGAGTAAACCACTACAGTTACAAGGTGGATAGTTTCTCTAATTACCATGATGTTGTGTGTGTGTGTGTGATAGAACTTGTTTTATACAATGACACAAAGCAGATTCCAAAAAGCTCAGTCGGTAGATGAGTCGATGCATAAAGCACGATGTCCAGGGTTCAAGTACTTCTCCGGATGTTATATTTCTATATTAACATAATCACTTAATCTGACTTGTCATCTGAAAAGACCAGTGGCGTGTCGATGAGTGCTGCCAGGGTAATCAGAGTTGTTTTAAACTGTACCTGTGATATGTTCTGGTCACTAAGCAGAACACTCGTTGGTCGGGTATAATGGAAATACATTCCCATGTTAAGTGTGTAGAGGAGAGCCTATGTATGATTGGTCAAATGGGGACAGAGTGGGGGAGAACATATCACAGGTACAGTTGTAACAAGCTCTGCTTACCCTGGTCAAATGGGTACAGAGTGGGGGAGAACATATCACAGGTACAGTTGTAACAAGCTATGCTTACCCTTTGTCAAATGGGGACAGAGTGGGGGAGACATATCACAGTGTACAGTTGTAACAAGCTCTGCTTACCCTGGTCAAATGGGGACAGAGTGGGGGAGAACATATCACAGGTACAGTTGTAACAAGCTCTGCTTACCCTGGTCAGATGGGGACAGAGTGGGGAGAACATATCACAGGTACAGTTGTAACAAGATCTGCTTACCCTGGTCAAATGGGGACAAAGTAGAGAGAACATATCACAGGTACAGTTGTAACAAGTCTGCTTACCTTGGTCAAATGGGGACAGAGTGGGGAGAACATATCACAGGTACAGCTGTAACAAGCTCTGCTTACCCTGGTCAATTAGGACAGAGTGGGGGAGAACATATACAGGTACAGTTGTAACAAATCTGCTTACCCTGGTCAAATGGGGACAGAGTAGAGAGAACATATCACAGGTACAGTTGTAACAAGCTCTGCTTACCCTGGTCAAATGGGGACAGAGTGGGGGAGAACATATCACAGGTACAGTTGTAACAAGATCTGCTTACCCTGGTCAAATGGGGACAGAGTAGAGAGAACATATCACAGGTACAGTTGTAACAAGATCTGCTTACCTGGTCAAATGGGGACAGAGTGGGGGAGAACATATCACAGGTACAGTTGTAACAAGCTCTGCTTACCCTGGTCAATTAGGTACAGAGTGGTGAGAACATATCACAGGTGCTGTTGTAGCAAACTCTGCTTACCCTGCCAACAATCTACGACACGACACTAGAAAATACTTGTTTGTTTGAACATAAACTTCTTACTGTCGGCTTGTACAGAAGAATCCGTGGTTTGCTGTAATGCAGTGCACTCATGTAGCAAGTAGTGGTACTATTTAGCTACATCAGCACGCTTGGAGCTTTATGCATTAACAGGGATGAGATCCCGGGGTAAATCAGTCGGAAGAGCGTTCGACGGTTCAAGCTGTGTGACAGGCATTCATATCTCTCTCCGGGTGTAATTTGTCTATATTTTCATCAGGATGTTATCTGAAAAGACGTGTTTGTTTGAACTATTTACATCTAGTTCTAGTTTTGTTCCTTGATTGAAACATTATCATTACGACTATAGTACAGACTCGTGTTCTCCCTAGATGAACGCAACCCGCACCTCTCCACAGCTTCAACGCTCCTTAGCATTTTTTTAAAAATCTTTCCCCATCTTCCTCTGGTGAGTAGTGATATTGTGTGTGTGACAGAGAGGGGGAAGGGAGAAAAGGAAGTGAAGAGATGAGGGATTGGGAGGGGAGGGGGATAAAATTCCACTATTGTTGGGTCTGATTGCAGTCTCTAGAACAATGAAAAGAGGAGGGGAGAAGGGGGGGGTCGTCATATCAACAAAAGGAAAAACCTTTCACTCACCAACCAACCGACCCACACTTTTATTTAAGAGCGAGAGAGAAGGAGAATTGTAGGGAAAACAAAGATACGAAAGAAAGGAAATCAGAAGGAGGACAAAAAGTGGCGATTACTATTGTGTGGGAGAGTTTTGTAAGGGAAGAGATAGGTGAGGGGGTGGAGGGGGGAGGTGTATGCAGCCTTGGGTTGCAACCAAGACGTTTCAATAGACGGATAATTACGACTCAGCCATATTTTCAGCGGTAAAAGGGGTAGAATGAGGTAAGGGGGGGAGGTTTCATGAGGTTTTTTCAAGGGAGCAAGAGTATGAACTCCCTCTGGCGTCCCATTCACAGCACCGATCATCCCCCAGAATATGCTGAGGGCGTCGGTTTTCGGAAGGGGGAGGGGGGCTACTACTGCTATGTTTTGTTTACACTCCTCCACCGCGAATGTTCGAACCTTCTCTCTTTCCCTCCCTGTTATATGAAGGGGTGGAGAGAGGGATGCTGAGTCAGGAGGTCCTTGTTTGACTCCAACACTGATCAAACTTCTCACAAAGTACTTGGTGATATCATTTACAATGTCGGTTCACATCGTAATATGTTATCTTAGCTCTCGGTCCACGACGCTGTTTGCCACTTTCCGACAGTTTACCTTGTCTTACTACCCGTCCGGCATATAAGCACTATTTACACTAAATGCGGGTAGGGATGAATAAAGTAGGAACTAAAAGGAACATTTTCCCCTCATTTTTAAGGGTCCAATTTTCATCAGGAGAATCTTGTCCGACCCGCCTCAGCGGTCGAATGATCTAAAATTCTTAAGGCGTTACTCTCGCAGTAGAGTGAGACCTCCGTTGACGGGAAGATCGGGGCTCGAATCTCACTGAGGGTGTTTAAAAAATAATTCCACTCTCGCTCTACGCAAGTACAGGATAGTACATTCACGTACAACCCAAACAGCTATAAATAATATTCTGAAAATTGAAAAATGACATCTGGACACGGGAATCGAACCCGGGACCTTTGGCTTCGATTCCCGTGTCCAGGTGTCATTTTTCAATTTTCAGAATATGATATCTAGATGGAGTAATTCCCACTAATAAGCATAAATAATAGCTTTAACTATTTAATTCTGGCTATAAAGAAGCTTTGATAAAACAAAGAACTTATCTGACAGCTAGAAAAGCTACAAGATCTTTCCACGTACCTATACTTCAAGTCACGTGATCTGCGCCTGTCACTTTTGTTAGATATTATCAATATATATAAAATAATTATTATTATAATAAAATGTTTTCAACTTTTTCCGCTAATAAAAGGTCATAAAAGGTCGGTGACCTGGTGCTCTAGGGTTAAGTTGTCAAGACTTCTGTGCTGGGGGTCCGGGGTTTAATCCTAGGTCCCAGCACAGATTTATCTGATTGCCAAACCCTTCCTTCACCTCTGACAAGACGTGTATTAATCACAACTTGTGAATGTGTGGAATGCCAGGCCTCCACCGTGGTTCGGATCCCTCGTTAAACTGTAGGTCCTCCATTTCATCTCATAATCACCCTACCATTACACATTAGCGTAAGTGCGTATAACCCGAACGGGTAGTAAGACGCGGTGATAATAATAATAATAATAATAATAATAATAATAATAATAATAATAATAAATATAAAAGGTCCTTATTATTAAAATTGGACTACATGTGGTGGAGAATTGGAAGGCCATTTAGGTGGGAAAAAAACACCCACCCATTATTTTTGTCCCCATTTGACCAATCATACATATGCTCTGTTCAACACACATCACATGGGAATGTATTTCTGTTGATACCTGACTAATGAGTGATTGGAACAATTCACAGTTATAATTTAAACGAACTGCTTGACGTTCCACCAAGTTCTTAAATCCTCTCTCCAAGCTAGTATCTAACTCATTCACCTTCGGTAAAATCGTCAATAAACAAATAGGTCTTCAGGATTGTTCTTCAGGATTGGTGTAGTGATCGCGCTCCTTGTTTACCCAGGAACCCCGGATTCGATCCCGATTAACTTCATTGGATATGGTTTCATTCACTGTTTTTCATCCTCTCTCTAAGCGTATAACCTAAATGGGTAGTAAGACGCTGGTGCTAAATAATTTAAAAAAAATCCCTCTCTCTCTCTTAAGCTGATTTGAGTCAATTTACTTACATTCTCCTTCCCCAACCCGCATCCATAGAGTAATTTTTGCAAGTTGCAGATATCTTGCACGGTTAGTAAGATGCGGGGTAGAAGAAAAACTTATTTTAAGAGCCACATAATTAAAATACAAATCAGAACAGATTTTGGTTTCTTTTATTTTAAATTCATGCGCTCCTACTGTTTTAAAGATGGTCTATGTTCGATTGTAACAGAGTGTGTAAATGAATGTATCTCACAGGTAAAGAACCTAACAGCCAGCTCTACAAGTGGTGCTATAACAGTGCTCTATGTTTGATTGTAACAGAGTGTGTAAATGAATGTATCTCACAAGGTAAAGAACCTAACAGCCAGCTCTACAAGTGGTGTTATACAGTGCTCTATGTTTGATTGTAACAGAGTGTGTAAATGAATGTATCTCACAAGGTAAAGAACCTAACAGCCAGCTCTACAAGTGGTGCTATAAGAGGGTGCGCCTATGTGTGGGGTGGTGGGTACCGTGAAGATGTATGCACCACTCCAGGTGATTGCACCTGGGACCCTCTAGGGAAGGAAAAGGGAGTTGGAGGGGGTGAAGGAATTGGAAGGCCCGAATATTAATGGCCCACTTAGTGGATATGAGCTAAGCTGGAGTGCACAGGACCACCTACCTTGCTACGGGTACACTCCGGTACAATGACAACCGCCGTGAAGTTGGTCTAATAGCCTGGTTCCATGTCCGAGGGATAGAGAGCGTTGAGGTACAACCTACATCTCGGAGTGACCCTGGAGTCTACTCCTGGCTGGAGACGTCAAGTTTGGAGGAAAAGTTTGTGTCTGGTACTGAAGACAGCTGCGGATGGCATAACTTGACGTATGAACACGTTAATGTAGATCCATTAACTTTTCTATCTGTCAGATAAGGTTCTCTCTATGTAAATCGGGCTGTAGTCTATTGTGATTTGGATGTGGGAAGCTTGTTTTATCTCACGGTTCAAGTTCTGGTACCTAATAGACAAGTGTAACTAGGCTGCTGCAGCCAGATTTTCATATGTTAGGTGGTGAGGGGGTGGCGGGAATATTAATAAAAGACGAGTCTGTTTAGCTGTCATGCGCGTTACGCGATATCTAACGAACGAAGAGAGTTCCTGTGCACAAACATGTGCCCTAGAAGCACCGATTTTAAAATGTTGACTATTTTCTTTATTAATTAAAAACAGGGTTTTAAGCAAAGCAATCTAAAAAAAATGCCCAGGAAACAATGGGTATTTCAGTCAGTTAATAATGTCAAGAGAAATTATACAGTGATCCTAAAGGAAGTATTACAATTAGAAGCTTTTGAAAACTTTTTATGAACTTTATAATATTTAATAAAATCAAATAAGACATATTTGTAGAATGCCAAATTTTAGTGACTTTCAGTCATTGCTGGTGTGGAAAGTGTGGGGTCCTATAAAAATCGGGGTTTTAGTTGTGTCTGAAGGTGTGTGAGTGTGTGTGGTGTTCAACATTTCCTCGTCACAGACTGTACCGCCCTTGTATTAACTCTGTGGCGGTAAATTTCCCACTTCTTCCAGAGAGAGCCATATCCTTGTGGCATAGGCAGGTATAGGCTAGCATTGCTTTTTACTCGAGAGTAGGGAGAGGGGGTTGGGGGGGATGCTGTCTAATGCTTCGGTAAGTAGGATGAAGCAAATCGCGATAAATACACCTTGTTACGGGGGTTTGGGGAGGGGGGGGCGAAGGAGTGGTTTAAAAAATATGTCCACTGTTAATGTGGCTCGGTCTTGTTGTTTCAACAAGCCTGGCGCTTCTTTTTATTTTTCGGTGGGAAGGGGGGGGGGGGTTGAAGTAGGTGGGGAGTGTTTTTTGTTTGTTGGAAAAGGTTGCTGAGAAATTACGCAAGGGGTAGCTTTTAAAGGTAATTTGTTTCTATCGTAATGAAGATATTAATTTTTATCTTAGTGTTTCTGCTCATGGTCAGTTTGTGGAGAAGCTTTTTTTTTTAAACTGTGAATGGAGTTGGGTACAGTTTATTTAAGGTTGTTGTGCCCCCCCCCCCCTTCCCATTCTCTTTTTAGTTTGAGGAGAAGTTACGTTTATAAAAAAACTCGTGGGATCGCTAGGAAAGAAGTACTAATTTATAAATGTATACCTTTTCCAGGAATGTTTAAACACGAGTGAACGTATTAAAAATATATTGTATTATATGACTATTTAATAATGACGTGAGCCCACATGGTCTAAACCCACCTATTTCTCCGGCGTGTCGTTACAACCCAAAACCTCCACTTCAACTCTAACCCGCGAAGAATACAGTAAAAATATATAAAGCCTATTTTTTTTACTATTTAGGTAGACAGGAAGTAAGAGATTTGGGTTATTTATATTTAATTTAAGTATCAAATTACAAATTAAAACGTAATAATAAAACAAAACCGTATATCTATTATAAAAACACTGCTATTGGGTATGTGCCCAAATATACAATTCAGAAATAATTTAATATGGTTTTTAAATATAAAATGGATAACAAGGTGGTATAAGAGTAACTTATTACTTAATTTTATGTTTATTTTTATTGATAGTAACAGTATTAGTAAAATAACAAAGTACTAGAAGAAATCACAATTTTTTTTTAATAAGAAAACATTAAAATCAAATTTATATATATATATATATATATATATATATATATTATATATTATATATATATATATATTTATATTATTTAATTAATTATTTAAGTTGTAGTGAGGTTTTTATGTCTCTCTGATATCCAAGTGTTCATCAATGTTTGTTTTGGTTGCCGAAGAAGCAAGAAGAAGAAACAATCTAAAGTGTGACACTAGAGGCGCCCTTTCAATAGACGAGACTGCATATGACGGGGAGACATAGGTTCGAATACCGTGCGGGTGTATTGTGGGTGGTTTTTCTTAAATTGTTTCTCACTCTACTTTAACGCAAATTATGGTACATTATCTCTAAATTAAACCTTCTCCATCCCTACCAAATTAGTGTGATTATGAGTACATTAAGTCGTGGACCCACAATGATAATAATAAAAATAATAATACGCTTCGGTGGCCAAATGGTTTAAGGTACTACTAGAATAGATTACCGAAGACGGGGAGATCGGGGTTTGATCCCGGTCGGGTAAACTTAAGGTAGTTTACTGCTCTTATTCCTCGCAAATGCTGGTGCACTTCGTCTAAATTAAACCTTCTGAATCTCTAGCACAATGGTGTAATTAGTACATAGGTGTATAACCCGAATGGGTATTAAGACGTGGTGCTAAAAAAATAGTTGTGTAGGTAACTTCAAAAAGTCAACGTCGACACCCACAAAATACTTGGCATCTTAGAAACATTTCAAAGCAAGATGAAAACCTCCACCTAGTATGACCATCTTTGAAATATTTCACTAAATAATACATATTTCAACATTATAGTTATTATTAAAAGGGCCACTAAACGGTATTTTAACACCAACTGGCGATTAAATGACATCTATAACGTAAGCAGAGATAAATTAAGATATGTCAGCAGAAATAATGGGCTTTGTTTTTATTCTAAGCCTTTCTTCTTTTTTTTTTACAAAAATGGATTTAATGGATGGTTTGAAAATTAAAACTGGTGTTTAGTGACAACTACAAAAAAAAAACTTACCTTCGACTTTGGCTTCAAGTTGTTCCAAGCTTCGCTTCGACTTAACTTTGCATTTAAAAAATGACATTATAACAACCATAAATAATAATAAAACAGCACGAATTGGTTCACAAATCGGAGAGTGGAAGCTTCATATCCATGTCAAAGTGTCTTGACCTTCACATGACTTATAACGAGTTTAATGTTACCTTCACTTGAGAGTGTTGATGTCTTGTTCCTTACACCCTCCCTCCCCCACCACCCCAAGGGCCTGCATCCTACCCTTCCTTACCTTTACCTAACAACCCCCAGCTCACTGAAAGTGTGAGAATGAGGGTAGCTGTTTAATTATTTGCAACCCCGTTGAGACTTGGGAAGCTATCTTCCCTCTCCCCCCCCCTCAACTAGTTGAACCGATAACACCTTCCCCCCTTTCTCTCTGTATTAATAACCCCCCCTTTCACTTCATCTCACAAGTGTGACACATGGGAATGATGTAGAGAGGTGGTGGGGGGTTGAGGATATGAAACTTGATCAACTCATTAATATCAACTTTACCCTCTTAATATTAATACAATAATTAATTTACTGGGGAGTTGTCGGTGTCTCTTTATCTGACTGCTTTGTGAACTAAGGTAGAGTTCCGTTTGATGAAGAAATAAACCTCTATTAGTGGTTCCTACAGATTATCGCGCTAAAATGTATTCAAAACTTCTTATTGGTAAAAGATCTTTATAATGAGGCATCACTCGACCTTTCTAGTCAAAGTTTTACTCGTAAATTTTACATAGATTTTGAGTTTTCAGTGTTTAATTTCAATCAAAACGTATATTTTCCCCCTTCACACCCCGATGAGAACTTTAAAACTACCCTCTCCCAGCTCTCTATCTATTTGTTATTATTTTTAACCAAAGAGGAATATTTTATTCACCGAAACAAAATCATACACAAATCATGGTTTCCATGGAGATATAAACAAACAATGGTTATACAGACTAGCCACTGCCCACACAGAAGGAAAATATAGAAAATTCGTTAGGAAAATTGGGTTTTAGTTTTAGGCTACTATTTTTTCCCCAACATTCTGGACCTTTAAAATAAGAGGTCTTTTGTGAAAATCGGTTCAGCCGTTTTCTCGTTACACTAGAGTTGCGACTATCCGGACCTTCGTATTATCCGTCCCGGTTAAAAAGTGAGTTTTAAAATAAACAAACTGGTGCATATCCACTATGAAACATTTACTGAATAATGTAATCCATTTGACGCCTTATTTTCATTTGTTCTTGCTTTGTCACCGATGTTCCGTTTCCAAAATAAAGTACTGTATAGTAAAGATTTAAAAAAAAAATCTCCTTTAATTTTTACTGTCCCCTTACAATTACTGTATTCATATTTTTTATGATAGTCAGAAAATTGGAAGATTCTATAAAAAACAAAGTTAAATGTTCTGTGGAAATTTAAAAAAAAGTAGGCAAACCTCAAATGAAAATTATGTACTGTACATAAGGATACAGTATTATTTGATATGGAATGCCGCCACTTTAGAATGGATAGTAGCGACTGTAGTGTATATATATATATATATATATATATATATATATTATTTTTTAGCACCGCGTCTTACTACCCGGTCGGTTTATACGCTTAAATTATATATAAAGAGAGGTTACTTTTCATAAATTCTAATAAATACCAAGGTTCTTCCTTTGATGGTTTTTATAATGATAAGAACTTTAAATTCTTTGTGAAGAGTAATTACGATTTTATTTCATAAATTTATACATCGATTAGGGATTAATCAGAATATTAGGAGTATTAAAGTTAAACCGATTGATGTACTTATTCAATTAATCGATAAATTTATAATTCTAGTTTAAGGGTCAAAAACTGAGAATAGGTTTATTATCATTTTCAATTATATAAAGAATTTGTTTTATTTGATTTATTGCAATTATGAGTATATTGTACATTAAATGATGAATAATTTAATGTTCTGAAAATAAACTTTGTAGTGAGAATCTTATTCCAGGATACAACAGCGGTGTCCTATCTTTACAGGCCTCCAAATTGCTGGTATTGGATTCTGACGTCTTGGTTCGATGTCCGTTGGGGTCGAAAGGTAGTCTTTACGGGTTGCGAGAGAAGATTGGAGTGTTAAAGGCTCACGATGAACCCAGTCCCAGTTGCTAGTATCCCAAATTATGTGTCAGGTTTTTTTTAGCAGCACATCTTACTACCCGTTCAGGTCTATAGGCAAATGTACTAATTGCGATAATGTGTTAGGGATGGAGAAGGTTGAATTTAATGGAAGTGTACCTGCAATTACGTGGTGAGAGTAGAGTGGAAAACCATATAGGAAAGATCGGTCAGTACACCCGACCGGTATTCAAACCCCGCTCTCCCCGCCATCTGCAGTTCAATCTCTTGTAAGAATGACCACTCGGTAATGGAAGTGAGTGAGATATATTTACTACCAATACATATAAAATAAAACTAATAAAATATTATCAATGTTGACCGCAAAGATATATGTTTGTATGTAGGCCCACAGGAATTGTTAAAATTATACACGGTGGTCTAACGCGCTACTCTCGCAGTAGACTAGACTGCCGATAATGGAGAGGTGGGAGTTCGAATCTTGTAGAGATTTACTGAGGATTTTTTTCCAAAATTGTTTTACCCTTTTCTTCCTCGCAAATTTAGGGACACTTCCTTTGAATATAACCTTTCTAATCTTTAAATAAATTAGCTTAATTAGTACATAAGCGTAGGTATCACCCAAACGGTAAGACGCGGTGATAAAAAAATAAAACTTAAGCACACACTTTTTAGTAGTAGTTTTTTCCGGTCAACATACACCTTAAACTTAAGTTAATTTGTTAGCATTTTTTTTTCTAACCAAAAACAATATTCAATTCACGGAATTTTTATTTAATAAAATCTGGTAAATTTTATTGTTCATAAATCAGAACCATTGTGACGTCATGGACCGGTAGGACGGTAGGACGGTATGTAGGTCGCTGAGTGACAAGACTGACCTAGACGATCAGTCGGCCGAACTTCCTTGATAGCGAGGATGGAACGGGGGTGGAAAGGGGGGGGTCTTAGAACTTGTCCTCTTGGGGTCTTGAGTTGGGGGGGGGGGGATCAAGATATTCAAACAACTTCTGGAACGCACAGCCAGCGGTGATCTCACGGTCTGAAGCGTCAAGCTCGCAAATAGGCTGGTTTACGAGGGACATGGTCGTACTCATAGATTGATTCTGGAGGGGGGGGGGTCCCCAACAGGTGTCGAAGAATTTTCTTAATATAAAATCCCCTCTTGAAGCAATTTAAAGGATTTTACTGTATCATAAAGAGAAAGTATTGTAATAGTGAAAAATTTCTACCTAGATATTATGATGTATCTTGAGGTTTTATATGCCCCCCTCACACTCCATCCCCCCCAAAAATGGGTCCTACAGTTCTGTTCTCATGTCTGTCTGTCTGTCTGTCGATACCTGGTACTACAGCCTAAACAGGTTTATGGGTTTAGATAAAACTTGATATGTAGATGTCTTGAGGATAAATCGTGATTTTGATTCTAGTATTAAAGTTAAGGGTAATTTAATTATGATTAGATTTTGAAAATTTTAATTTAAAAATGAAATGGCTATAGCAATTGTGTTGAAAATTTGTATCCAAAGAGTGATTCATATGATTATTCAAAACTTTTTTTGGTGGGAAAATTATTTATAGGTAGTCTTCTGATAACTGGTTTAAAAATAATAATGTTGTTCCTATTTACAATATACAGGGTGGCCCACGGAAAAGTATATAGCCTCCAGCAGGCTCCTCACTCTGAATTGGAGGAGGTCAATCCCCTTCCAGCCATATTGTGACATGAAGAATGAGCAAGTGAACTGCTTGTCTAAAGTTTTATTGACTTACCCACATGTTACAACAGATGCTGACAGTGATTACTGCCCAGTGAGGCGCCTGCTGGATATAGAAGGTGGGCTACTTTTCCGTGGGCCCCCCTGTACCATAGGAAAGTATGTTCGATCGTGTCGTACTATTTATATTTATACATAACCAGCTGACAACCCTTTCTTTGCGCGGGATGTGTTTCATAATATGTATTTATAGCTAGGAACTTTTCAAAATGGCTCCAGTGAAAATCCGATAAGCAAAAGCTGAGAAAAAAGGCCAAAAGTTTATATTTTGTAGCCACCATCTTGAAACAAAATGGGGTACCTGAATTTTAATTACTATTCTATTTATTTATTGGACGTCCGAATAATGTCCATTCGAAATTTCAACACAATCGGTTTAGTGATTTTTGCGTGGAAAAGTAAAGAGCTCATTTGTATATTTTAGCAGGATTGGGATAAATGTTATTAACTTTTTTAGACTTCAATTAATTACTATTGTAAGTGTTAAAAAGTGTCACAAAAATGCACTATTAAAAGTAATTTGAGCCGCTTCAGTGATTTCATAGTCTAAATCGCAACAGGCTGGACCCCGATGATTTGAAAAATATGATTTATCCCTGTAGTTTTCCCACCCTCTCTCCACGTCAATGCATTTATGTGTTCCCTACGAACCGTCTTATTTATCCTTACCTCATAAATTAAGACATTAATTAATAACGTTGATGTTAAAATATTACGAAAACAAACTTGTACGAACTCCTCGCTAGCGGTTCTACTCCGGCAAGTTTCGTCTCGGGTAGAATCCATCACGGCGCGCGGGCCGTGGCCCTGTTCGTTGAATTATGGATCAGATATAGTTCCTTGACATATTTTCTGAAAGGTCCCACCAAATGCATCAAACTCCGAAACGCGCGCAAGTTGTAAATAAAAATAACTCTTACGTCTTGACTCCAAGTGATGTTTTTATTTCCCTTTACCCACTGTACCTATTTTATTTTTACGTCTGGGCAATTGAAAAACCGACTAAGTCCTCACTGTATCAAGAGGGCGATAATATTTCAATACATATAATTTTATCTTTTTTTAATATGTTTTAGCAACTTTTTTTAAAAAAATATTAAATTTAAATTTTAGTTTAACTTGAGGTTTAGTATATTGTCAACATTTCAAATAACATCAAAGAAATATCGTAAAAGAATAAATATAAAACTTGTTTAGTCGTTTATGGAATAGTCTATTCCAGAGGTTTTCAACTGATGGCCCCCGAGTCTCCTCTGTTTGTGGCCCGCGAATTTTTTGTAAAATTAATCTTCTGTTGAAAAAAAAATGATATTTTTATCCGATAAATGGAAACTTTAGACTTTTGTGAGAAAAAAATATCCATGAAATCTCCAACTCATAAATTTAATTGTGCTCTATTTTTATAATAACTTGTGTATCCACGAGTCCTATTTACTTCCTCCCCTTAACGGAATATGATGCAGCCCGCTAATTGGACTCGTTGAATCAATTATTGTGGTCCTAGGAAACCTCTGGTCTGGACACCTTAGCTCAGTCGGTAGAGCGTCTTCTTGCTAAACTAGGGTCTCGGGTTTGAGTCACGACATAGATAAACAATTGGTTAATTGATGGATTGATGGTTGTGGGAAATGGGTGTTGTGTATATACTCGAATTATGCTAGTCAGTAAGTCGTGTGAAGATATTAATAATAATAATATGTTGTTTCAAAAAAGCACCAAATCGATAATTAATAGGTTAAAAATTATACTTAGTAAGTGTTGGGCTGACACACTCTTATTTTCAAAACATTTTTGAGATAATAATTATTTATTATCTCTGCGCTGACCTTGAATAAATAAATATATTGTAAATAAATACATCGAAAGTTAATTTAAATATATATTATAGTATAATGTATATCTCGTCTGTGTAGACATATATATAAACACGTCCATATGCCCGATCCTTATTTTCGATATGACGTGTCTGTATTCAGGTCGAGGAAGGAAAATATTGTTAATTCATTTTTTTATAAAAATGTGTTGAAAGTGGGTGGACGTCAGTCTAACATTTAACATGTACAGCTCCCTTTATTATTTTTTTAATATTTCTTTTAACATTTACTCATATGTATGTGTGGTCATAGAAAAAAACTTTGGGTGTTATAAATTATATTTAATAGGTATTATTTTAAGGAAATCTAAAATCAAAACAAATATTATTTAATACACCAACGTTATATGCATTATAAACTAGAAATCCAAATTTGAGGAGAGACTACTCAGTAGTATAATGCGAATAGACACGCGTATAAGCGAATAGACACGTGTGTAAGCGAATATACACTGTATATAGCGAATAGACACGTGTGTAAGTGAATAGACACGTGTGTAAGCGAATATACACTGTATATAGCGAATAGACACGTGTGTAAGCAAATAGACACGTGTGTAAGCAAATTAGACACGTGGTGTAAGCCAAATAGACACGTGTGTAAGCAAAAGACACGTGTGTAAGCAAATAGGACACGTTTATAAGCGAGATTTACACTTTCATAAGCGAAATATACACGTGTATGAGCGAATAGACACGTGTGTAAGCGAATAGGACACGTGTATGGTGAATATACACGTGTATAAGCGAATAGACACGTGTATAAGTGAATATACACTGTGTAAGCGAATATACAGTGTATAAGCGAATAGACACGTGTATAAGCGAATATACACGTGTGTAAGCGAATAGAGACGTGTATAAGCGAATAGACACGTGTATAAGCTATTAGACACGTGTATAAAATGAATAGACGAGACACCCCAAGCCTGCCAACACCTCCAAATGAACAAGCCGGCAACCCAGTCAGCCGACGCTAACCAACATCTCCAGGACAGGAGGAGTTGACTCAAGTGTTCAGATGTAGGACATGACGGGTTCTTTCTTCGGCCACCAGGGTGTGTCTGTGTCGTGGATGTATGACCGCGTCCCGTCTAGCTTGTAAGTGTCGGTAATGTAGAATGTGGAGGTATCGACCGAGAGGAGAAGCTTTCAACCCTCGTGTAACCGACACGACGCTACCCTCCCCCCCCCCCTCCTACACTCTCTATAAAAGGACGCCGGACCAGAATATCAATGACCGAACCCTCCCCCTCTCACCCCTCTAGCCTTCTTCTGAGCATATTTCAACAGGCTCTCGCTGTCTTGGGTGGCGTGGTTAGTGTGAGGGCCCTGGGTCCTGTATACAATTGTCGCGGCGTGGAGTGCTGCCAGGGTAAGCAGAGATTGTTTAAATTGTAACTGTGATATGATAGCGCCAACTCTGTCATCACTTGAAACTTGTATCTACTTATAATTGTGCCACTTGTATCTACTTATAATTGTGACACTTGTATCTACTTATAATTGTGACACTTGTATCTACTTATAATTGTGACACTTGTATCTACTTATAATTATGACATTGTATTACTTATAATTGTGACACTTGTATCTACTTATAATTGTGCCACTTGTATCTACTTATAATTGTGACACTTGTATCTACTTATAATTGTGACACTTGTATCTACTTATAATTGTGCCACTTGTATCTACTTATAATTGTGACACTTGTATCTACTTATAATTGTGACACTTGTATCTACTTATAATTATGACACTTGTATCAACTTATAATTGTGACACTTGTATCTACTTATAATTGTGACACACCCACACACTCATCATTGTGACACTTAAATATTTTGCAGGGTTCTTGGTTCATTTATTAGTGGATGTTAGCATATATAGGCTAGTACTTTCTGAAAACAGACCAAAGTTGAACTATGTCGGCCGGCTGGGGTCAATTCTTACTGCAATGAAAGGTGCATTTTATTAAATGTATATGACAAAAGGGGTTATGTTCCTTCTACAGGCAGTGGCGGAGCTGAGGTTGAGTCACAATGTAGGTGCGACCCACCTGCTTTGGTGGCCGCACAGTCTAAACCGCTACTCTCACATTAGACTAGACTGTCTATGACGGGGAGATCGAGGTTCAAATCTCGGTCTGGTGTATTGCGAGGGATTTTTTCACAATAGTTTATAAACTCTCCCTTCACGCAAATATTGGTACACCTCTTCTAAATATAACCTTTCTCATCCCTAAAAACCATTAGCATAATCCTATATATTATTTCTGTTATCAACATCACTTTTTCTCAACTAATACAAAGCCTATAGCGATGACTAAGATATCAGTGGATAGTTTTTTTACCGACTTCTGGCGTAGCATACTCAGTTTACGTTAAAACACATTGTTTGTTTAAAATTTAAGCTAAAAGAAAAATCTAACAATATTTTTGTATCAATTACTGAAAATAAACTCTCTTTACTATTTTGTGTATACACTTCCCTGAGTATTTAATTTCAACAACCCAACAAAAGAATAAATAATTATTGTTTGGGTGGGGGGATAAGTTTGAATGTGCGAAAGTTTCGCAAGGGCTTATTGGTTAGTACATGAGGGTATAAACCGAACGGGTAGTAAGACGCGGTGCTAAAAAAAATATTTCGTCCCTATGAAATGTGATGATAGTGGTGATTATGTGGTGTCAGTAGAAGTCTTAAACCTAACTTAACAGACCATGACAATTACAAGAACAACTCCTCCTTAGTAAAAAAACAACCCTATGATACTGTTGAGGATCGGACCGGGGACCTTTAGATTAGTATCCAGGAACGCTGAGCACTAGACTATGATAACGTTAATACCACTCATACCGTTTAGCCGCAAGCTGCGCCGGACAGTTGGTTGCTCCACTGATTTACTGTTGGTCCTGTTATAACAGTGAAGTAGAGTCTGGTCAAGAGGAGAGTGTGAGAGAGAGAGAGAGAGGTAACAACAGCCCTTACGATTCACCCTCTCCCACATGTGTCAACATCAACACTGGCATCATGTGTGGCCTTCATACTCTTGGCTTTAATGTCGTCATATATTATACGAGCCTCTACTGTTTTAGTTTGGTCGGCCGCGGGCAACGGTTCCCGGTCTGCTGTAACAAGGATTTCCACTGTGGTTTTTCATTCTCTTTCCAAGCTAATGCTGGTGTGTTCACTCTAATTTACCCTCCTATACCCCCCAACTGTTGGATCAACCCTTGTTTTAAACGTACTCCCCCCCTTCCCACCCACCCGCACCTCAATTCCTTTTCGGTCTATACGCATATATGTTTATTATTATTTAAGGAATTAAACTTGAACTTTCTGAACCGACTGATTATATCAGCACACGACTTATAAAATAACTTATATCTAGAACAGACACAACATCCAACCCCCAGGAGCGCTGCGTTCCTCACAGTGTCCTATTTCATTCATCATCGTGTCTTTGTCGAGACTGCAACGCCGTTTGTCTACTCAACTTGACCAATGAAATTTCCGACTTTTCCCGCATTTCTCCTGATCATTTCCTAAATTTCCCGACTAAAAAGTATGTCACATCCTTTTAAATCCCCCCCAATTTTTCTATTAATCTTTTTTTATGAATAATAATAAGTTTTAAAATTTAAATAAACTTTTTTAAATTTGTATTAACATTGTTTACAAGGAATTATAGAATATATTACACAGCTACAAACAAAAAAAATGACAGTTTGAATAACATTATTATTTACTGATTTAATGATTATTATTATTTATATTTTGAGTAAAACAACATTTTCCCGGATTTTTATTGTAATTTACCATATTCCCGACTTATTACCGTTTTACCACTCCCCTCCTCACCCCCGATTACTTCAAATTCCCGGCTAGTTCCCGTTTTCCCTGATTTTCCCGGATGGTAGACCACCCTGCCCGGAGTTTCGCAATCCAAAGTAGGTGCACATCTCTTCCCATAGCTTGTCAACTATCTCCCCCCAGTTGTAGTACTTGGGATGCTTTACTTGTCATAAAGCTTTTCTGTTACACATCTCAGCCACAAGTTTCTCAATGTCCATGTTATCCATGTTGAGGGCCGCTCTGATTGTCCTTGTGAATCAAACTGACTTGTTCCTTCAATGACAGCTCTACTCCGCTCCGTGCCGCTCCGCAATGCACCGCTGTCTGATAGCTCCGCTGCGTGCCGCTTCGTGCCGCTCCGCAATGCACCGCTGTCTGATAGCTCCGCTGCGTGCCGCTCCGTGCCGCTCCGCAATGCACCGCTGTCTGATAGCTCCGCTGCGTGCCGCTCCGTGCCGCTCCGCAATGCACCGCTGTCTGATAGCTCCGCTCCGTGCCGCTCCGTGCCGCTCCACAATGCGCCGCTGTCTGATAGTTCCGCTGCGTGCCGCTCCGTGCCGCTCCGCAATGCGCCGCTGTCTGATAGCTTCGCTCCGTGCCACTCCGCAATGCGCCGCTGTCTGATAGCTCCGCTGCGTGCCGCTCCGTGCCGCTCCGCAATGCGCCGCTGTCTGATAGCTTCGCTCCGTGCCACTCCACAATGCGCCGCTGTCTGATAGCTCCGCTCCGTGCCGCTCCGTGCCGCTCCACAATGCGCCGCTGTCTGATAGCTCCGCTGCGTGCCGCTCCGTGCCGCTCCACAATGCGCCGCTGTCTGATAGCTTCGCTCCGTGCCGCTCCGCAATGCGCCGCTGTCTGATAGCTTCGCTCCGTGCCGCTCCGCAATGCGCCGCTGTCTGATAGCTTCGCTCCGTGCCGCTCCACAATGCGCCACTGTCTGATAGCTCCGCTGCGTGCCGCTCCGCAATGCGCCGCTGTCTGATAGCTTCGCTCCGTGCCACTCCGCAATGCGCCGCTGTCTGATAGCTCCGCTGCGTGCCACTCCGTGCCGCTCCGCAATGCGCCGCTGTCTGATAGCTTCGCTCCGTGCCACTCCACAATGCACCGCTGTCTGATAGCTCCGCTGCATGCCGCTCCGTGCCGCTCCACAATGCGCCGCTGTCTGATAGCTTCGCTCCGTGCCGCTCCGCAATGCGCCGCTGTCTGATAGCTTCGCTCCGTGCCGCTCCGCAATGCGCCGCTGTCTGATAGCTTCGCTCCGTGCCGCTCCGCAATACGCCGCTGTCTGGTAGCTTCGCTCCGTGCCACTCCGCAATGCGCCGCTGTCTGATAGCTTCGCTCCGTGCCACTCCGCAATGCGCCGCTGTCTGATAGCTCCGCTGCGTGCCGCTCCGTGCCGCTCCGCAATGCGCCGCTGTCTGATAGCTTCGCTCCGTGCCACTCCACAATGCGCCGCTGTCTGATAGCTCCGCTCCGTGCCGCTCCGTGCCGCTCCACAATGCGCCGCTGTCTGATAGCTCCGCTGCGTGCCGCTCCATGCCGCTCCACAATGCGCCGCTGTCTGATAGCTTCGCTCCGTGCCGCTCCGCAATGCGCCGCTGTCTGATAGCTTCGCTCCGTGCCGCTCCGCAATGCGCCGCTGTCTGATAGCTTCGCTCCGTGCCGCTCCGCAATGCGCCGCTGTCTGATAGCTTCGCTCCGTGCCGCTCCGCAATGCGCCGCTGTCTGATAGCTTCGCTCCGTGCCGCTCCGCAATGCGCCGCTGTCTGATAGCTTCGCTCCGTGCCGCTCCGCAATACGCCGCTGTCTGTGCGTAGATTTCTATGCTTTATTATTATTATTATTATTATTATTATTATTATTTATTATTATTATTATTATTATTATTATTATCACTGCGTCTTACTACCCGTTCGGGCTATACGCACTTACGCTAATGTGTAATGGTAGGGTGATTGTGAGATGAAATGTAGGACCTACAGTTTAACGTGGGATCCGAACCACGGTGGAGGCCTGGCATTCCTCACATTCACAAGTTGTGATTAATACACATCTTGTCAGAGGTGAAGGAAGGGTTTGTTCTAGTAGGTTCTTGTTTCAAAAATGGTGGTCGCGCTGTTCTTTGTGTATCATCCTTTTTGATAAAATTGGTTCTTTAAAGTGTAGTAATGTACAAGTGGGCCTTTTTCATTTCAACACGAGCTCGAATCCCGTTTGAATGAAAATCTTATTTTATATAAAGCCATATTTATACAAAAAAAATCCACTTTCGATTTCTTTAATAGATCTCTGCAGATTCATCGAAATCGAATTTATTTTATTTTTATTTTGAGTGTGTGAAAATAGTTATGATCACACAAATTCTTATTTTTAACTTAACTTATTCAAGTTTTTATAAGCTATTGTATATATTTTTAGTCAGAAAAAAAAAGCAAATTGAGTGACTGTTTGATATAAATTGGTTTATTGAAATAAAATTTAATTTAATTAAACTCAAAGTTTTTGGGGATAGAATAATTTTTTATGATAAATAACTTAATATTTTTCTTTCTATTTTTTTTTTGGGGGGGGGGATTTTTTGGACTGATTTCAAACAACTCCGGTTATAAAAATCGACTCTAATTCGAATTTCCTAGAACAAGCACACCCTTAGTGAAATATTCGGGAAACCCCTCTTTTAAAACTTCGCAGTTTAGGAAATTCAACAGCCCACGCCAAGTACGAGTATTTGAAAAAAGAGAGGCCTATATCTTGTATGTTCGATAGAAAGAGGGGGGGGGTAAGTTTTGAACACCCCCTCACACCCTTACGAGAGCAGAAGTTTGTTCGGACGATGCTCGCACACAAGAATCGTCCACACATCTCACTCGTATAGTAGTAATATTAGTAGTAGTTGAACGACTAGTTCCGCCAGATAAGATCCTTCATTTCCGAGTCCCTCCCCTTTCCCTCGTTTTACTCCGGTCCTACAATACTCCCCCCAAACCCCTCCTCTACCAGCGTGTGTCGTATCTTACCACCCCGCGAGGATGTGTGTGTGTGTGTGTGTGTGTGTGTGTGTGTGTGTGTGTGTGTGTGTGTGTGTGTGAGGGGGGGATATTTTAATGTTTACTCTTGGATACAGACACAGCCAAACAACATTTTGATGGATTTAATTTTTGTGTGTGTTTATAGTCAAGCTAATTGTATACTTTCTAAACTCAATCACACACCTCCACCCTACGATGTCACATTATCAGATTGTTTTGTCTACGGACTCGTGATCCGTAACCTGGTCCGTAAGCTACTCCGTAGAAGTTGGACCAACTTTTAACTTTCTAAGGACTAGTTTGTACGGACTACCATCACAGTCAAGTACATATATATATTATATATATATGTGTGTGTGTGTGTGTGTGTGTGTGTGCGCATCGAAATAAAAAAACCAATGGCAGTGAAAGGATCCGTTGCTAATTATATGTTTGATAGATCAAATAGTGTTATAAATGTATTTATTGTGATTAACCTACATTTCAAGTAATTTATATCCTAAAAGTTTTCCCACAAAAGTTGTTTTAGTTTCTTTTATTGATTTATTTACACTCCTTAAGAGTCCAACTTACACCACGGATAACACCTAACTTAGGTAAGTAATACAGCTCGAGCCAGACGTCTTAAGAGCCGTCTCACTCCACAGATAGCACCTAACTTAGTTAGGTAATACAGCTAGAACCAGACGTCTTAAGAGCCCATCTTACCCACAGATAACACCTAACTTAGTTAGGTAATACAGCTAGAACCAGACGTCTTAAGAGCCCGTCTCACTCCACGGATAACACTTAACTTAGGTAGGTAATACAGCTATAACCAGACGTCTTAAGAGCCCGTCTAACCTCACAGATAACACCTAACTTAGGTAGGTAATACAGCTATAACCAGACGTCTTAAGAGCCCGTCTCACTCCACGGATAACACCTAACTTAGGTAGGTAATACAGCTAGAACCAGACGTCTTAAGAGCCCGTCTCACTCCACGGATAACACCTAACTTAGGTAGGTAATACAGCTATAACCAGACGTCTTAAGAGCCCGTCTAACCTCACAGATAACACCTAACTTAGATAGGTAATACAGCTATAACCAGACGTCTTAAGAGCCCGTCTCACTCCACGGATAACACCTAACTTAGGTAGGTAATACAGCTATAACCAGACGTCTTAAGAGCCCGTCTAACCTCACAGATAACACCTAACTTAGATAGGTAATACAGCTATAACCAGACGTCTTAAGAGCCCGTCTCACTCCACGGATAACACCTAACTTAGATAGGTAATACAGCTAGAACCAGACGTCTTAAGAGCCCGTCTCACTCCACGGATAACACCTAACTTAGGTAGGTAATACAGCTAGAACCAGACGTCTTAAGAGCCCGTCTCACTCCACGGATAACACCTAACTTAGGTAGGTAATACAGCTAGAACCAGACGTCTTAAGAGCCCGTCTCACTCCACGGATAACACCTAACTTAGGTAGGTAATACAGCTATAACCAGACGTCTTAAGAGCCCGTCTAACCTCACAGATAACACCTAACTTAGATAGGTAATACAGCTATAACCAGACGTCTTAAGAGCCCGTCTCACTCCACGGATAACACCTAACTTAGATAGGTAATACAGCTAGAACCAGACGTCTTAAGAGCCCGTCTCACTCCACGGATAACACCTAACTTAGGTAGGTAATACAGCTAGAACCAGACGTCTTAAGAGCCCGTCTCACTCCACAGATAACACCTAACTTAGGTAGGTAATACAGCTAGAACCAGACGTCTTAAGAGCCCGTATCACTCCACGGATAACACCTAACTTAGGTAGGTAATACAGCTAGAACTAGACGTCTTAAGAGCCCGTCTCACTCCACGGATAACACCTAACTTAGTTAGGTAATACAGCTAGAACCAGACGTCTTAAGAGCCCGTCTCACTCCACAGATAACACCTAACTTAGTTAGGTAATACAGCTAGAACCAGACGTCTTAAGAGCCCGTCTCACTCCACAGATAACACCTAACTTAGGTAGGTAATACAGCTAGAACCAGACGTCTTAAGAGCCCGTCTCACTCCACAGATAACACCTAACTTAGTTAGGTAATACAGCTAGAACCAGACGTCTTAAGAGCCCGTCTCACTCCACAGATAACACCTAACTTAGTTAGGTAATACAGCTAGAACCAGACGTCTTAAGAGCCCGTCTCACTCCACGGATAACACCTAACTTAGTTAGGTAATACAGCTAGAACCAGACGTCTTAAGAGCCCGTCTCACTCCACGGATAACACCTAACTTAGGTAGGTAATACAGCTCGAACCAGACGTCTTAAGAGCCCGTCTCACTCCACGGATAACACTTAACTTAGGTAGGTAATACAGCTAGAACTAGACGTCTTAAGAGCCCGTCTCACTCCACGGATAACACCTAACTTAGGTAGGTAATACAGCTCGAACCAGACGTCTTAAGAGCCCGTCTCACTCCACGGATAACACTTAACTTAGGTAGGTAATACAGCTAGAACTAGACGTCTTAAGAGCCCGTCCATCCCCCGTTATTTAATTATAGTAGTATCAGGTTTAGTTATTTTGTATTTTTCTGATTTAACCACGCTTTTAAAAAGCGCCCTTAAAATCACAGGAAATTGAAAAAGTATTCTTCAGTAGTGTATTCTTTTTCCTTATTCCAATATCTCTGTCGCCGCAAAACCCTTCCTAAATGCCATTGATAGTTTGACGTCACCGCACGCCTGGTGACGTCATAGCTGACTGTGTTCGATACATCGATTAGGTCGGCCGATTATGTCGAGAGACTTTTGTGGAGTTGGTATTGAATTTGGCGGCGATAACGTTTCCAGCCTCCGTCGTTAATAGCGTCCATTGGTTTAGTTAAAACAGGAAGACTCTGATCTGGAGGCCAGAACGACCATTTTCATAAAAAAAAAAAAAGGGCGCTTGATATCAGATCGAGTAAAATAATGTATTTTAAATTTAATTTGAGTATTCTGATAGGTATTGATGAACACGTGCTTTGGTCATCACGTGACTTACAAAATAATTTTGCCTAGATCATCATAAATAATGAATGCTAAGCACACAATTGTATCGCTTGATAATATTTATATTTAGCTCATAGGATAAACCCATACCCGGTTAGGTAAGTAAATTATATTCTAGACAACGTTAGATCCGGTAATTAGTTACCGGAACAAGAAATAGCATGGACGATTTTATTAAAACTTAAATATATAATAAGCATGGCCCGGATTTTGATGACATTTCATCTATTTTTGTTTCATCACATACAATGCTCATAAATATATAAACTCTGTGACAAATCATCTTGTTGTAGACCTGTATATTTTATAGTAATTTTTGTCATTTTGGATTTTAAGATCGTATTCTATTAGTTTGCGTCATTTTAAGGCATTTTGAGTCATTTCTAAGGCATTCGTGTTGAATAAGTATATTTTTAAATACTATGATATTTTATAAATGTATAAATGCTCAAACATATTATTTTCAACGCACTGTCGTCTGAATGAGAATATAATGTAGGTCATGAACTTTGTATCACAGATGTCTGAATGAGAAGATAATGTAGGTCATGAACTTTGTATCACAGATGTCTGAATGAGAAGATAATGTAGGCCATGAACTTTGTATCACAGTTGCCTGAATGAGAAGATAATGTAGGTCATGAACTTTGTATCACAGTTGTTTGAATGAGAAGATAATGTAGGTCATGAACTTTGTATCACAGTTGTTTGAATGAGAAGATAATGAAGACAATGAACTTTGTATCACAGATGTCTGAATGAGAAGATAATGTAGGTCATGAACTTTGTATCACAGTTGCCTGAATGAGAAGATAATGTAGGCCATGAACTTTGTATCACAGTTGTTTGAATGAGAAGATAGTGTAGGCCATGAAATTTGTATCACAGTTTCCTGAATGAGAAGATAATGTAGGCCATGAACTTTGTATCACAGTTGCCTGAATGAGAAGATAATGTAGGCCATGAACTTTGTATCACAGTTGCCTGAATGAGAAGATAATGTAGGCCATGAACTTTGTATCACAGTTGTCTGAATGAGAAGATAATGTAGGTCATGAACTTTGTATCACAGTTGTTTGAATGAGAAGATAATGAAGACAATGAACTTTGTATCCTCTTTGCTTGTCTGATTGTAAAATACACATTCCTGATGGGACTGCAACTAGGCTAGAGAGGGTTGCGTTGGGAAGGGGCAGCTGTTACTTCTCAAGCAGATATTTGTGAATCAATGTTATATTTAGCAGAATGTAAGAGTTTAGTATCAGTGCATTCTACATTTGTAAAGTGCGTGTTTTATTTAATCGTATGCATTTATTACGAGTTGTTGTTAATATTCAGGTCTTTTTTTTTTAACTTGAAGTTTTTTTAGAAATTAAAATCTATTTTTTAAATCATTTTTAGGTCATCAAAATCTGGGTCCTAAGTATATACGAAATATATTACTGTAACAAAACATTATTTTTAGTTTTAAAATAATGAATTGTAATTTTGTGTAAAAACTGAGCCCAAACTAAAAAAAAAAGTTTTCTCAAGATTACTGCAATCAATGGTTTCAAAATATCATGATTAACTACGATAGTGGTATAAATATCAGGAAGGTAGGATTTTAGAGGCAATGTAACCGCATTTTTTTGGAGGAAGTGTGGAAAACCATTTAGGAAAAAACCCTCTTTAGTATAGCCATCAAGGATTCTAACCCCGATGTCCATGTCCACGGAAATCCACGAAAGTGACATGTTAGCTCATTCGGGGGTCGATGTCCCCTTGCATGTCTTTTAAAAAATATATAAATTTGAATCCTTCTTGATGTAGTTCAAAGTTTTTAAAACATAATTATGATTACAGGTGTAAGAATTGGCATTAGAAGTTTCTGTAGGGAAACAACGGTGTATAATTAATAGTTGGAGGAATGGAGGGATGAAGAAATGACGTGATGGAGGGTTGAACCTCCACTACACACCCCTCCAGTAACACACTGAATAAAACTATGAGTTACAATAAAATAAATAAGGTTAATGTTTTAGGTGGCATTTGTGCAAATGATAGATTCTAATAGGAATGCAATATTTTGACAGTTACAACATTTTAAAAAACCATTATAATACCAGTATGTTAATGAGTCAAGTCACGTGATCTGCAGCTGTCACTGTTGATACCAGTATGTTAATGAGTCAAGTCACGTGATCTGCAGCTGTCACTGTTGATACCAGTATGTTAATGAGTCAAGTCACGTGATCTGCAGCTGTCAATGTTGATACCGGTATGTTAATGAGTCAAGTCACGTGATCTGCAGCTGTCACTGTTGATACCGGTATGTTAATGAGTCAAGTCACGTGATCTGCAGCTGTCACAGTTGATACATGTATGTTAATGAGTCAAGTCACGTGATCTGCAGCTGTCACCGTTGATACCTGTATGTTAATGAGTCAAGTCACGTGATCTGCAGCTGTCACTGTTGATACCTGTATGGTAATGAGTAAAGTCACGTGATATGCAGCTTTCACTGTTGATACCGGTATGTTAATGAGTCAAGTCACGTGATCTGCAGCTGTCACTGTTGATATATATTATCAATACCTGTAAAATAACAATTATCAATCTAGTAAAATGGTATCAATGTTGACCACGAATAAATATGCTTTTATTTTACAAATGTTTGTCGACCCACGGTGTTCTTGGGGTAAAGTGTTCGCCTCAGGACCCGATGTTCATGGGTTCAAACCCAGCCGGGGTTGACGGGTTTTTCTTGAGCGATAAAAATCCTTAGTGCAGCTTCCCTCGGAGGGGAAGTAAAGTCGTCGATCGTGGCGTTTAAAAGAACCCCTGGAAGGTATGTGGCAATACCTTTCCCGGTCAAATTGATAGGTTTCTTTCGAGCTCGCTCATAGAAATTCTCTTGTGATTATATAATCAGCGTGCTCCGAACATGCACGTTAAATACCTTAAATAATTTAATTAAAAAATAATCTAAAAGTTTCCTCCTACTAGGATTCTACAATACACAAACAAAGCTAAATGTTGCGGGGAACAATGTGACGTCATCTTGTCAGTTATTCACACCTTTCTATATACCTCCCCCCCTCTCTCCTATCGTTGGAAATATCTGCATTATTCAACAAGACCCAAATGTTAACGCTGATTTTTAACAAAATTGTTGATAGCACAAACGTTTTATCCGCTCTTCTTCAATATGTCTCCTAGAAGTTTTGTCTGTGTTCAAAAGATGAAAGCCCCTTTCAAAACATTTCTCTTAGCCTCCCCCCCCCCCACCCCGGAAGGGGTGTGAAGCGGAGGTTTGACGCCCCATCAGAGATGTGTAAATATTGCCCCGGGGATGTAGGCCACAACGGCGTACACTTGGTTAAAATAATACCTATACAGTATTACGGGCCTAGTCAAGTATTTACACTGATAGTTTGGAATTTAGAGTAAATGTGGCCGCATTTGCATGAAGGAGAAGAGTGGGAAACTATTTAGGAGAAAAAAAACACTTTCAGTACACCCGGGTGGGATTCGAGTACCGACCTTCCCTGTCACCTAAAATCTAGTCTATTGCGAGGGTGACGCCGTAGACTACACAGCCACTGGTTAATTTTTTATAATTTTATAATCGCGCTTTTTTTTTCTTTCTCCTCACAAATTAAGATATACTGCTTTACAAGATTACTTAAGATAATTTTGAATCATTTTTAACACCTTAATTTTGGGGGGGTGCGGGGGGGGCGGGAAGGGGCGGGTGAGGTGTTGGCCATTTGAAGGGTACAGGGGGAAAAGTTGGAAAGTCAAATTTTATTTCAAATTGAACTATTGCTGCCATCTGTTAGACAATAATGATACCATTCTAAAACACTTTATATCGTGGTTAAATGAGGTATCTGTTATATTTAAATTAATTTAAAAAAAAGTGTTTCCTGGGGTTCTTGTGGGGTTTGAGATGTAAAAGTTATGGTTCTGGAAAATGTGTGTAAAGTGACTTTCCCCTGTACCTTCGTATTTATTGTAGTTATAATTATTTAAATTAGTAAAACTATAGTAAATTATATTAAAAAGCAGTTTTTATAACAATTAAACTATCGAGGAATATACCTAACTATATTTATCTTAGAACAAAAGTTAGTTAATCAAGAGAGTAGAAATTATTTAGATATTTAAAAAGAAACATCCAAAACTTGCTTTAGCACTTACGATTCGTGACATGTTAATGATAATATTATTTGCAACTGACACGTTTACCCTTCCTTTTTTTTTTTCAAAAGCATCTGGAATTTATTAGAGCAGAATATATGGACCCAAGATAAAAAAAAAAGTCATGTTGGTATTTAAGTTTTAAAAATGATATACCACGTATTTCTTTAGAAATATGTTTGGTGGGACGGCCTTGTGTAATTATTCAACCGATCCATATTTTGATGTTTTACAAATCAAGAAGGCGAGAAAAAAAAGCATTTCAATACGTTATCTGGTTCAAGCGGAATCTAATAAATCCAACCCCTTTCCCCCCCACCTGTTAGTCGACTCTAAGACGGGCTCTTAAGGTTGTTACCTCGGTAGGATAGAAATTATCCCGCAGTCGTTCAACTCAAAACGCAATATTTAATTCTACGATGCTTTATTTCAAAATACGGTTCTCAACAAAATAAAATCGTAAGATTTCAAAAGGGTTCACTTTCCTTTAAAAACCCTACATTTTAACTTTTATTAATAGAAAAAAATATGTGTGAAAATTTGACATTAGCTCATTTTAAACAACTTTTTAATAATATTTTAGGAACTATGAGAATAAGGTTGATTAAAAAATCTGCTCTATATATATTGAGCCTTCCTCTAATAGAGTTATTTTCTAACAGGCTCACAACAGAACATTTTAAAATATTCGAGAATTGGCAGCGAGATTTCCTCTTTACCTTTAGATAATAAAGTTACGTAGCTATATTCCCCCTCTTTCTTATTGATATGACAAAGAGTGATTGTAGGTGAAGGGAGAAAGGGTGTACACGCTTAGAGAGAATAGGAGTAGTTCCAGAAAACGACACAACAAACCATTGTATTTGAAACCGTGGAGGCCTGACAGCGATTGATTCTTTCTCGCTGACCGAGCCGGCCGCCTTAAGGACATCGCCCTACTTGGGTGAGTTCTAGGATATTTTGTGAGTCATACCTTTGTGACGCACTCAAAGCACCTTAACACTTAGAACCCAAAGCGAGAATATAGAAAGAGAGAGAAGAAAATGAGTAACTCTCTATATGAGGCATCTTGTTTACCGTCTTATAACGCTTCCCCTCTTCTTTTGACGAGTTTACGCACGCATTCTACCATTTGTTCATAAACATTGACTCGCATTTCAAAATTACCTTTTCGTTGTTTCCTATTCTAGAGAAAAATTTGCTTCCAAGGACTTTTTTAATCTACATCCTGGCAGGAATAATTCTACAGGACATTTTCGTAAATAAACCGAATAACCTGATTTGTAGACAATTTAAAAAAAGTGTTTATAAAAAGGCCTACTTCAAAATCCATTAAATAATGTTGTGACTATGTAAAACCATTTTTAGAAGAATTTAAAGTTTTTGTTTCAATGTTATAGGATATATTTAAAATCCGTCAAATAAAACGTAACTACATTAAAACGGAGAATCCTAACGTTGACTTGTCGTGACGTCACATGTAGGCAACATCCTTAATAAAATACGGCAACACCAAACACTTGTTTCAGGAAGTCCCACCTCACAGAAACAGGACGATCCACAAAGGCCTACACTGTTTCTTAGGTCCTACCTGAGGTCTCTTAGCCCTTACCAATTGAACACAAGACCGGATATGACGTCATAATCAAATGCAAATTTAAAATATATATATATATAAAACGCAGGTTCATGCACGATGATGAATTATCAACGTACAACAACAACAAAATATTTTCGGAAGTGAAAAAGGTACAAGCCTACCCTCTTCATACTTGATTCCTTTTTCCCCACAAAGCACCCGCAGGTATTCTTGATCGGCCCAGCGAATCGTTTCGTCGCTCAAGGGTGCTGTTACACCCCCCTACCCCCGTACAACCCTCTCTCCTCCCCCGTCTTACCGTTAGCGCTAACAATACCAGCTTTATTTATAGAATAATGGATTAAGTAATTAGTGCGTGGGAGGAAAGGTAGGTATGTGTGCCTCCCCCCCTTGTCCCCCCCCACCTCCCAACCCCAGCTGCTAGTATTATATAGAAACCGGCGTCTGTTAATACCTAGGCACCAGGCGGTTAGAAATCCGGGCTTGGTTTACAACCGGGGATTACTTCGGCATCGATGCAACTGTGGGTGGGAGGGGGGAACAAGGAAAAGAGGGAGGGGTAAAAAATATATACACTGGCTGGTGTTGTGCTCATGTTGCTTCTTATATAACTACAAGCCATGCATCGAGAAACTTCTCTCTTTCTCTAACACACACATATATATATATATATATGCAATCCAATTTTCAGAGGAACATCTAGAAGAGTCACTAGATATACTTTCACGTATTCATACGTCAAGTATTTAACGTGAACTTTATGAACAAGCTTATATCAGCAATTGTCGGTGTCACAGATTGTACCTGTAGTGTTCAATTGTTGGTGTCGTGGTCCATGCTCGCGGTGTCTATTTGTTGATGCGTAGGAGTGTACCGGAAATTAGAGTCCGTGGCAGACGAGGAAATGACAAGAGCTAATGTACACTCACGGCGCATTGAAAAACACCACAATAACTCACTCATCTTGTTTCATGATCGATAGTAAAACTAATGGAACGATGAAGGAGCTTTATTGGGATGCTGATCCGTCAGACAGCAAGTTGTGACAGTTATATCTCTGACTGGTCCATAAGACAGCAAGTTGTGACAGTTATATCTCTGACTGGTCTATAAGGCAGCAAGTTGTGACAGTTATATCTCTGACTGGTCCATAAGACAGCAAGCTATGGCAGCTATATCTCTGACTGGTCTATAAGACAGCAAGTTGTGACAGTTATATCTCTGACTGGTCCATAAGACAGCAAGTTATGGCAGCTATATATCTGACTGGTCTATAAGACAGCAAGTTGTGACAGTTATATCTCTGACTGGTCTATAAGACAGCAAGTTGTGACAGCTATATCTCTGACTGGTCCATAAGACAGCAAGTTGTGACAGTTATATCTCTGACTGGTCTATAAGGCAGCAAGTTGTGACAGCTATATCTCTGACTGGTCTATAATACAGCAAGTTGTGACATTTATATCTCTGACTGGTCTATAAGACAGCAAGTTGTGACAGTTATATCTCTGACTGGTCTATAATACAGCAAGTTGTGACAGTTATATCTCTGACTGGTCCATAAGACAGCAAGCTATGGCAGCTATATCTCTGACTGGTCCATAAGACAGCAAGTTGTGACAGTTATATCTCTGACTGGTCTATAAGGCAGCAAGTTGTGACAGCTATATCTCTGACTGGTCTATAATACAGCAAGTTGTGACAGCTATATCTCTGACTGGTCCATAAGACAGCAAGTTGTGACAGTTATATCTCTGACTGGTCTATAAGACAGCAAGTTGTGACAGTTATATCTCTGACTGGTCTATAATACAGCAAGTTGTGACAGTTATATCTCTGACTGGTCCATAAGACAGCAAGTTATTTTTTTATCTCAGCGCGAACTTCGAATCTAACATAAAATAAATTAAGGAGACTTTAACTCCAAATAACAATTCTAGCATTTTTTTAAAAATATTTATTCTAAGTTCACGGCATACCTTTTGATCATTGTTAAGGGGCATTGTTGTTCTCTTTAGACTGTAAGAAAAGAACATTTTTAAATAGTTTGTTCTAGAAGGAAAGAATTGAAATATAAAAAAAAAAAAGTTAGCTTCTTCTTTTGGCATCGTTAAAAGTATGGGACAAATACAATGCTGTGCTCAATAAAACTATTTTAAAAGTGATAGTTATCTTTTTAAAGTGAAATAAGTTATATTAGAATCTGTTCATGATAGGTTTTTACTTGAATGACAGTTCAAAAATCATATGTTTAGGATTTGGTTTGCCAGCACTTGTAAAAGATCACTGTTTTTTTTAATAAATGATAGGTTTTTTTAAATTACCTGTTATATTTTACATTTTAAATAACGTAAACTTAAGCTTTCTCATACTACTTCATTACTTTTGATGATTCCTTTTTAGCCAACCCGAAACAATATTTTAAACAATTAAAAGTATTTATTCTTCGTTTTGGAACGTTATTGACTGTAATATAGTGCATAAAAGCATCGTATTTTATTTAGAAAAGAGATAATACATTATTTTATGATTATTTTATCGTATCTCGAAATATTTAACTGAATACAATATTTGTATCCACTGCGTGGGTACATCATTGTAAAGAACTGTTTCCATCACGTTCAATCACATGGTTTAAATTCGTCGGACCTGCCGCGGTGGCGTAGTTGGCTAACGCGCCAGTCGTGTTGAGTCAGACCACCGAGGACGGGGAGATCGAGGTTCGAATCTCGGTCGGGTGAACTGGGGGTGGTTTTTCCTATATGGTTTTCCACTCTCCCTCCACGCAAATGCGGGTTCACTTCCTCTAAATTCAACCTTCCCAATTCCTAGTCCATTAGTGTAATTAGTACTTAGGCGTATAACCCGAACGGGTAGTAAGACGCGGTGCTAAAAAAAAATAAAAAATTCGTCGGTCGCCATTTTGAAGCTATGTTAATTAGACCTTTTGTGAAAGTACTGTGAATAATAATTGTTTTAAGTGGAATAAAACGATAAATAAGCTTTGTGTCTGACCTCGAATAAATATATAAATATATATAGGCATGAATTACTTAGGTTAACTATCACACTCATATATTACCATATGTTTTCATTACTGTTATCCAAAGTGATTGATGTCAGCTGTTGGCGTAGAGATACATTAGGGACTATTTCTAGTAACATTTTGAGCTGTCATCCAAGTAAACTAAGGTCATGAATGAATTGTAGGTATATCCACTTAAAGCTGAGAGTTTAGTGAACTATAGACTATTTACTGCAAGAAATTATGGAACATTTTTTTATTTTTAAAAGGAAACCAATCACTAGTCTTCCTCTTGCTGCATGGACTATTTTTTTTTGTGTGAGATCCATTGAATAATTTTTTTTATAAAACAAATAGTTTCTGAATTATGAGCAAATAAATTTTTGTATGAAGCTCATTAACAAATTTAAGTTGATTGTTATGTTTTTTAGAGGACAGAGATTTTACTTTTTTTTTTCTCAATGTTTCTGTAAAAGTGTATATTATTTCATGTATGTTCTTTGGTTTAGTGTTTATGTAACATTGTATATTATTTCGTTCCACGAATCTTATGATTTTTCATTTAATGTCTCAGTATTAAAATAAAAGAGTGGCAAAGTTTGTGCGGTGCATTGCACTATTTATTTATGTTGTTTTATAATTTAATTGGGAATATAATGACATGACGCTATATGAATGTAAATGTAATAATACCAGGTAAATCTAGAGTTAAACATGTTGTATACTTGCAAGGGTTGAATCCTGATTGCGAACAGGGCAAAATTCGTCCAAATTGAGAAAACAGCCAAAATATTTTGGACACCTAAATAATCCAATGTCCAGATTGCGAACAATTAAAATGGCTACTTGCGGCAATTTCTACGTTAGGGTGGTGACACGGGTGGAACGGGTTACTAGAAGCACCCACCGGCCACCGGGGCTTTCCTACTGACCAAGCTTACCCTAGCCTGACATAACCTAACCTAACCTAACCTAACCTAACCTAGAAATACTCGTGTATGCAATTTAATTAAATTAAGACTGACGAGGCTGAAAGAACGGACGACTGCTAAGGCCCCCGTGGGCCGCCCCTGTTATCAAATTAGGGGCGAGATGGTATAGCAGCATGGCGTGTCCCCAATCTGGACTCTTCCCCATAAATCAATACTCTCATGTTCGCGATCTGAACTGTTCGGAATCAGGAGGCCACACTTGCAAGACGTATGCCATTTTAATTCCTTTAAAAACCCGCCTCGGTGGCGTAGTTGGCTAACGCGCTGGTTGTTGTTGAGCCAGACTGCTGAGGACGGGGAGATCAAGGTTCGAATCTCGGTCGGGTGAACTGGGGGTGGTTTTTCCTGAATGGTTTTCCACTCTACCTCCACACAAATGTGGGTTCACTTCCTCTAAATTCAACCTTCCCAATTCCTAACCCATTAAATTAATTAGTACTTAAGCGTATAACCCGAACGAGTAGTAAGACGCGGTGCTATTATTATTAATTTATTTAACATTAGTCTAATAATCGGAGCACAATTAGCTAAGTGCATTCTGAGTCATTACGCTAATATTCCGCCAGTTTAATTGATTAAAGTGACACGATTTTAAAGTTGCACCTACTCCTGAGTGGGCTAAAATAAACGTCTCAAATTTACTATCAAACTCCTTGTTTTTTTAATCGGTGAATACGGATTTAGGCACATCTATTTGCTCCCGTTAGTAAATCCATGCCTGGTCGTATAATTTAATTTAAAAAAAAAACAGATTACATACATTTAACACTTAAACATATGTATTTTAATTTTTTATTTTTTACATTCCGGGTAGTTCGATAATTAGAGATGTTCGCGTTCTAAAAATATCGGTACGTTACTGTAATATATATTTGCTATCACCGCGTCTTACTACCTGCTCAGGTCATACTCATATGTGATAGTCACTCTTATGGGTTGGGCATGAACAAGGAAGAATTTTAGAGGTAATCCACCAGCATTTGCGTGAAAACAAAGTGGTAAATTATTTAGTAAAAAAAAAAACACTCTCAGTAAACCTGACCGGGATTCAAACCCTGATCTCCACGTCATCAGCAGGCCAATCTAACAAGAGAGTAACGCCTTAGACCATTCAGCCATTGAAGCGGGGTTCCACTTGGCGAGCTCCTTGTCTTCTGAAGCTACCATCCTCCTTTAGTCGTCTAACGACTGCTGATGGCATTAGACGTGACTCCACTCATATTGAGCTCATTATGTTCCTCCATGTCCTCCATCTCCTCCACTTACTACTGCTGACCAGATCATATTGGATTACGCAGGTCCTGGTTCACTTCGTGTCTAGGTCAGCTCTTCTCAAAACTTTTGTGACTCAACTAATTTAATGGATCAGTGGTTTTTAATTTTTTTTTTTAAATATTTAACATATTTAATATACTTGCTCTGGTGTGCGAATAGTATAAGGCAGCGTTTTTCAGCCGGTGTACTGAGAGAGTTTAGGAGAATTTGAAAAAGAAGCGAGAAAAAAATATTTAGAACAAAAGAGAATCTTTTTAAATCCATGGTCGAAATTTTTGTTTGTTTAAATAACACTATAATTCTAGTTATTAAACTTTTAAAAACAATCTTAACTAATGATTTTTTTTAAATGATAAAAATTTCTCCTCAAAAAACTGATGTTATGCCTTGATAATTTTAGTGCCTTGTTTAGTATGGCGTGAGTTGATCGCTGGTCTAAGGCGTCACTCTCGCAATAGACTGTACTGCCAATGACGAAGAGATCGGGTTTCGAATCCCGGTCGGTGATCCCTGATGGTGGTTTTTTCTCAAATGGTTTATCCACTATCTCCCAGCGAATGCGTGTACACATCCTTTAAATTCAACCCTCGTCATCTTTTACAATTGAGTGTGATTATTTATATGTGTACAACCCAAAAGATAGTAAGACTCGGTGAAAAAAAATTAAAGTAATTATTATTGAATATAATTTTACAATTTTTTTTTATCGAAGTCATTTTCAAACACAAGGAGTTTTACAACAATTCTGTTTAGTTTCTAAATTCTGTTTCTGATTCCTACCTCCACCTTATTTTTTCTTATTTTTAAAATTCTTTTCACCTTTCCATAGTGTTTTTTTAATGATTTTTATATATTAAAAATAATTTTAAAATTTTCACAATAACATTTTTTTCGTCACTCAGAAAAAAAAATTTGCTCTCGACCCTTGGTGTTGGCATTCACCCCTCACTCCCCCCCCCACCCTCCCCAAGGTTGTGAATAACTTAAATAACATTTTAAAACATTTGAAGTAGGTTCTACGGCCGTGACATGGATCCTCGGTTTTCAACCTGTGGGATGTGGACCTCAGGTGGTCCGGAGCGTATTTACAAGGTGTATTTAACCTGCTTCAGTGGCCGAATAGTCTAAGGCGTCATTATCGTATTAGACTGGCCTACCGATGACGGGGAGTCCTATTTTCGAATTCTGGTCGGGTGTACTGAGGGTGATTTTTCTTAAATGGTTTCACACTCTCTTTCCACGCAAATGGGGGTAGATTACCTCTAAAATTCTTCCTATCCCATTTGAGTAGTTAGTATATCATAAGCTATGCGTATAACCTGAAAAGTTAGATGCGGTGATAAATAATAATAATAATAATAATATAATAATAATAATAATAAATAGGGTATTCAAAAATAACTTAATAACGGTGGCCTTTTTTTATTTCTCTACAAGTTAATCTAATTTGAACCCAAAATAAAAAAAAGTCTTTTTTGAAAAATGCTTGGGGCTGTCATTACTTAATTAGGCCTACCTAAAGCAATTATTTCATTCAAATATTAATATTGTTTTCTCATCAATGTTTTATCTCGCTTTTTATGTTTACGCTCCTAGTGAATTTTTACCTATAAGTGGCACGTGAAGTTTCTAAAAGTATTTACTAAGTTAACATAATTTTATGTGAATTGATATTTTTTTTTTAGCTTGGACTGTAAGTAGATTAGGTTTCCGGTGGGAAGACACTTTTATAAAATACAGACTATTCATTGCATTCAACATTGATAACATTTTATTATTTTATTAGTGTTTTTTATAAATACTAGCAATAACTTTGGGAATAAAATGGCATTAAGAATGTTAGTACATCACCATCACGGTCTTACAACACCTGCCTGTAAAGAGAGCGATAAGATTATTATTATTATTATTATTATTATTATTATTATAACCGCGTCTTACTACCCGTTCTGGTTATACGCACTTACGCTAATGTGTAATGGTAGGGTGATTGTGAGATGAAATTGAGGACCTACAGTTTAACGTGGGATCCGAACCACGGTGGAGGCCTGGCATTCGACACATTCACAAGTTGTGATTAATACACGTCTTGTCAGAGGTGAAGGAAGGGTTTGGCATTCAGATAAGTCTGTGCCGGGACCGAGGATTGAACCCCGGACCCTCAGCACAGAAGTCTTGACACCTTACCCCTAGACCGCCTGTGGTCCGAGTGAGTGATAAGAGAGTGATTCACTCTGCTCTACAACAAAGACGTAACCAAGGGGAAGTTATGAACAAATCTCCACGCTAACTCGTCTTTTGGGGAGCAGGCCTACAGCTTACTGTTGCGCCTACAGCTTACTGTTGCGCCTTCAGACCTTGCTAACATTATTCAGATACACTTTTATATATATATATATTTCTTAAATTAAAAAATGTAAAGTGAAATTGATAAACACAAACAATATATCATCACATATTTAATTTACAATTTTTTGTTTGTTAACACCGTATCTTACTACCCCCTCGGTCTATACGCCTATATACTAACTAAGCCAATGTGTTAAGGAGAAGAAAGGTTGAATTTTGAGAAAGTGTATCCACATTTTCATGGAGGGAGAATGAAAAACTATTTAGAAGAAATTCACCCTTCAACACACCCGACCGTGATTCGAATCCCGACCTGTCTCGTAATCGGCAGTCTAGTGTACTGCGAGAATGACGCCTTAGACCATGAGGCAACGGAATTGGGTCTAAGTTATAGTAGATTTTTCATAGGAAGGACCTTTTAGAAAATATTAATATTTTTTTCCCGTTCAACATTGATAATATTTACTTACATATATAATCACTCTGTTCCCTTACTGGGTAGGCAAGAAACTGTGAATATAGCTCAAAAAACAACTCCGTACTTAATCCATCCTCACTAACTTCCTCCACACTTCCCTATCCTTGCATACTCCCTTCTCTTCAACAACATCCATACACAGAGTATTTCATGTGCTTTTATTATTAAAACTATTAATGTTTCTCTTTTTCACAAATTCGTCTACGACATTTAACCGCATCTTACACTGCCTACCCCTTCCTTTTAATCCACACACTCTACCTACATATATTTACCTTGTCACTCGATCCACACTCATCCTCTCAACATACCCAAACTAAAGTAAGACGCTTCTTTCACATTGACCATTGGATTCCCTTTCAAACCGCACTCCATCAACAACCATTCATCAGTGACTCTGTCCGTGATATATTATCAATGTTATTTTAAAGGTATTAATAATATTTATCAAAAGTAATAGCCAATCACATGAGTTGACTTATGAATACATTAAAATTGTTTTATTAACTTTTATAATTCTTGAGAATGTTTCATCTTATCTTACTCGGACTGTACTAGGTGATATTTGCGTGCAAATATTCACCAAACTTGCACCTGAATAACAGAATATCTTACATCTATCACCTACAAAACATTCCCAACACTTTGCGGCAATACTTACGCCTCTTTTTTTTTTTTCTTTCGTTTCCATGAATAAGTAAATGTTATTTGTCGCGTATCCGGTGGTTCCCCCTCCGCCCGGCCGTGACGCAGGGTGGTACCGCTTCGTACCTCTCGGTGAGAGAGCTCTCCAAGACGTGGTGGGCGTGGTCCCAGGTGGGCGGGTCTCACTCTACCCTCTTATTGGCCTCCGGAACTAGGAGGGGGCGTGTCTTTCCTTCCCACATCACCACCTGTTCACCTTATCGGGACCTGCCGTGGCCCATCAATACCACCCCCCCAGTTGGGTCAAAAGGTCATCTTGACGAGATTCTCCTTAGCTCGAGGCTCCGACCCTACCCCTGGATGGGGATGCATCCCGCAAACTTATTAGGACTTAAGAGGGTGGGGCGTATATTCTTGCTGGGTTTTTTTAAAATTAATTTTAAAAAAGTTCCAATTTCGATGGCCGCATGGTCTAAGGCGCTAATCTCGCAATAGACTAGACTATCTAAGACGGGAATAAATCGTGGTTCGATTCCGGTCTGGTGTGCTGAGGGTGTTTTTCACTTGATTGTTTTCCTCTCTCCCTCCAAGCAACTACTCTAAATTAGATCTTACTAATCTCTAACCCAACATAAGGGTATAACCCAAACAGGTAGTAAGACGCTAACCCAACATAAGGGTATAACCCAAACGGGTAGTAAGACGCTAACCCAACATAGGTGTATAACTCAAACAGGTAGTAAGACGCTAACCCAACATAAGGGTATAACCCAAACAGCTAGTAAGACGCTAACCCAACATAGGGGTATAACCCAAACGGGTAGTAGACGCTAACCCAACATAGGTGTATAACCAAACAGGTAGTAAGACGCTAACCCAACATAGTGGTATAAACCAAACGGGTATTAAGACGCTAACCCAACATATGGGTATAACCCAAACGGGTAGTAAGACGCTAACCCAACATAGGGGTATAACCCAAACAGGTAGTAAGACGCTAACCCAACATAGTGGTATAACCCAAACGGGTAGTAGACGCTAACCCAACATAGGGGTATAACCCAAACGGGTAGTAAGACGCTAACCAAACATATGGGTATAACCCAAACGGGTAGTAAGACACGGTGCTAAACTATTTTTTTTTTAGAGAAAACTATTTTGTACCTTTTATATTGACAATATCAAGAGCGTAGAAAGGATTAAAAAAAGGGGGGGTTTGAGATGGTCCGGGCAACCTGGAATTTGATGGATCCCCCCACCCCCTATGGGTGTCCATATATAAGTGTCAACACTTTTATTGGCCAAAGGTAAAGTAGCATTTTCAAACGGGCTCCCCTAAAAACTGAGCTTTCTACAACTTTGAACAAAAGAATAATAAACATGATAAATTGGACAAAGCGGGGGACTGATAAATTATCAAGAAGTTCTAAGAAGATTCAGGTTATTCTCAAAGAGTAAATTAAAACACAACCATTTCGCAGGTGATTCTACGAATAAAGATCAAATGGATGGGTTACATTATGAGACGTAATGGGTATATTGAGTGACGTCATAGGTGGAAAGAAAAAAAAATATACCGGGAAGACGATGAATCCAACTATGGATACTTCAAACAAGAAAAGAGATTTAGAGTCAGGATATATCAAAATTAACTGTTAAGTAGGTCATGCTGAAAGACTCAATTCGGAAAGCGACGAATCTGTCGGAAGCTTGAAAACCTAATCTTATTAATATTATAAATGCCAAAATTAGTGTATTTGTATGTTTGTTACTCAATCACACAAAACTGCGAACGATTCGAATGAAACTTGGTACGTAGGTAGAGTTGTCCTGTAATAACATATAGGGCTATTCCCAACCTTTGATCTTACATTTAATTTTACAATACTAATGTTTAAACTTTTCGTGTATAAGAGATAAGACATATATTGTGATTAAACGGCTGAACGGATTCGAACGAAACTTGGTACGTTGGTATAGTATGTCCTGTAATAACAAATATTATTTTCAGCTAGAGCTGAGAAAAACGCATAGGCTAGATATCTGAAAATAAAAAGTTTGATTTTGACCAAAACAGTTTAGTTAAAAATAAAAGATGTTTATCAATTATTGGGGCGAAGCCGCGACGGGTAAAAGCTAGTAATAATAATAATTACTATTATTATAACACATTTACAAACACTTGTTCAAGGATTAAAAAAATTTCGGGAACCTTCTTTAGCATTTTCAATGAGATAAAAACAATGTTAACACTTTAAATTTACTTATAATTCATTCAAAACTTTATGTATACGATAGTATTTTTTTTCGTATAGAAATTAAAGTTTTAGAGCAGGCCCTAAACAATATTTATTTTAAAAAATAGCACAGAATATTGATTTCCCCCTAAGTAATGATTAAAGGAAAAAAATAATTCAAAGCTCGTTGAAAAACCTTTAGTAGGTAGTGCTGTGTTTCTTTGTCCATTATTTGTTAAGAGCGGCCTGAACAGTGCCATGTCTTGGAGTGTTGCCCGCGTAAGCAGAGTAAGTTCAAACTATAACTATGAAATATTCTCATTACTTAGTAACACTCATTTCTCGGTCAGGTATCAAAGTAAATACATTTCTATGTGAGGTGTGTAGAGCAGAGACTATGTATGATTGGTCAAATGGGGATAGAGTGAGGGAGAACATCACAGGTACAGTTGTAACAAGCTCTACTTACCCTGGTCAAATGGGGACAGAGTGAGGGAGAACATATCACAGGTACAGTTGTAACACGCTCTTCTTACCCTGGTCAAATGGGGACAGAGTGGGGGAGAATATATCACAAGAACAGTTAAATAACATAGAATTGTCTTACCCCTAAGTAAATATTGCGGGACAGGTATGCAAGAAAACATATTCCAGTGACAGTGTGTAACAGCTCAGCCTATACTCTGGTCAAATGGGATAGAGTGGGGGAGAAACATATCACAGGTACAGTTGTAACAGCTCTCTTACCCTGGTCAATGGGGACAGAGTGAGGGAAACATATCACAAGGAACAGTTGTAACAAGCTCTTCTTACCCTGGTCAAATGGACAGAGTGGGGGAGAACATATCACAGGTACAGTTGTAACACGCTCTTTCTTACCCTGGTCAAATGGGGACAGAGTGGGGAGAACATATCACAGGTACAGTTGTAACAAGCTCTGCTTACCCTGGTCAAATGGAGACAGAGTGGGGAGAACATATCACAGGTACAGTTGTAACAAGCTCTGCTTACCCTGGTCAAATGGGGATAGAGTGAGGGAGAACATATCACAGGTACAGTTGTAACAAGCTCTGCTTACCCTGGTCAAATGAGACAGAGTGGGGAGAACATATAACAGGTACAGTTGTAACAAGCTCTGCTTACCCTGGTCAAATGGGGACAGAGTGGGGAGAACAATCACAGGTACAGTTGTAACAAGCTCTGCTTACCCTGGTCAAATGGGACAGAGTGAGGGAGAACATATCACAGGTACAGTGTAACAAGCTCTGCTTACCCTGGTCAATAAGGACAGAGTGGGGGAGAACATATCACAGGTACAGTCTTAGTAAGCTATGCTTATTTGCCGCACGTGTTCCGACCTAACCTACAAAACTTGTGGTAGCACGCAACAGACATCGAACCTAAACTGCCTAATCCAAAGAGACAATATGCCGTAGATAGATTTTAGCTGTCATTTACCACCTCTCCTGCCGTAGATAGAGTATAGCTGTCATTTACCACTCTCCTGCGTAGATAGAGTATAGCTGTCATTTACCACCTCCTGCGTAGATAGAGTATAGCTGTCAGTTACCACCTCTCCTGTCGTAGATAGAGTATAGCTGTCATTTACCACCTCTCCTGCGTAGATAGAGTATAGCTGTCAGTTACCACCTCTCCTGCCGTAGATGGGACATAAGTACAGTTCCTTTTATTACTGGGCGTATATATCCTTCACCGATGAAGTTGTATGAGGGAGGTTAAGTACACCACAAGTGTACTAGCATTTGCTGTTTTTAGAGAGAGAGTGAAAAACCAGATAGAAATAAAATTCACCTCCTGAGGAAATACATTCAACCAGGATTTAGACCCGAGTCTCTATTCATCGGATCACTAGTTGAGACTGACACCTATACCCTCATGGTCATCGGTATCGGCTCAGTTCATCATTTTATGGTTAAATATTTTATTTTGTTTTGTAGTAAGACATTTTTAGAAAATACAAACTTATTTGGTGTGAATATTGATAACATCTTACTATATTAATTATTATTATTTATTATTATTATTATTATTTATTATTTTATTATATTATTATTGTTATTGTTATTTTATATGTATTAATAATATATATATAAAAAAGTTAAAACTGCAGAACATATGACTTGACGTATTAATAAGTGAGAGTAGATCTAATAAATTTTCTAGTTAAGGTTCTTCCTATGAAAATGTAACTGTAAATAAACTTATAACTCCGGAGTTAATACAGCGGGAAACAACCAAAGGAAGGTCGATTAACTCCTGGCATCATTTTCCACTGAGTTTGTATTTTCAAATACGAGTATTTTATTGATTTAATAGACATTCAAAAATTATGTCAGCTCATATTTGTTATGTTAACACAAATAAATTGAGATATTGAAGTGTGCGAAGTCTGTACCTCTTCCCTGTTGCACACATACACACAGATACATAAATACACATGTGGACCCACACGCATTAAAGCCAATATACTGTAATTATAACTTTATATCAAATAAGGTGTTAATACAAATCCGTAATTGGGTTGAATACAGGAAATCCCATACATGAGGTCCCTTTACCACACATGAGTATTACACACATACATATGTCACAAGGGACTAACAACATCAGTTTCAAACAAAAATGTAACAACCAAATAATTATTATTTTTAATTAGAAATTGTTGTTAGTCTTTTTTTTTTGGCACTGCGTCTTAATATCCTTTCGGGATACGAATATGTACTGTACTAGTTATGTTAATGTTCTAAAGATGAGGAAGGTTAATCTTAGAAGAAGTATGACCACATTTGCATAGAGGAAGAGTGGAAAACCATTTAGGAAAAATCACTTTCAGTACATCCAACCGGGATTTGAACCCGGTTCTTCCAGTCGTCGGAAGTTCAGTATATTGCTATTGAACACCAGAGTGGATCATTCTTGTTATTTGATTATATTAAATAATTATAAATAAAAATATATAATCTTTGCTTAACACAAGTAGCCTACAAATAAGGAGTTCACTCAAAATGTAAGTTTAAGAATAGGCGTGGAGATCGCGGTTCGAATCTTGGTCAGATGTACCGAGTGTAGATTTTCCTAAATTGTTTTATCACTCTTCACCCCCCTAACCCTCGCCCCCATGACGATGGGGTACACTTCCTCTAAATTCAACCTTCCTAATCTTTAACACATTGGTGTAATTAATACATATGCCTCAGCGAGTAGTAAGACTCAATGATTAAAAAAATATACAAACAGTTTTTTGTTAGATTGTATTTTAAAGATTATTTTTTATGGATGTGAAGCGTGGGTTTGTCAAGAGAAACACAAGAGCAAGGTGAATGTGGTTGGAATGAGATATCTAAGAAATGTTTGTGTAAAAACTCGTATGGACAGAGTCAGTAATGAATGGGTGCTGAAGGAGTGCGGTTTGAAAAGGAATACAATTGATCAATGTTAAAGAAGTGTCTTACGTTGGTTTGGGTCTGTTGAGAGGATGAGTGTGGATCAAGTGACGAAGCAAATATAATGAAGGTAGAGTGTGTGGATCAAAAGGAAGGATATAGCCATGTAAGACGTGTCTAAATGTTGAGGATGAATGTGTGGAAAAGAGAAACATTAAGAGTTTTAAGAATAAAAGATGATGTAAGAGTCAGTGTATGAATGTTTAAGGAAGTATGCAAGAATAGGGAAGTGTGGAGGAAGTTGGTGAGGATGGATTAAGTACGAAGTTGTGTTTTGAGCTAGATGTACAGTTTATTGACTACCCGTTAGGGAACGGTGTGATCACGTATGTATATGTTTATGCATATGTATTTTAAATTAAATTATATTAGTTACACGTCTATAATTCATACTGTATCAATATTGTACATTTTTATTTTGCCTATATTTGTATGTATCACGTTTCTCCACTAAGTTTGATCTCTCTGCCCCTAATGAAGAGAGTGATAGACCACCACCAGCACAAAGCGGGCTCGACCAGTGTTGCGTGTTGCAGGTGGTGTAGGGGGCAGTTTTCGGCCTGGTGTCTGTATCACTGCTAAAATATAATGAGTGGTGTTTCAAGAGCCCGGAGGTAATTGACCGTGTTACTCTTTCCCTTTATTCTACCCCTGCCTACACCGCAACCATGCGGGCCCGCTCCGGGCAAATATTGACACCCTCCTACTCTCTGTAGAGGTAGAGGGGATGGGGAGGGGGGCAGATTTGATTAATTACCGGGTATTAATAAAGATATGAACTTTTCCAAGTAGGAAGTTTCCTCAGAATGACAATCTCTACCTGGTCTTGTCCTGATTTCATTTTACTACGCTGTGAAATTATCTTCGTTTGAATGAGTTGAGATTTTTTTAAATAAAGGGATATGGACAGGATAGTCTTAAGGTGGGAGTGTAGGGGACGCGAGAGAAAAAAAGACAGTGTTTTTGTAGTTTTTTTGGTAAACTTTTTTTGAAAAATAAAAAAATTATTCCTCCTGTAGAAACAAAGAGTTTAATTTTCTTCACATGATGATATTAACAGTTGTTGAATATCTGTTATGAGCATAGCAACATTAGATGACAAACTTTTTAAATTAAGAGAAAAACTTCTAATTTCCGCGAAGCTCTTGACAGATATTCAATAATTGTTGATATCACCATGAAAATAAAATCAAGTTATATATTTCTACTGAAGAAATATATTTAATTTCTTTTGACCCAAAAAAAGGTTTTGATATAAAAACTTCAAAAAACCCTGGTCTTTTCGCGCGCCTCCTACACTCTTACCTTAAGACGCTAGAATTTTGGAGTAGAAAGTGCCCGAACGTCAGAAACCAAGCGACTTTATAACGTTACTGGGCTGAGCTGTCCGGCAGTAGGAGAACAAACTGGAGAGGAGGAAAATACCAATCTCATTACAATGTGTCACGAACCCCCTTTTAAATGGCATCATTAAATTCACAAGGATCCATTCTACGCTACTAAACAATTACTTTTCCTTTATCTAACTTATATTATTATCAACCAAAATATGTGTGACATTGGCCTTTCAGAGTGGAGAATGCTAGCTTTTAAACTATGTTTACAAGTTTATATACGTGTAGGGCCATATAAAATATTGTTGTGTTCATTTTAGAAAACACAAAACTATTATTTTATGAACCTATACGTATATATATTGGTAAACATAGTTTAAAATTTGTAATTTTCCACTCTAAAATTAAGGCTGTCCGGTTATCTGATATATTACCAATCAAATGTGGTGCTTTATCTAGGTTATTTAAAGAGAGACTCCGACTGCTGGGAAATACGGGTCGTATACAAGAACGCCACTGATTGGATCCCTAGTGGAGTTGGTTTGCTTGCGTCATCACAGGCCAGAAGGGGACATTTAGCCTTATACTCCCCCCCCAACCCAACCTGTGTTACGTAACTTTTCTCACCAACAGTAAATGTTGTTGTGACAATAAAAGAAGGACTCAGATTTAATACAACTTAGAATACATTTTAAATCCTGTATATAAATGATTTCAGATAGTATTATTACTATTTATGGATAACAGCACACACAGAAAAGTATGTTGAAAGTTGATATCATTAAAAAATTATTATCAGTTTTACAAAGTACAGTTTTGAATATATTACGTTTCAAATAGTAATAGTTCACACAGAATGTGTATGGGGGTTTACAAAAGTACATAATACTATAATGCACTCCTCACATGTGCTTGGCATTCCTTGTCTCGGGCAGACAATGCCACCTCAGTGCATTCTAAATATCAATAAACAAAAATTAAGTGGTAAACTTGGTCGTAGATATTTGGTAGTTATCTATAAGTAGACTATGTTTATTAAAGATGAAAACATGAACAATAATGTTATTTTTCAACATTATAATTTTAGTAAAAGATCTATGTTACGTAACATTGTGATGTACCCCACCCTTCCCCCATGTAACACCATGTAGATATTAGAGCTCCCCCATGTAACACCATGTAGACATTAAATCTCCCCCATGTAACACCATGTAGACATTAAATCTCCCCCATGTAACACCATGTAGACATTAGAGCTACCCCATGTAACACCATGTAGACATTAGAGCTACCCCATGTAACACCATGTAGACATTAGAGCTCCCCCCATGTAACACCATGTAGACATTAGAGCTACCCCATGTAACACCATGTAGACATTAGAGCTCCCCCCATGTAACACCATGTAGACATTAGAGCTACCCCATGTAACACCATGTAGACATTAAAGCTCCCCCCATGTAACATCATGTAGACATTAGACCTTCCCCCATGTAACACCATGTAGACATTAGAGCTCCCCCCATGTAACACCATGTAGACATTAGAGCTCCCCCATGTAACACCATGTAGACATTAGAGCTCCCCCATGTAACACCATGTAGACATTAGAGCTCCCCCCATGTAACACCATGTAGACATTAGAGCTACCCCATGTAACACCATGTAGACATTAGAGCTCCCCCCATGTAACACCATGTAGACATTAGAGCTACCCCCATGTAACACCATGTAGACATTAGAGCTACCCCATGTAACACCATGTAGACATTAGAGCTCCCCCCATGTAACACCATGTAGACATTAGAGCTACCCCCATGTAACACTATGTAGACATTAGACCTTCCCCCATGTAACACCATGTAGACATTAGAGCTCCCCCCATGTAACACCATGTAGACATTAGAGCTCCCCATGTAACACTATGTAGACATCAGAGCTCCCCCCATGTAATACCATGTAGACATTGGAGCTCCCCCATGTAACACCATGTAGACATTAGAGCTCCCCATGTAACACCATGTAGACATTAGAGCTCCCCCATGTAACACCATGTAGACATTAGAGCTCCCCCCATGTAACACCATGTAGACATTAGAGCTACCCCATGTAACACCATGTAGACATTAGAGCTCCCCCCATGTAACACCATGTAGACATTAGAGCTACCCCATGTAACACCATGTAGACATTAAAGCTGCCCCCATGTAACATCATGTAGACATTAGACCTTCCCCCATGTAACACCATGTAGACATTAGAGCTCCCCCCATGTAACACCATGTAGACATTAGAGCTCCCCCATGTAACACCATGTAGACATTAGAGCTCCCCCATGTAACACCATGTAGACATTAGAGCTCCCCCATGTAACACCATGTAGACATTAAATCTCCCCCATGTAACACCATGTAGACACTAAATCTTCCCCCTCCATAAAGAGTTACGTGGTTTATGGATGACCCCTAAACATCCACTCACACTTAGTGGAGTTTTTGCATACAACCCACCCCTAGGAGGTAATCTATATTGTCTCCAGCGTGAAGCGCTCGTCAAGATGCTCTATGTTACATTTGGAAGGACTGTACGTCACCCACAAGTTTAAAAAGTACGTATACCTCCAATTCCACCCCCTCCTCCCCTGATTTAAAGTAAGAAGTATGCTCCCAAGTGAAGATGTGCCCAGAAGAACAAACCTAGCGAGAGAATATGAAAATACGATGACGTGCAGGCTGTGAATAGAGAAGGGTGTATCCCAGGGGCAGCTTCATAAATCCGCTATTACTATTACTGTCATGCCTCGCAAGGGGGGGGAGTCTATTATTTGCAAAACACTGTGATTTATTGCTTGACGAGGTAGTGGGTGGGGGGGGGGAGAAGGCTTCGCATCCCCGCGTGTTCAATAATGTCGGAATAATACACGTGAAGTGTAAAAAATTATGAAACTTTTATTTTTTGTTTATAAACGGCTTTAGGACAAACCTATATTTGTCAAGAAACTTGAAATGTTCTGGTTTCTAAGAACTATCGAGCTCTTGACTCATTCACTTTTTATTTTATCATAAACAGAAAGAGTATTATTATTATTATTATTAGCACCGCGTCTTACTACCCGTTCGGGTTATAAACACTTACGCTAATGTGTAATGGTAGGGTGATTGTGAGATGAAATGGAGGACCTACAGTTTAACGTGGGATCCGAACCACGGTGGAGGCCTGGCATTCCTCACATTCACAAGTTACGAGAAAGAGTATTGTAATCACTGACAGTTTTTTTCCCCCTCTCCAGTTGTGTTACTACCCGTTTGGGCTATACGCTTATGTACTAATTATGTTAATGGTTTTAGGTAGTAGGAAGGTTATGTTAGAGGAAGTGTACCCAAATTTGCGTGTATGGAGAGTGGAAAACATTTTTTGGAAAAAATAACATCAGGGCACCTGACCGAGATTCGAACCTTGATCTCCCCGTCATGGGCAGTCTAGTCTTCTGCGAGAGTAGCGCGTTAGACTAGGCTGGCACTGACACAGGTTAATCTGTGTGTCTATCCGGGATAACCGCACACACATATTTCACGAACCGCGGCTCGCATTAGTTTTACATTGCGGCATTTCCATAAATGAAACGGTAGTTGATCCTTCTCCTTATGATCGTCATGATCAACGATACGTGTGAACAAATTTCTTTAATTTTCATGAAACGTAAATCATTGTCAATGATTGGTTAGAAACGACATGTGAGATCTCGCCTTGAAACTTTTCAAAGATGAACGGAGGGTATGTAAGAATGATTCTGTCCATGGCAAACTTTGACACGAAGTTTTGTGGAGTGGTCTAACCGTGAACTCAGTCTATAAAGAATATAAAAATGGTTAGAAAATGCGGTGCAGGGCGGTGCGGTGCGATGCGGTGCGGCTCGTGTAGGCTCTTGCTAGAAAATGCGGTGTGGTGCGGGTCGGCTTCGTGTGTGGCTTGAAGCTAGAGTTTATCTACGGTAGGATAGGTGGTGAGTGACAGCTATAAGAAGGTTCTTCATTGTATATGTTACTGTGAAAGCTGGAAGCGTGAAGATTTCCGGAATTCACTGCCCTACACCGGTGGGTGTCGGAAATGAATGTTATTTTCTAACATCCACCGGTGATTTCCGGAAGACGTTAACTACACTCTGTGTAGTTTGGAAAAAAAACATAACAGCAACGATTTAACTTCACTACAGCTACCTGTAATTGTAACACAGAAACAAATGCCCCATTTTAGAGAAGTTGCAAATAATTACAAATAATTACAACATAAAGGTCGTTACATCCTTACAAAAAATAAGGCCACCATAGTTTAAAGCTATTTAGGTTAGGTTAGCTTAGGTTAAGGTAGGTTAAGTAAGGTTAGGTGAGGATAGGTTAGGATAGATTAGGTTAGGATGGGCTAGGTTAGGATATATTAGGTTACTACACAATCCATTCTCAATACAGAACAACTAGAGCAGTACGCCGTTCCTAAACCACGTGGTTTCTGTTGCCCAGATAGATGCGCAGGCAGATGTTCAGGCAGATGTGCAGGCAGATGCGCAGTACACACTTCCTTTATTTGTAACAAACACAGACGTACCCTCACGATTACCAGTATTTGCCATTTCGGACCTTTCGATTACCGATACACACCAATGAAAGACGGTAAGAGGAATTACATTTCCGACACCCACCGGTGTAGGGCAGTGAATTCCGGCAATATTCACGCTTCCTGCTTTCACAGTAACACACATTGGCTGGAAGTGTTACTAGAAGATTTATAACACTTTTCACTGATAGTATAATAAAAATAAACAACAATGTATTACTGAATAGATTGACATTAGTAACTTTCAAACAATGTTTGCGATAAATAACCTTCCGATAGCGGTCACCACCTCTCTTAGAGTAGATGGGGTGTAGCCGGTTCATAGTCCTTGTAATAAGGGAGTTAAAAATGGTCAATGTCTTTTGGAGAGTTGTCAGGGTAGGCAGATTTATTTTAAACTGTATCTGTGAATTGCTTTCATTACTCGGTAGAACACTCATTGGTCAAATGGGTACAGAGTGAGAGAGAACATATCACAGGTACAGTTGTAACAAGCTCTGATTACCCTGGTCAAATGGGGACATAGTGGGGGAGAACATATCACAGGTACAGTTGTAACAAGCTCTGCTTACCTTGGTCAAATGGGGACAGAGTGGGAGAGAACATATCACAGGTACAGTTGTAACAAGCTCTGATTACCCTGGTCAAATGGGGACAGTGGGGGAGAACATATCACAGGTACAGTTGTAACAAGCTCTGCTTACCCTGGTCAAATGGGGACAGAGTGGGGGAGAACATATCACAGGTACAGTTGTAACAAGATCTGTTTACCCTGGTCAAATGGGGACAAAGTGGGATAGAACATATCACAGGTACAGTTACAACAAGCTCTGCTTACCCTGGTCAAATGGGGACAGTGGAGGAGAACATATCACAGGTACAGTTGTAACAAGCTCTGATTACCCTGGTCAAATGGGGACAGAGTGGGGGAGAACATATCACAGGTACAGTTGTAACAAGCTCTGCTTACCCTGGTCAAATGGGGACAGTGGGGGAGAACATATCACAGGTACAGTTGTAACAAGCTCTGCTTACCCTGGTCAAATGGGGACAGAGTGGGGGAGAACATATCACAGGTACAGTTGTAACAAGATCTGTTTAAGAATTAATAGTCAGAGCTATTATTTATGCTTATTAGTGGGGATCACTCCACCTAGATATCATATTCTGAAAATTGAAAAATGACACCTGGACACGGGAATCGAACCCGGGACCTCTGGCTTAGTACGCCAATGCTCTAACCACTGAGCTATCCAGGATTCGTCTCGTGCCCTGGGTCATTCTTCACTCATATTTTAAGGCAGAGTCTATGATGGACTTAGCGGAAATCGTCGGCTACAAATATGTGATTATATTAATATCACGAGCCATCGGATAACGCAGCCATCTGCGACTCGGTAGTTGGCATTATGCTGCCATTTGCACAATTATTAAATTGTACGGGATCGCACATATTAAGAATTAATAGTCAGAGCTATTATTTATGCTTATTAGTGGGGATCACTCCACCTAGATATCATATTCTGAAAATTGAAAAATGACACCTGGACACGGGAATCGAACCCGGGACCTCTGGCTTAGTACGCCAATGCTCTAACCACTGAGCTATCCAGGATTCGTCTCGTGCCCTGGGTCATTCTTCACTCATATTTTAAGGCAGAGTCTATGATGGACTTAGCGGAAATCGTCGGCTACAAAGACGAATCCTGGATAGCTCAGTGGTTAGAGCATTGGCGTACTAAGCCAGAGGTCCCGGGTTCGATTCCCGTGTCCAGGTGTCATTTTTCAATTTTCAGAATATGATATCTAGGTGGAGTGATCCCCACTAATAAGCATAAATAATAGCTCTGACTATTAATTCTTAATAAGGTTGCGATCCCGTACAATTTAATAATTGTGCAAATGGCAGCATAATGCCAACTACCGAGTCGCAGATGGCTGCGTTATCCGATGGCTCGTGATATTAATATAATCACATATTTGTAGCCGACGATTTCCGCTAAGTCCATCATAGACTCTGCCTTAAAATATGAGTGAAGAATGACCCAGGGCACGAGACGAATCCTGGATAGCTCAGTGGTTAGAGCATTGGCGTACTAAGCCAGAGGTCCCGGGTTCGATTCCCGTGTCCAGGTGTCATTTTTCAATTTTCAGAATATGATATCTAGGTGGAGTGATCCCCACTAATAAGCATAAATAATAGCTCTGACTATTAATTCTTAATATGTGCGATCCCGTACAATTTAATAATTGTGCAAATGGCAGCATAATGCCAACTACCGAGTCGCAGATGGCTGCGTTATCCGATGGCTCGTGATATTAATATAATCACATATTTGTAGCCGACGATTTCCGCTAAGTCCATCATAGACTCTGCCTTAAAATATGAGTGAAGAATGACCCAGGGCACGAGACGAATCCTGGATAGCTCAGTGGTTAGAGCATTGGCGTACTAAGCCAGAGGTCCCGGGTTCGATTCCCGTGTCCAGGTGTCATTTTTCAATTTTCAGAATAAGATCTGTTTACCCTGGTCAAATGGGGACAAAGTGGGATAGAACATATCACAGGTACAGTTACAACAAGCTCTGCTTACCCTGGTCAAATGGGGACAGAGTGGAGGAGAACATATCACAGGTACAGTTGTAACAAGCTCTGCTTACCCTGGTCAAATGGGGACAGTGGAGGAGAACATATCACAGGTACAGTTGTAACAAGCTCTGATTACCCTGGTCAAATGGGGACAGAGTGGGGGAGAACATATCATAGGTACAGTTGTAACAAGCTCTGCTTACCCTGGTCTAATGGGGACAGAGTGGTTAGAACATATCACAGGTACAGTTGTAACAAGCTCTGCTTACCCTGGTCAAATGGGGACATAGTGGGGAGAACATATCACAGGCACAGTTGTAACAAGCTCTGCTTACTCTGGTCAAATGGGGAAAGAGTGGGGGAGAACATATCACAGGTACAGTTGTAACAAGCTCTGCTTACCCTGGTCAAATGGGGACAGAGTGGGAGAGAACATATCACAGGTACAGTTGTAACAAGCTCTGATTACCCTGGTCAAATGGGGACAGAGTGGGGGAGAACATATCACAGGTACAGCTGTAACAATCTCTGCTTACCCTGGTCAAATGGGGAAAGAGTGGGGGAGAACATATCACAGGTACAGTTGTAACAAGCTCTGCTTACCCTGGAAACACTCCAAGCCATTTGTAAATTCATTTTTAATTCAGTTTTAAATATTTACAATAAAAAATGTTGATTTTAAATCAAAACTGAATTTATTATTTCTCTATAGTGCTAATAGTGATAGCCAAAAATTTAAATAGTCTTACCTTTAAATAAAAAAACTCTCAAATATGAGTGTAAATATTCTCCTGAAGAGAGGACGGTAAATCACACCAATGGAAGGATTGCCCCCTTTTAACTATCCACCCTCTCGTTACTACCAAACTAGAGCCAGGAGGGTTAAACATTTCCCTGTCAGAGGTAAATACAGTTCGATATATTATGTTCACCTGTCAGGTAAATATTATTTGTAATGCAGTTTCTAAATGGTTGCTATGACGTCATTCCGTGTTTGAGATTTGCGCGATAAGAAAATCTCTTTTGAGTCAAAAGATAGAATATTGCAATTTTCAAATGAATAGCCTTACCTTACAGAAAATATACCATATATAATTCCACGTTTTAATACGTCAAGTCATAACATCAGCAGATATCACTTTTGATAGATATAATCAATAGATGTAAAATAATAATAATAATAATAATAATAATAATAATAATAATAATAATAATAATAATAATATATATAAAATTCTATCAATGTTGAGTAAAAAAAGTTTTGTGTTTTTTTCTATCACCTGTTGAGGTTATACGCATATATGATTACTACTCTAATTGGATAGGAATGAGGAAGGAAGCATTTTAGAGGTAATATACCCACATTTGCATGGAGGGAGCGTGGTGAACCATTTTAGGAAAACTACCCTCAGTATACCATGACCGTAATTTGAACCCAAATCTCCCCGTCATCAGCATGCCGCTCTAACACGAGAGTGACTCCTTAGACCATTCGGCCACTGAAAGAAAGGTTCTTACTGTTAAGATTGGACTCTATAGACTCGCCCGCAGGTGAATTTCCCGATATCCGCGTAGTGGTAAGCGCCCTGACAGTTGTAGGAGGGAAGGACTTGTGCGCGAGAGAGAGAGAGATATAGAGAAAGAGGGGAAGCTACCCCCTCCCCTACCTCGGAATGACCCACGGGGGGATATAGCTAGGATGTAGAGCGCTTAGTGAACGTACTATACTACCAAGGCACGCATCTATATTTGATTCCATACTTTTACAACCCCAGACCAACGAAAGACACACTCGTAAAAATTTACTTTTTTTTCTTTCTTTCTTCTTTGCACTATTTTTGTCTTCTTCTTATTTCCTTGGCGGTTTTATTCCCCTCCCTTTTTTTCGCTTCCCTCTTTCCCGTAGAAATATATTTCCTCCTTTATCCCCCCCCCCCTTCCCACAGGTAAGCGAGCTGGAAGGAGGATGTATTTCCCGTTCGTGGAAGAACATGGAAAGACACACCCGATGTTTAGTCTGGTTTAGAACCGAGGCCCGTTTTGTTGGAGAACGTTGACGTAAATTTCGACGGTGAAACATTTTTGTTTGAGGGGGGAGGTTGGGGGGATAGCGAGAGTTTTTGCTCCATTTTCTCCTCTTACACTTTTTTTTTTTAGTTTTGTAAGTTCCTTTATACTGGATCTAAGAACCCCCTCCCCTTCTTTTTTTAAAAAAAGTACTCGTGTGTGTAATATTAGGTAATATTCGTCTAACGTGAGGTAACGAGCACTGCAAATATTGATTAATATTTAAACCTCTAGTTTTGTTTCATCTGTTCTTGTTTTTTCTTATTATTGAGGGTAGCTATTATAACAATAGGCCTAATTGTTAATATTTACCAACTGTGGTGTTTTTATATCAAAGAAACCACCAATTAAAGAACAATATTGAACAACATTCGTAATCATCTTATTTTCAAAGAGTAAATACCTAGAAAATAAATAATTTTTGGACACATTTTGACAGTTAAATTATAAACGAATATAGTAAATTTAAAATTTGTTTATTTTTCTTGGTTATTAAATCACATTTACTGTATTAACCCTTTTTTAAGTTGTCTCTAATTTATATATTTTGTTAAGATGTATAAGGTCTAAAATCTCGCAATAGGAAAATGCAGGTACACTTCCTCTAAATATAGCCTTACTAATACCTAGCACATTATAATAATTAGTATATACGCGTATAACCCGAACGGGTAGTAAGACGCGGTGCTAATAATAATAATAATAATAATAATAATAATAATAATAATAATAATAATAATAAAATATCCATGGATGTGGTCCGATACCTTAGCTCAGTCGGTAGCCTGTGTCTGTTCAACTAAGCTGAGGGTCCCAGGTTCGATTCCCAGCATGGCCGAAAATGTATCATTGGTGAAATGTGAGCTTACCCTGTCACATTGATATATTAACGGCCGGGGACTGGATGTTGTGCCTGTCCTAGTCTTAAATATAGATTATAAAACATATGAAGCTACGACAGGCCTAACAGCCCGGTATTGGGGAATATATGGTTTGAATAAAAACAGGCTGGAAACAGTAATGGCTGTAGATCCATGGATGTATATGGATAAAAAGTTTATATTTAATTAAAATTATAGAAAAGAGATAACTTGAAATGATTTATTAAGAAAGATAAACTTCCTCTCAAAAGTCGAAGGTAAATTATTGCATATTGAATTGCTCCTGAAGGTTGGGAAAGAACCCTGGTCCCCCCGGAATGAGAGTCAAGCACACTAACCTTGCAGCCACACCTAACTGTGAGGTGAGAGATAAAATACCACCACAATATTCTGTTCTCCTGTCCCCGCAGTTATCGGCGAGGCTGGGCTATTGAAAAGTGTGACTGGTTAAAAAACACCCCTTGTCACACTCCAAGTGAGGACGTCGGGGTGTTTGAGGGACACTGCGACACCCCTACCCCCCCCCCCCCCCCCCCCGTGTCTAGTCTTGTAATGCTGTCGGGGTTCGAACCGCTCGGGACACATGTATATCCATTACAATACATTATACAGGCCAAGAGGAAGGGGAGTTCCCGCCATTTCCAACATCCACCAGGTGGGAGTAATCGATACACCGAGAGGAGGGTGGACTAGTTTCGCCAGGATGGTTGATAGACCATATGGACGGAGGGGAGGATTACCAGAACCCGGTCAGCGGGATTAGCGGCAGGACATACGGAACAGTGTTCATACGTCAAGTCTTGTGATCTGAAACTGTCACTTTTGATAGATATTATCAATACCTATAAAATAACAATAATATAATAAAATGTTATCAATGCTGAACCTCAAAAAATATGTATTTTCCCTAAAAAAATTCTTCCAACCAAAATCCTACTACACTTTAGATTTGGTTAGTTTGGTGTAAACCTACACTCTTAAAACAAAAACGGGCATATACAATGATTTCACTTACAAACTAACTTAACCTAGGTTCACAACCCTTGGCACCGAATGACAGAACTTTGCTCCAGGAATGGCGGAAATTATCTTAGTCAATGAATGAGCCACAGCACAATACTGAATTATTTTAGGTATAAGCGTGAATCGAACTAGGTCCCTCCGATTCAAAGCCTGGAGATGGTCTTGTATTTGATGAATACCATACTCTACAATCGTATTTATTTATTTGGACAGGAGATATTATTTATTTCCGTAATACGATGTGGTGTGTACTTCAAATTCAAATAACAATTTTAGGCAATTTTTTTTCAAGCACTGTGTCTTACTACCCGTTTGGGTTATACTCGTATGGTTTTACGGATTAGAAAGGTTAGCTTTTAGCAGGTGTACCCGAATTTGCTCGGAAGGAGAGTGGAAAACAATTTTTTTGTAAAACCACACTAAGAACACCCGACTGAGATTCGAACCTTGGTCTCCCCGTCATCTGCATTCTAGTCTAACACGAGAGTAGCGCGTTAGACCACGCGGCCACCGAAGCGGGTTTTTGGGCAGATGGTAAAAGGAATAATAATAGACCTGTGTAGTTGGTGTGGTAATAAAATTACAAAAAAGAACAGCATTTTATTATATTATTATTATTATTATTACTACTACTACTATTATGCCATAACAATCCTATTCTAAGCAATGAAGAAGAAAAACATCTCAAAGTCGTTTTATGTAAACGATGTAGTTTTTTTCATTTCAATTTTTTTTACAGCTTTCAATTAAGTTATCTGGAAGAAACTTATATGGGACCACCAAAGAAACTTGCTCTACAAAATAAAAAAAGAATCATTGAAATTGGTATATTCGTTAAAAAGTTATGCTTGAAAATACATAGTAAAAAACCCAAGCATATGTCTCGAATTAAGAATGACCTCTTTTTTTTTTCGACGTCGGTTAAAAAAATAACCAAACGATTATAATAATATAATTTACCAAATCGTAAAATAGAGGGAGGGGTTACGGAAAATCTTACGATCCCTTACTGGGGGAGGGTGGAGGAGGGTTGAAAATCACGATAAAATATCGTAATTTCGTAATTTAAGGACAGCCCCTAACGGAACACTGGGAAATGTTCCTATCTGAGTTTTTTTCGACGACATCAGCAAAATACTCCCAATGAATGTTAATGGAATTCCCTCCCACTTTTCGCCGTCTATATTTCATAATCTGTGGTGGATCTATTTTCGGTCGCCTTCTGGTAATCGAGTAATTAGTAATCTGCTACCAGACACTCCTGGAAATACCAACATAGCAGCTTACGTTACCGGCGACCGATATAGACGACTTTTATAAATGGATTGTACATGTTTTACGTTTTTTAAACATTTCTTTTTTAACTGAAATATGCAAACGCACAAGAACATATTTGAAATGCATTTTTTTATTAAATTACCTTTGATCCGCTCTTTCCGTTTCTTTTGAGAATTGATTGAATACAACTCCATTTTATATTAATAGAGACTACATAAAAATGTATTGTTTATGACAAAAGCTGTAAACAAATCAAGATTATAATTAACTTGTGATATGAGATTTTTCTTCTTGCTTCCAGCCCAGATATGGTCCTATCTTCCAGCTCAGATCTTGTCCTATCTTCCAGCTCAGATCTTGTCCTATCTTCCAGCTCAGATCTTGTCCTATCTTCCAGCTCAGATCTTGTCCTATCTTCCAGCTAGATCTTGTCCTATCTTCCAGCCCAGATATGGTCCTATCTTCCAACTCAGATCTTGTCCTATCTTCCAGCTCAGATCTTGTCCTATCTTCCAGCTCAGATCTTGTCCTATCTTCCAGCCAGATATGGTCCTATCTTCCAGCTCAGATCTTGTCCTATCTTCCAGCTCAGATCTTGTCCTATCTTCCAGCTCAGATCTTGTCCTATCTTCCAGCTTAGATCTTGTCCTATCTTCCAGCCCAGATATGGTCCTATCTTCCAACTCAGATCTTGTCCTATCTTCCAGCCCATATCTTGTCCTATCTTCCAGCCTATATCTTGTCATATCTTCCAGCCCATATCTTGTCCTATCTCCCAGCCCATATCTTGTCCTAGCTTCCAGCCCATATCTTGTCCTATCTTCCAGCCCATATCTTGTCCTATCTTCCAGCCCATATCTTGTCCTATCTTCAGCCCATATCTTGTCCTAGCTTCCAGCTCAGATCGTGTCCTATCTTCCAGCCCAGATATTGTCCTATCTCCCAGCTTGAAAATCTCCAGGTTGATAAAACTACCTTGCAATGACGAAGCTTATGTACTTAAGACTACAAAGAGGGAGGGAGGGTAGAAGACATGAAGGAGGGAGGGAGGGAGAAGGAGGTGTTTGCTTCATTCAGGAGGATCCAGATCCGCTCAAGAAACGACAAAACAAAAGGAAGAGATATAAACCAAGAAGAGATGGAATTGTTCTTGGATCGCCCAGTGAGGAATACTTAGCTAAGAATGACAACAAAAAATCTGTGCTTATTTTATTTTTTTGCCGAGTGATGAATGTAAAATTAAATCTTTGGGATCGAGAATTTGTTCTGTTGTTTCGAGATTAACAGATGTAAACAGCTGGGGTGGATTAAGACACGAGACTGAAATGATTGTTCCGAACAAGTCGGCTGGAAGGGATTGTTTGGGGAGGATTTCATATTTTGTGAACAGGGAGTTTTTTTTTATTATTTAGGTTTAATCACAAACGTAAATAAAGATTTCACGTTTTTGTGTTTGTGTTGCGTCTTACTACAGTCAAATTTTCATGGAAAGAACCTTATCTGAAATCTAGGAAAGTTACTAGATCTATTTTAACGTAATCACACGTCAAGTCGTGTGATCTGTAGCTGTCACTTTTGATAGATTTTATCAATACCTATAAATAACAATAATATTATATTAAAATGTTATCAATGTTGACCGCAACAAAATATGTTTGTATTTTCTAAAAAAGTCCTTTCTATTAAGATTTGACTGCAACAGTCTGGAAACTCTCTAATGAGATAGAGGTAATGAAGGCAGAATTTAGAATAAGCCTACCAAAATTTGCATGGAGAGAGAATGGGAAAACATATAGATAAACATTGTTTCAATTCGCCCTGCTGGGATTCAAACCCTGACCTCCTCGCCATCGGGAAACAGGACGAAATATGACTCCATATCACGCATTCCCACATTATTGGGTGATTGACCATAGCCATTCAAGATTTGAATTTATTCGAGAATGGGAGGGTTTTTTTTTAGAAAAGATTGGTTAAAAAATATTGAGTAAAAAATAAGTTTAACCCAAAAAGTCAAACTCAATCGAATTAAAATTTTATTAAACGAATTCCTAGCTCGAGGATAAATGAAATATTTCGTGAACCAATTAACAACAACAAAAAATAAAAAATTACACCTTGAAAATGATTGGTCGTACATAAAAAGTAAAAAAGAAACTGAAGCTAATACAAAAATATTTGCATCAATTCTGTGTGATTTGTGACCTGTAGAGTGTCTACGTAAAAACATACAGACCAACTGGAAAACGCAATTGGTTTCAGAAAATTTTGTTTACGTTTTTTGTCATCAAAATGAAGTTCAATCGAATACAAATTTTGTAGACATGTACAGTAGAGTAGAGCATCGGAATTCAAGGCCGTAGCCGGCCAATAATTTCGGGGGGGGGGGGGGGGTGGGGGTTGGTGGGCACATCCCCAATTACCAGAAGCTAGAAAAAATTCAAACCGATAAACAGATCTAGAAGCTATTTGAAGTGTTTTTATTGGCAACATAACCCCCTAACTGCCAGAGACTAGGACAAATTCTAAATATTAAAACCTCTAAAGCTCTCTGAAGTTTTTTTATGGTAAAATAACCCCCTAACTGCCGAAGGTTAGGACATTTTTTAAATATTAAACATCTAGAGACTTCTGAAGTGTTTTTTTATGGCAACATAACCCCCTAACTGCCAGAGGCTAGGACAAATTCTAAATATCAAACACCTCTAGAAGCTCTCTGAAGTGCTTTTTATGGTAACACAGCCCCCTAATTTGTACTTGTATCTTAATTTTGATATTGTTTGAACCATAAATAAAGTCGTATATATTTTGTTCATAAAATTCGGGGGGGGGGGTTGAACCCCAATCCCCCCCCCCCCCAGCTACGACCTTGGCGTCGATAATTCGGACGAATTTGGTACTACCCAGCCCATAGTTTCGAAAATACAGTACCAATACCAAAAATAAAATAATAAGCATTGATGGGATACTTACCTGTGGTTATTTTTAGAAATAATATTTTTTTCTTGGCGGCACCCCTTCGTGTTGGACTAGATTGCTATTGACGGGGAGATCGGGGTTCGAATACCGGTAGGGGGTTTCTTAGATAATAGTCTCCCGCGATTCCTCCATACAAATGCAGATACATTTGTCTCTACTAATCTATCCTACTCACCTTTAACCCCAACATCTAATAAGATGCGGCAAAAGGAAACATAGAGCGCATCTATAACAAAGGGTTAGAACCCGCTTCGGTGGCCGCACGGTCTAGGCGTCACTGTCGCAGGAGACTGACCTGCTGATGACTGTGAGATAGTGGTTTGATCCTGGTCGGGGGCACTAAGAATGTTTTTTTCCCTAAATAGGCTCCCAATCTCTCCCTCCACGCCAAATGTGGAGAACACTTCCTCTAAGTTTAACCCTCCTCATCCCTAATTTATTTAGCGCCACGTCTTACTACCCGTTTAGGTTATACGCCTAAATACTAATTACACTAATGTGTTAGGGATTAGGAAGGTTCGATTGAGAGGAAGTGCACCCACATTTGCGTGGAAGGAGATTGAACAACCATTAAGGAAAAAAACACTCTTAGTTCATCCGACCAGGATCAAACCCCAATCTACCCTCTTCAGCAGTCCAATTTAACACGAGGGTAGCGCGTTGGACCACGCGATCACCGGCCTGCTCATTAGCCTAATAAGTACATGTGTATAAACCGAGCGGGTGGTAAGACATGGTGCTAAAAACCAACAATTGCTAGGGGTGTACAATATATATAATAACAAGTGAAGGTAGGAAGTTACGCGAGCAGATCGTCACGTCCTCTATGTGACGTCACGAACAGAGGAGGAGAGACACACGTGGATGACATCTGTGGCGAGCAATTGAAACAAACTGTGAGGCCACCAACCCTACCACTCCACCAGTTGGGGTGGCGGGGAGGGGGGAGATTTATTGGCCAGGTGGTTGGGGCGGTGGTTTTTTACACCGCTGTTGTCACGGATGTAGGGATGTACAGCATCCGCGCCCTGGAATCGTGCACAGACACTCATATAAAGTGAGGGGGGAATAGATCACTTTTTATTAACGGTTCTGATACATCTAGCATCCCCACCACGATTCTTATGAACAGAGCTGTACATCTAACATCCCACCACGCTTCTTATGAACAGAGCTGTACATCTAGCATCCCACCACACTTCTTATGAACAGAGCTGTACATCTAGCATCCCACCACACTTCTTATGAACAGAGCTGTACATCTAGCATCCCACCACACTTCTTATGAACAGAGCTGTACATCTAGCATCCCACCACACTTCTTATGAACAGAGCTGTACATCTAGCATCCCACCACACTTCTTATGAACAGAGCTGTACATCTAACATCCCACCACCTTCTTATGAACAGAGCTGTACATCTAGCATCCCACCACACTTCTTATGAACAGAGCTGTACATCTAGCATCCCACCACACTTCTTATGAACAGAGCTGTACATCTAGCATCCCACCACACTTCTTATGAACAGAGCTGTACATCTAGCATCCCACCACACTTCTTATGAACAGAGCTGTACATCTAGCATCCCACCACACTTCTTATGAACAGAGCTGTACATCTAGCATCCCATCCACACTTCTTATGAACAGAGCTGTACACTAACATCCCACCACCTTCTTATGAACAGAGCTGTACACCTAACATCCCACCACGCTTCTTATGAACAGAGCTGTACACCTAACATCCCACCACGCTTCTTATGAACAGAGCTGCAATCTAACATTCCACCACACTTCCTGAACTGCCCTGGCACATAAGATTTCTACCAGATGGTGCAGGCAGCACTAGCCAGCTGAAAGGCTGAGTTCATGTCCAGCCCTGGATGGATATAAATCACATAAGAACTATATATATATTATATACAATCGTGGTCTAATATATATATATATTATATATATATAGACCACGATTGTTTAATGTGCTAACACAATAACTCTCGCAAGAGGTCAATGATCCAGTTAGAAGGTATCATGTTCGAGGCAGGGTAGATTCATTTTTTCTTGAATCAGTATTTAGAATGTATTTATAAATACCTGATTATATCTAAACACTCTTACAGACTGACGTAACCTGATGATAGTCCCCCACCCCCCTCATTACCATGATGAACCCCCCCCTCCCCACAACACACATCTTATGTTAAAATCGTACCCCGAATTCTCCATAGAGCTGCCCTGACCACTAAGCCACGACGAAAATTCAGGAGGGAAGTAGTAGGGTAGAAAGTAACACGCGGTGGATGTGCGACCAGCGCGCTGCCTGCGGGGAACCTTGTAACCTTTGCTCCAAACAGTGGACAATGTTGTACTACCTCGGGCCAGGCTCATTACATCGTATGGTGAAGGGGGGGGGGGTAATTTGCTACCCAACCTTCCCCGGGGTGTCACGCGTATATGCAACACTCCACACTTGCCTATGGTCATCTCGTCATGGGAAGGGGGGGGGGGGCCAACATTGCGGTAGCTACAGCCCAATTTGTATAAGAAGAAGAGCCTTTAAGAAAACTCAAACAATTTATATTTGCGGCCAATATTTATAACATTTTCCAACTTTGCTAACTACCTGTCAATATATTTTCTTCCTGGACAATATATGTATCATACAGTTGACCAAATAGACACGAACTCAATCTCCACAAGGGACATCTTCCTACTACATGGCTTATTAAAATAGATTTGGTACCTTTTGAATTCTTAAGTTAAGGATCTTCCTATGTTATTCGGCTATACATTCAATCTACAATGTCCTCGTTTATATTTAAACATAGAAAATGGTACAGGCCTATCTGCCAAAAATTGGCTTAAAAGGGTTACACTTTCTTATCAATTTATTTGAAGTATTTAACCTTCACTTAATGAACCGACTGATTATATCATCACATGACCTATAAATTAACTTTAATTTAGAACAGACACAACACCCAGTTCCCAGCCGTTAATTTATCAATTTGAAAGGGGAGATCCACATTTCCCCGATAATAGATTTTTCGGCCATGCCAGGAATCGAAAACGGCCCCCGTGTCTCAATTAGTCAAGACAAGCTACGACTGAGCTAGGGTGTGAGAATTTCTTACCAATAAAACGATATATCTTTACCACATGAGGTCATTTATTTTAGGGATGTATTTTTGAAGAGGTGAGGGGAGGTGGTAGTTCTAAAAACCTGTTTTACGTGAGGGCGGGGAAGTTCAAATACTTGCTTTTATTATATATATTTATATAATATATATATATATATATATAAAAGAATACCCGCATCACGTAGGTGTTTTATCAGATCACCATTACTAATTCAGGCGCGGCAGTAGTTTGTCCGCCGCGAACCTCCGTGGGTTGCGGACCTCACGTATTCATCCCTAGCGTTGTAAAAGAAGTGACCGAGACGGTTATTTGTTCTCCCTGGTTGACGAGACTGTTGTCTGGTTGATGTACTGGTGGTATCTTCCTCCTTGGTACGCGATCTGCAACAAGTTTTCACCGACAAATTGCGTAGAATACTTCCAGTATTTTTTTCAAATGGGTTGCAGAGAAACGAACCATTTCGGGAAGTTTTTGCTGGTACAAAACTATAGTAAAGTGCTTAAGCCCATCAAGAGTAGCACGAGATTTGTTAAGATTTCAGATTATCAAATTATTATTATTATTATTATTATTATTATTATTATTATTATTATTATTATTATTATTATCACTGCGTCTTACTACCCGTTCGGATTGTACGCACTTACGCTAATGTGTAATGGTAGGGTGATTGTGAGATGAAATGGAGGACCTACAGTTTAATGTGGAATCCGAACCACGGTGGAGGTCTGGCATTCCACACATTCACAAGTTGTGACTAACACATGTATTGTCAGAGGTGAAGGAAGGGTTTGGGCAATCAGAAAAATCTGTGCCGGGACGAGGATTGAACCCTGGACCCCAGTACAGAAGTCTGACACCTTTACCCCTAGACCAACAGGTCAGATGATTATAAAAGATAGCTTGTTTGAACTAGTCTTTTAATGTTTCAAAAATTTAAAAAAGAAATACAATTAACTATATTCTAGCTGAGCAGATTTCGCTATAAATTAGTAATCAAACAGGACGTCATAAATGTATAATAAATGCTTGTTTCTAGTTTATTGTACAATACACAGATTAAATGTGTGCAAAATTTTTCAAAAAAATCATTTGATTTCCACTAAGATCGATATAAAAATATAGTATTTTCCTTTTAATATCAATAACTGTGATGTTTTTATTTCTCAGATGAATATTAAGCTCACCCAGCGAGCCTAAAAATTATTTCTATATTAAATATCTCACAATGATTTTTAAAAACAATATCCAATATTTAAATAATATGTCTCTTAACTTACACGGTTAGAAAAAAAAATCTAGGGTGCTTGAAAACACAGTCCTTAGTAAAATATTTGGTCTTAAAATGGATGAAGGTAGTAGAGAGTGGAGGAGGTTACATAATTATGAGTTACAAACCGTGTGGTTATCAAAAGCATTTTTCAGGAATAATCAAATCTCGCAGGCTACAGTGGGCAAAACATTCAGCGTGAATGGGGGAATCTAGAACATTGATCAGGGTATTTACTGGCAAACCCTATGGGAAGGGTCTATTTAAATTTAGGGATATGGTATAATGAGGGGACTCGGATAGATACTGGCTCAATTTAGGGATATGTGGCGTACTTTTGTTAGAGGGGCAATGAACTTTCGAGTTTCCTAATGCCATAGAGTAAGTGTAAATATGTATGTGTATATGTAATATCTGACAATAATTAACCACATACAAATTGTTATTAGCGTGATATATTGCAGTTTAGAAACGCTCGAGAACTTGAGAAATGAGGTCAAACTAGCTTCATGGTTGCAGGTGCTTCCATCTAGTGGCTACATAACACAACTTTAATGTTTGTGTGACCTCTCTGGGGGGAATAGTGAACTACTTGGTGTGCTGCGAGCCAAGAACCTCAGGTCCTTTCATATAGCAGTGTTTATTTGTCAGTGAAAACTCTGTGCTGTCCAATATGACAAGAGTGGTGTGTTTATTTTGTCTAAGGGAGGGGGTAGTTAGCGTGCACTTTAGAAACACAACAGTGAGCTCCAAACCTTTTGGGCCAGACATGTTTGTATTTGACAAAGCTCAGACATTTGTTACTATTTGTCAAAGCCAACTGTTTTGTACTGACAAAGCTCAGACTTTTGTATATTGTCAAACCACATTGTATATTGACAAAAAGCTCAGACATTTTGTTACTATTTGTCAAAAAGCCCAGACATGTTGTTAGTATCTGACAAAAAAGCTCAGACTTGTTGTATGACAAAACTCAACATTTTGTTAGTATTTGACAAAATGACATATTTCAATATTTATATTGCAAAGAAATTTCACCGACTTTTTGAATTAAAACAAAGGTGATGTTTTACCCCCCCCCCCCCCACTTCATATAGTCCTACGTCTGCTACTCGGCCTCCCTACCACTCATCTCCATTGTCAGTCGATCCGGATAAAATCTGTAGTCTCGGTCAGAATGAAATGTTGTTCTCGAGAGTGTACATTTTTGACCAGCGAGAATTGCCGCTGCTAAATGTTTCAAGTGGAGGCGATACCCTTCACCCCCCCCACCAAACCCCTCCACCCTCTTTCTTCCCCCCTCCCCCCCTGATACCCTAACAGTGATCAAACTCCGCCTAGCCCATTTCTTTTTTTGGAAAAACTCACCCCCCCCTTCCTTCCTGTTCCTACTCTCGTTCTGTCCCCTTCAATGAATCGTAGATGGGAAGAGAGAAAGAAGAGTAAAAACACCAACTGGGTGGATCCAGGCAGTGGTGAATAAGACAAGAGGTGACCGTGTCTTGAGTTCAATGCCCGGCTAATGTAACAATCGTAATTATGGCATCAATCACCGGCAATCATCAGCATGTTCCATTTCATTAGCAAACTTATTATATATATATATATATATATATATATATATATATATATATATATATATATATATATAGAGAGAGAGAGAGAGAGAGAGAGAGATCATATTCTAAAAATTGAAAAATGACACCTGGACACGGGAATCGAACCCGGGACCTTTGGCTTAGTACGCCACTGCTCTAACCACTGAGCTATCCAGGATTCGTCCTGTGCCCGGGTCATTCTTCACTCACATTTTAAGGCTGAGCCTGTGATGGACTTGCGGAAATTGTCGGCTACTTATATGTGATTATATTAATATCACGAGCCATCGCTTAAAATATGAGTGAAGAATGACCCTGAGCACGGACGAATCCTGGATAGCTCAGTGGTTAGAGCAGTGGCGTACTAAGCCAAAGGTCCCGGGTTCGATTCCCGTGTCCAGGTGTCATTTTTCAATTTTCAGAAAATTATATCTAGATGGAGTAATTCCCACTATAAAGCATAATAATAGCTTTGGCTATTAAATTATATATATTAAAACTCCGTTAGACCGAACCCCAGTAGCCCTGAAATACGGATAATACAAACACACTTTTCAGAAAACGGGGGGAAAAAAATTAAGTCAAACTAAATATATTTTACTGGTCAACAAGTTCTAAGTTAAAAGAGAATTGTAATAAACAGTGATATCTGATAATAAATGCTCGACTTTACTCACCCCTGAAAACTTGAACCCTCCCCTAGATGAGGGGTGCAATAGTCCACCCCTTTCCTGCAACAGTTGTGAGAACCGGGTGGTTTACCCCTCACCAAGTCATGACTCGATCTGAAACCGACGCATTCTCCCTCAGGAAACTGTTGGTTTTTTTTTCTGTTTTAAAAGCCGAGGACGACGGGCGATTGGAATATCAATAATAGATGTCGGTCCTTGCTACGGATCAAAGTTTCACCGGCATTTAACTATCGGGTGTAAGTTCGTGTCGTTACAACTGGAGCGTCAAGTACAAGGAGTTGTATGAGATGTAAGCAGGGTCGTTACTACTGGAGCGTCAAGTACAAGGAGTGGTTGAGATGTAAGCAGGGTCGTTACTACTGGAGCGTCAAGTACAAGGAGTGGTTTGAGATGTAAGCAGGGTCGTTACAACTGGAGCGTCAAGTACAAGGAGTGGTTTGAGATGTAAGCAGCGTCGTTACAACTGGAGCGTCAAGTACAAGGAGTGGTTTGAGATGTAAGCAGGGTCGTTACAACTGGAGCGTCAAGTACAAGGATTGGTTTGAGATGTAAGCAGGGTCGTTACAACTGGAGCGTCAAGTACAAGGATTGGTTTGAGATGTAATCAGGGTCGTTACAACTGGAGCGTCAAGTACAAGGAGTTGTATGAGATGTAAGCAGGGTCGTTACAACTGGAGCGTCAAGTACAAGGATTGGTTTGAGATGTAATCAGGGTCGTTACAACTGGAGCGTCAAGTACAAGGAGTTGTATGAGATGTAAGCAGGGTCGTTACAACTGGAGCGTCAAGTACAAGGAGTTGTATGAGATGTAAGCAGGGTCGTTACAACTGGAGCGTCAAGTACAAGGAGTGGTTTGAGATATAATCAGGGTCGTTACAACTGAAGCGTCAAGTACAAGGAGAGGTTTGAGGTGTAAGCAGGGTTGTTACTACTGGAGATTCAAGTAGAAGGAGTTGTATGAGATGTAAGCAGGGTTGTTACTACTGGAGATTCAAGTAGAAGGAGTTGTATGAGATGTAAGCAGGGTCGTTACTACTGGAGATTCAAGTAGAAGGAGTTGTATGAGGTGTAAGCAGGGTCGTTACTACTGGAGATTCAAGTAGAAGGAGTTGTATGAGATGTAAGCAGGGTCGTTACAACTGATCTTCAAATACAAGGAGCTGCAAGAACCTCGTGAGAACACAGGCTGCATCACCAGGTTCTCCATTTCCTCCAGCCGTGACGAATCAGCAGTTATTCTTTAATGCGGTGTTGCGAAGAGCCCGGATTTGTAGGTTATTGTCATCCTCTGCGCTTTTCATCTTGTGTTCCGAAATCTTGCCACAGCGACATTTTTCTCTCAACGAGGGCTAGTCTTGAAGGCGGCATTTATATAGGTATGTAACTGGAAAACTGCGGCAGACACGGAATGGAGAAACTTTTTTTTATATATAGCCAGCAACACAATGGATCCAAACATGTGCCTCATCTTCGATTGGGGGGTAAGGGTTAGAAGGAAGTTTTTACAGTACATCTTCGACGTCTTATATAAATAGGCAACTGTATATAGCCGGTTCACGGTAACTTCATATAACAGGATATTTCTGACGGTGGAGAAAATACGATTAAAATATTTCCGTATTCATACACTTCAGGCATTTTTTTATGTCACTCTAACAGTTGAAGGTTTTTAAATAGGGGTGTTCGAAGCTTTGAAATGTTGAAGTCGAAGTCATCATCATCATCGCTTGGACTTCAACCAGCACATCTTATAGATTGAAGGAAGACGTAAGCTTGAATAAGTTATGAGCATATCTGAAATATTTTACTAGATACGACATATTTCAACATATAATCGTTTTTATAACAGCCTATAAACATTTATTTTAACACCAACTAATGTTTAAATGACATCTATAACGTAAGCAGAGATAAACTAAGATAGGTAAGCATAAAATAATATTGTGGGCTTTGCTATTTTCTTCAAACTTTTATCTAGAAGCATTTAATGGTTAGTAAAAAATTAAAAGTAGTGTTATGTGACGACAAAAAACCTTATATTCGACTTAGTTTCCCATTTTAAAAAGTGACCCTCACCCAAACCTTTGCTATTTGTATCACTCACCAAAGTGACAAAACGTATTTGTGAAGTGAATGAGTATATAAACCCTATAAACTGTCAGAAAAAAGCCAACATTACCGTGAATAGTCGATACAGACCACGACGTACAGAGAAAAATACTCAGTAAATGAACGTCATCTTCTTGACGATATCTCCGGAGAATCATTGTAAAAATGATAACAACTGTTAATATTTCATAAAAAAAAAGCTAGAATATTTTTCAATATGGTGATTTCAAAACTTTTCTTTTTGTGTAAATCTTCGTAAGTTTCGAATTCTTCTATTATTATTTTTTTTTAATACAAAAGTTGTTCAATATATAAAAATGCATACATCAGAAGCTTCCAAACTTTTAACAATATCCTCTTCCATTTAATTATTTTAATGGATACCAGGGAGATAGCATTTTCCAAAAATTACAAGGAATTTAAATTGAATCAGTTTTATTAATATGTCAAAATAATTTGATCTAAAGTAGCCCCATGGCTTCTTTGGTGCTGACTGACAGTTCACAGTTGACTTCCGACAGTCAACATTTAGGTATATACCTAAATTTTGACTGTCAGAAGTGACAGCTGCTAAACACATGTTTTTGTAGATCATATGGTTCGGCGTAGGGATACATAATTTGGTCTGGTAACTTTTCAAAGCTGTCAGCTGTCAGCTGTGAGCTGTCACTCAGCACCAAATAAGCCATGGGGTTACTGTACTAGGATGAAATTGTTTATTCTTTTATAGGTCCGAACATCTCCAGGTCAGGAAGATGATGATGATGATGATGATAAAATATAAACCAAAGATCTCTTTGAAGTTTCCTCTGTTTGTGCCGGAGTTTGGAGGAATTGTCAGTCAGATATAAATTAATAATTGGAGACACAGCTGTCTCGTGGGACATTCAAAAGTTCCTTTCTAATATGAATAAAAGTTTACGGCAGTAACAATCACCGTAATAGTATCAAGTGTGTAGGCTACTATATTCGAGGAGGTTTTTATTAATAGAACTCCATCACCCTAATCACTCAACTATAAGTCAGTAGATCACCTATATATTAATCAAAGTATCCCATGTTTGACTCCCGGTAAAAGTACAATCGTTTATTATTGTGAAGTTATATTTATTCCCTCTCATAGACCGGCGTTTTAACGTTCTGGTTCGTGTCGTTGTGTTTGTTAGGGGTTAAGCGTCCACACTGTCTAGAAAGTTAGTGGTCCGACACCTTAGCTCAGTTGGTAGCGTGTCTGTCTACTGAGCTAAGGGTCCCGGGTTCAATTCCTGGCATTGCCGGAAAAAATAACCATTGGTGAAATGTTGGTTTCCTTCTTTCACAGTGATGAATTAACGGCTTGGGGGCTGGATGTTGTGTCTGTTCTAGATTTAAGATAGTTTGTAAGTCGCTTGCTGATATGATCAGTTGTAACAAAACATGCACGTTAAATATCTCAAATAATATGTAGTAATTTTAGTTTCCTTTATTAAAGTGGTATCCAACAGTCAAGATAATAAGGGTAATCATATTAATAATAACAGAAGCACATGTGCCAGAGTCTAGTTGCAAGGGGCTTGATATAGGCAACCAGGTCTAGCAGCTGTGTCACGCGGTGCGACTAATGACCACGGCGCTTGTCACTGGCCGATCCGGAGATTCTGCAGAAAGCTCCCGTTCCGATTTTCATTTAAAATAGGTTTGTATTCTCTAAAAGGTTTTTTCTATCTTCAATTCTTATTTTGTTCATATTAATAGAATTGTTAACTATAGTAGGATTCTGGTAAGAAGAGCCTTTTAAAAAAGACTAACATATTTTTTTATGGTCAACATTGATAACATTTTACTATGTCATTATTGTTATTTTATAGGTATTGCTAATATCTATCAAAAGTTACAGCTTCAGATAACATGACTTGACGTATGAACACGTGAAATTAGATCTAGTAACTTTTCTAGTTATCAGATAAGGCCATTCTTATGAAAATTGTGCTGTATGTATACCCTAGTACCAAGTCGAGATTCGAACCCGGGAATCCAGTATGTTGTGAGGATGATGCTGCCTGTATAAAGAATATTAATAAAATATCAACATTAACTTTTCTCATAAGCCTAGACTTACTCGTGGTAGAGTCAATGTTTGTGACATTAGTGTTAGGGTCAATGTTTGTGGTATGACTAGACCACCCCGTGACGTAGTCAAGCGAGGAAGAGACAAGGGGAGGGAGGGAGCAGGTGCCCCAGCCGATACAGATATGAAGCAGGGATCTCGCTTCCCCCCACTGATTTGACAACACCAATTTATGTTCCCCCGGATTAACGCCAACTACTAGCCGGCCCGCATATGTCGGCTCTGCCAGCTTGTCATACAGAGCGGTACAAGAATGATGTTTTCACAATGGGCCTGTGATTTATATTTCCAATGTTGACATTCATTGGTGACCAATAGTATTGAATGGAGGGTGGTATGAAGGGGTAGTGTATATGTGTGTGTGAGAGAGAGAGAGAGCAATAAAGAGTGTGTGTAAGAGAGAATAGGCTATATATAAGAAGAGTGTTTAAGGGGAGAATGTAAGAAAGTGTATATAAGAGAGTGTGTAAGAAAGAAAGTGTTTGTAAGAGAGAATGTCTATAGAGAGTCTAAACAAGAAATAAAATATTGTAAGAGAAAGAGAGAGTGTGTAAGAAAGAAAGTTTGTGTAAGAGAAAGTGTGTAAAAAAAAAGTTTGTGTAATAGAAAGTGTGTAATAAAGAAAGTTTGTGTAATAGAAAGTGTGTAAAAAGAAAGTTTGTGTAATAGAAAGTGTGTAATAAAGAAAGTTTGTGTAATAGAAAGTGTGTAATAAAGAAAGTTTGTGTAATAGAAAGTGTGTAAAAAGAAAGTTTGTGTAATAGAAAGTGTGTAATAAAGAAAGTTTGTTTAAGAGAAAATGTGTAATAAAGAAAGTTTGTTTAAGAGAAAGTGTGTAAAAAGAAAGTTTGTGTAATAGAAAGTGTGTAATAAAGAAAGTTTGTGTAATAGAAAGTGTGTAAAAAGAAAGTTTGTGTAATAGAAAGTGTGTAATAAAGAAAGTTTGTGTAATAGAAAGTGTGTAATAAAAAAAGTTTGTTTAAGAGAAAATGTGTAATAAAGAAAGTTTGTTTAAGAGAAAGTGTGTTGTTTATGGTGACAAATAAAAATAAAGAAATAATCATTAAACTTAAATTTACCTTCAATTTTTGATTCAAAAAAGTAAAGCTAAACATCTTTACGTCCTCATCAATGGTTGATTTAAATTACTACCCCTAACTTTTTTTTACGGATATTGTTTAAGAAAATAGGTAACTTTTTTTTAACGCCACGTCTTACTAACCGTTCAGGCTATACGCGTTTGCACTAATTAAGTTAGTGGTATAGGGATGAGTAAGGTTGAATTTAAAGGAAGTGTACCCGCCATTGCTGTAGAGAGAGAGAAAATGGGAAACCATTTGGCGGGACCTCAGTACATCCGACTGGGATCGAACTCTGATCTCCCCGCCATCAGAAGTTCTAGTCTATTATGCGAGAGTGATGCTTTAGACCATACGGCCACTGAAATGTGTAGGTAGATTTTTTTTTTAAAGTCCAATTAAGTCAAATAACATTTTTTAAAGAATGTTGTTTTAAAAAAAATACCAAGAAAAAAATTCAGTAAATTGTTCTAAAATCTTTACACGTCAAACTTTTTTTTTTTTTTTTCCTAAAACTAATTTAGTACCAAAACCATTTCCTAGTCTGTACAGCTTTGAGGTCCATCAGCCCCCCACCCGAAAGAGAAAACCGTGACAACAAGATCAATGCGAGGGGGGCAAAGGGGGTGGCCGCCCCCCATCTCCTCTCACAGCCTCCCCCGTGTGTGAAAGTTTAAGGTCTCGGGAGAGTGGAAAGTAGGTGAGGGGAGGGGAGGGGAGGGGGTGAGTAGCACCCGTGTATCCGACACTTAACCGCTTCACTCAACTGCTAATAAATTAATGGTAATTGACGTGTGCTAATGAATTTACCGATCGAGCCAGCGGTGTCTGTTGCCGCGGGTCTGAAGGGGTCGATAAGGGGGGGCCTCAGCCGCAGAGAAAGGGGGGTCCTAACACCCCTACCCCCTCTCTCTTCAAACCTGCCCATGGCTACTATCAATTTACTACGAAATTGTTACACTCCCAAATAAATATGAGCCCTTCTTCGGTGGCAGCATGGTCTAAGGCGTCACTCTTATAATAGGCCAGGACTGCCGATGATAAGGGAGGTCAAGGTTCAATCCGGTCGGGTCTGAAGTTGGGTTTTTTCCTAAAATGATTTCCCCTCTCCACGTTAATGTGGGTACACTTCCTCTAAATTCAACCTTTCTGATCCTTCACACTTTAGAGTAATTAGTACATCTGCGGACAACCCGAGCGGGCAGTAAGACGTGGCTCTAAAAATAATTAAAAACTATAGGTTATATTATTTACTTATTACGACTAACGCAAACGTTCTAAATGGATTAATCTAGACGATAACGATGAGGAAGGTGGCTTAGTGCATCTGTAATAGCGTTGAGAGTGAGTGGACAAAATTACAGTGATGAATTGATTACACCCGACAAAGCGCCTAACCTATATTTTCCCCATCATCAGCAATAAAATATATCGCGTGACTGACGCCCTAGTCTGCGCCACCACTGGTCACGGATGTCTCATAAAATAAATAACCAAAGTATGTATTTGTTGCACGAACACCCTAATCCCGCATCAGAGGTTCTCGATATGTTTTATCTCTTTGGCACTCTTTGAGACACCTCCTGTCTTTGAAGGCACACTTGTTTTGAAACGTCCTTATGTCCAGGAGTTTTGAGTTGAGGATACCTCTAGTAGTGGATAGATTAAAAATAAAGCTCGACAGCTAATGCTTTTAATATAAGGGATAGAAAGCTCACGGTATGTTGTGTTTCACACAAATAGTAAGTAGAAAGCTCACAGTTGATGTGTTTCACACAGATAGTATAAAGCTCTAAGTTGTATGTGTTTCACACAGTATGTATAAAGCTCTCAGTCTGATGTGTTCACACGATAGTATAAGCTCACAGTCTGATGTGTTTCACACAGATAGTATAAAGCTCTTAGTCTGATGTGTTTCACACAGGTAGTAGAAAGCTTCAGTCTGATGTGTTTCACACAGATAGTATAAAGCTCTCAGTCTGATGTATTTCACACAGATAGTATAAAGCTCTCAGTCTGATGTGTTTCACACAGATAGAATAAAGCTCTCAGTCTGATGTGTTTCACACAGGTAGTAGAAAGCTCTCAGTCTGATTGATTTCACACAGATAGTATAAAGCTCTCAGTCTGATGTGTTTCACACAGATAGTAGAAAGCTCTCAGTCTGATGTGTTTCACACAGATATAGAAAGCTCTCAGTCTGATGTGTTTCACACATATAATATAAAGCTCACAGTCTGATGTGTTTCACACAGATAGTAGAAAGCTCTCAGTCTGATTGTTTCACACAGTTAGTAGAAAGCTCTCAGTCTGATGTGTTTCACACAGTTAGTAAAAGCTCTCAGTCTGATTTGTTTCACACAGATAGTAATAAAGCTCTCAGTCTGATGTGTTTCACACAGGTAGTAGAAAGCTCTCAGTCTGATGTATTTCACACAGATAGTATAAAGCTCTCAGTCTGATGTGTTTCACACAGATAGTAGAAAGCTCTCAGTCTGATGTGTTTCACACAGATACTAGAAAGCTCTCAGTCTGATGTGTTTCACACAGATAATATAAAGCTCACAGTCTGATGTGTTTCACACAGATAGTATAAAGCTCTAAGTCTGATGTGTTTCACACAGATAGTAAAAGCTCTAAGTCTGATGTGTTTCACACAGTTAGTATAAAGCTCTCAGTCTGATGTGTTTCACACAGATAGTAGAAAGCTCACAGTCTGATGTGTTTCACACAGATTAGTAGAAAGCTCACTGGCTGAGTATGACGGCAGGGGTGATGAATGAGGAAGGCTAAATAATCAACATTAGTAAAACAAAGAGGGTGTGAGGTAGGAGCGCAGATTCCACGCAGCAAACCTCAGCAGTGCTGCCGCTCAGTGGATGAAATGAACAACATGCTCTCTTCGCCTTGGTCACTTCACATCCGTCTAAAGTTCATCACAGAAATAATAGGCACAGGTAATTAAGTGCGTACAAGTTTTATCTCATTTTGCTTGGCTCACTCTTTTGACACCGTTTATTTTGATTAAGTTAATCAACAATTAATTATTTTTAATAGGATTATGTTAGTTAGCTTGGCAGATGTATTAAAAACTTTTCTCGTCGGTCTGTTTATTTGAAGTGGCAATTTTTTTTTTATTTGTTGATTCTTATATTTATATACGAAACATTCAACAATACGTGTGAGAGATTAGACCTAAATTTTAGAACATAACCCACTCCGGTGGGTATATGGTCTAAGGCGTCACTCTTGCAATACAACAGAACTGCACACGACGGGGAGATCGAGGTTAGAATCCCGGTCGAGTGTAAAGTACTTAATAGTGGTTTTACCTAAGTGTTTTTCCACACTCCCTCCAACAAATTTGGGTACACTTTTTTCCAAATTCAACCTTCCTCATCCCTAACTCATTTCCTTAACATAGTTAATACAAATGCGTACAACCCAAATAGTAGTAGGACGCGGTTTTTTATATATATCATAAAGTTTTACATTGTTTTGAACAAAAACTATTTTACTTTCTCATATAAATAAAGTATTGTAATTGTGAAAATATTAATGATGAAGATGAATATTGACAACGGCTCCCCCAAACTCAAAAAAGAGATATAACAATTTTATCCCTCTGTACTTAGGTCTACAGTCTGAATTGTTTAATAGATTTTGTTCAAACTTCACATGTCATTAAGGTCAAACCTCGGGGTTAAATCATGATTTTTATTCTGGTCCCGAAGAGACTAAAGCTATTTTATGGTTGAATTTTGAAAATTGGAAATTTTTGGAATTGACTGAAACGATTTGGTTCAATATTGGCATCTTGGGAGTGTTTTCATATGATAAATAATGCTTTATGATTTTTTTTCTCCCGAGAAAAATTGATTTAAGGGTAACTTTTTTATTAATGATTTTCGAAGTTTTTTGAATTTTGTAAAAATATAGCAATTTTTTTTTTTTCAAAATTTATATATGAATGGTGCCTCAAAGGATTATCAAACTAAAATGTTTGTTTTCTGAGTAAAACTTATTTACAAGTAGTTTATTGATAAACATTTTTTGAAAATTTAGTTTCAAACTATAATAGACTATATGAGAAAATTTGTAAGATTATGTCGTATTTTTATTATTTACTTTCTTGCTTGTAAAAATAAAATTTTGAAATCTTACATACTTTCTACTTTATTATAGCTTCTTCTTCTTCTTTTTAAGTCAACCACCCGAAGGTTGGTTTGATGTGATTTATATCCACCTAGATCTGGGAAATTTTTTTTTTCATAAATTAATGATTTGCATAAGAAAACTACCTTTAAATAATTTTTTTCCCAAAAAACCAAGTATACAATGCTCGCTGGTCATTAGTTATGTAGAGCCCCGTAGAAATTGTGAGACGGATAAAGAGAAAAGTGCCATACAAAGACGGAATCAAGTACTGTTCACTTTGATAGTTTTTAGTTTATGATTTACAATGTTTTTGAAAAGCGAAATAAAACGAAATCGTCTTGTCACACGAAATCCTCTTATAAAACAAAATAACACCACTTTTACAAAAAAAATCTTTAAATAAACATTAAATTAAGAAAAAATTAAGCAGAAATTTTGACCATGTTGTAGTTTTGTTAGTATTTTGTCGTAGTGTAAGCTAACTTTAAGCTACAAAATTGTGAAATATGCAGACAAACTTGACAAAGAATTTAAAGCAAATATATAAGGTTTCAATAATAAATTTTAATTATGTATACATTGTCTCAATATGTAAATAATACTTAAACACCTCAGATAACATGTAATTTTGAATGAACACAAAATAACACCGAAAAGTGAGATTTAAAAAACTAAATTTAACTAAAAGTAAAACCATTTTTACGGGGCTCTACGTATAACACTTCCCAGATATCAATTTAGAAAAACACCAAATACTCTAAAAGTCATTTGTGAAAAAAATGTTACTTTTTTATATATCACTCATTAGAAAACTACCCTTAATTTTATAACTACAATTAAAATCTTGATTTATCCTCGAGCCACCAGACCATGTAACATGTAATATCAATTTTGAAGGAAATACACCAAAACCATTTTGTCTGTAGGCCCAGATGTAGAGAGACATAATTGTAAGAACAGTCTTTTTGAGTTCAAGGACACAGGAAAGGACAAAACACATCATAATATCGAAGAATAATATGTTCACTATTGCTTTCTTTGTATGAGAAAGTATAGAAGTAAAAGGAATAATAATATCTTGGTTAAAAAAATATTAAGGTGACCTGTTGGTCTAGGGGTAAGGTGTCAGACTTCTGTGCTGGGGGTCCGGGGTTCAATCCTCGGTCCCAGCACAGATTTATCTGACTGCCTAAACCCTTCCTTCACCTCTGACAAGACGTGTATTAATCACAACTTGTGAATGTGTGGAATGCCAGGCCTCCACCGTGGTTCGGATCCCACGTTAAACTGTAGGTCCTCCATTTCATCTCACAATCACCCTACCATTACACATTAGCGTAAGTGCGTATAGCCCGAACGGGTAGTAAGACGCGGTAATAATAATAATAATAAGTACTAAAACTTAGTAGGTTATTGCACTGGTTTGCATGGCTTTTCATGTTTGTAAGCTAATAGTTTTTTTTAATGATTATATTACTGATTTCAGAAATTTCATTCGCTTCTTACCATCATGTACAGTTTTTTATCACAAATCACTTATGTTGATTTAAGGAGTCGTATTAAACAGTGTGAGCTCAGTTTATTATTTGAGGCTAACTTGTCAAACCAGTGCTAAAAAGTGAGTAGAATAAATTTTATTTAAGGTAGTGTTTTAAACATGAAAAAATCTGGTAAACGTTGCATTTTGTCATAATTTCAATAAACTAATTCTCTCGAAATTATTTAAAAACCATCAAATCCAAATTTTCTCTTGTGATTTTTGAAAAAAATAAAAACACAAACGGAAGTTATTTTGTAGTCAGCATTTAAAAAAAATTACTCTAAAACAGCCCTTTCTTAGAAAATATCAGTGAATTATTTTCAAAATACAAAGTAGTGCTATTTAACAAAAATTAAGTCTGAGAAGACAATAAATTACGCATCATAAAATAATGACACAGTCGGTCCTTTTAGCGATCATTAATGAAGGCTAATGAATGGCTTTACAAAACGGCATAAACACCCTTTCCAAGCCTTTAACTGGATTTTCCTCCGTGTGACTTCCGGGCGCCCCGCAGTTTCAAATGTAATCATCCGCCAGTCGATCATCGATATAAATTAATCTTTTGTCCCCGAATAAAAACCAACATATCATGCGTCGCGATACACGTAGGTCTACATTTGGATTGTCATTATTATTATTATATTATTATTTTGTTTGCCGCGTGAATAGAGTCATTATGGGGAATAACTGGTGTTCATTTGTAAAATCATAGCTACTGACAAGTGTCGATACAACAATCATTATTCGTCCGCCTCCCACTGTCTCATTCCCGACATTCGCGACCAATAATACAGTTCTGTGTGTGTCCGCCACCAGTGGATGTCAACTAAGTTGAGAGTGGGTTATCGGGGGAACAGTTCCACTCGGACCACCTTCTGGGTCTTGCTATCCGTCAGGTATATCCGTGTTCGTCGCCTTGTTATCCATCAGGGTATATCCATGCCTCCAGTATCCCCATTCTAATCATGCCTCACCTTAATCCATCGGGATATCCGTGTTCCAGGCCTTTCTATTCGTCAGAGATATCCATGCTCCGGGCCTTGTTATCCATCAGGAATATCCATGCCCCAGGCCTTGCTATCTGTCAGGGATATCAATTCTCCGGGCCTTGCTATCCGCCAAGGATATCCATGTCCCATGTCCCATGTCCGGTATATCTGTACTTCACATCTTACTACCCACATTCTTATCAGTGCTCAGGTCCTTATTAACGTTCTTTATATCCGTGATTCTTGTCTTGGTAATCATTCGTTCAGGTTAGTGAAACAATTTGATCATTTTTTTAAAGTAGTACAATAAAAAGGAAAATAATGTATTTAAAGTAGCCCTACCGGTATTAAGCTGATCTGAATGTTGCTATTGTCGAATGAATAATTAATAAAACCTCACCTGTACATGTTTCCTGGTTCGAGCGCAGGCGTGTATCTAATACCCTGTTAATCGTGTATCTAATACCCAGTTAATCGTGTATCTAATACCCAGTTAATCGTGTATCTAATACCCTGTTAATCTTGTATCTAATACCCTGTTAATCATGTATCTAATACCCTGTTAATCGTGTATCTAATACCCTGTTAATCATGTATCTAATACCCTGTTAATCGTGTATCTAATACCCGTTAATCGTGTATCTAATACCCTGTTAATCGTGTATCTAATACCCTGTTAATCGTGTATCTAATACCCTGTTAATCTTGTATCTAATACCCTGTTAATCATGTATCTAATACCCTGTTAATCGTGTATCTAATACCCAGTTAATCGTGTATCTAATACCCTGTTAATCGTGTATCTAATACCCTGTTAATCGTGTATCTAATACCTGTTAATCGTGTATCTAATACCATGTTAATCTTGTATCTAATACCTGTTAATCTTGTATCTAATACCCTGTTAATCGTGTATCTAATACCTGTTAATCGTGTATCTAATACCCTGTTAATCGTGTATCTAATACCCTGTTAATCGTGTATCTAATACCCAGTTATCGTGTATCTAATACCTGTTAATCTTGTATCTAATACCCTGTTAATCGTGAATCTAATACCCAGTTAATCGTGTATCTAATACCCTGTTAATCGTGTATCTAATACCCTGTTAATCGTGTATCTAATACCCAGTTAATCGTGTATCTAATACCCTGTTAATCTTGTATCTAATACCCTGTTAATCATGTATCTAATACCCTGTTAATCGTGTATCTAATACCCTGTTAATCATGTATCTAATACCCTGTTAATCGTGTATCTAATACCCTGTTAATCATGTATCTAATACCCTGTTAATCTTGTATCTAATACCCTGTTAATCGTGTATCTAATACCCTGTTAATCGTGTATCTAATACCCTGTTAATCTTGTATCTGATACCCTGTTATTATTATTATTATTATTATTATTATTATTATTATTATTATTATTATTATTATTATTATTAGCACCGCGTCTTACTACCCGTTCGGGTTATACGCACATACGCTAATGTGCAATGGTAGGGTGATTGTGAGATGAAATGGAGGACCTACAGTTTAACGTGGAATCCGAACCACGGTGGAGGCCTGGCATTCCTCACATTCACAAGTTGTGATTAATACACGTCTTGTCAGAGGTGAAGGAAGGGTTTGGCAATCAGATAAATCTGTGCCGGGACCGAGGATCGAACCCCGGACCCTCAGCACAGAAGTCTGACACCTTACCCCTAGACCACCAGGTCACCCGATACCCTGTTAATCGTGTATCTAATACCCTGTTAATCATGTATCTAATACCCTGTTAATCTTGTATCTAATACCCTGTTAATCTTGTATCTAATACCCTGTTAATCGTGTATCTAATACCCTGTTAATCGTATATCTAATACCCTGTTAATCATGTATCTAATACCCTGTTAATCTTGTATCTAATACCTTGAGTCTTATTGTAATATTAAGTTACTAAGCTGTTGCTCTTATTAATAAAGTTAATGAGTTTTTAATGTTGCCCCCCTCATTATTTAAAACGATCAATGTGGCCCTTATGAACTAACGAGTTGGACATGCCTGATTTAAGGTGTCACTCTCGTATTAGACTGGGCCGAAGATGATGATAACAGTGTTCGAATCCCGGTTGGGTGTACTAAGGGTGTTTTTTACTAAAAAATGTTTACACTCTTCACACAAGTGCGGATACACTTAATCTAAATTAAACCTTCCTTATCCCTAAAACACATAACGTAATTAGTACATATGGCTATAACCCTAAATGTTAGTAATGCACGGGGTTAAAAATAGTAATAATAATAATAATAAATAAAAAGGTTCAAAATTTTCTGGAGAAAATTAGAAGACAGTTTTTTTTCTCTCTCTTCTGTAACTGATACTTTTTTCAGTCATCCCTTCTCAAATGTTGTGACACATAGTATTTTGGAGGGGTGGAGGGGTGGTTTGTTCATTTGTTCGCTACCCCCTTTCCTCCCCCCTACACAATCAAACTTGTCTTTGTTGTAACCCGGAGAGTTTTAACGTGGCTTGTTTATTACAGTCCAATTTTCGTAGGAAGGACAGTTTAAAAAATATATTGTTTACTGTCAATATTAATAACCTTTTACTTATATTATTTTTGTTATTTTATAGGTATTGATATCTATCAAAAGTGACAGCTCCAGATCACATGACTTGACGTATGAATACTTGAAGGTAGATCTAGTAATATTCCTAGCAGTCTTCCTATAAAAATTGGACTGTATGTAAAGTAAAGAGCCCTTCTATCAAAATAGTTTGGGACCAAGCCTTTTTTTTTTAGGATAGGGAGAATAACCGCACAGAAGGTCACGTGGTACGAGGAGTCAGGCTCGCAAACATACTAGATTGTGGTATACAGGAAGAGTGTATGGGGCTGAGATTGCCCCATGTGGTTCCCTCGTCCACAATCTTCTACCACTAATGCGGGTGCATTAAATACCTTACCCGTTCCTTCCCCTGGGGTCAATGCTGCGTTAGGGTGTGTGAACGAGTGGGGTTAAGGCATCAATCTCGTCTTGTTTGGTTTGCCAGTGATAAGGAGGTTGGGGTTCGAATCCTAGTTGGGTGCACTTAAATATATTCCGGAAAGAGTGCGGCACTCTATGACATGACGAGTGCAAGCTTGTATTCAGGCTGAAGGTGGACATTTAGAGAACTTCCTATAATGTCGAACAGCTCCACATTACTGTAGTACAAACATGACTGTAGCTTGGAACCCGCCTCGGTGGCGTAGTTAGCTAACGCGCTAGTTTCGTGTTGAGCTAGACTGCCGAGGACGGGGCGATCGGGGTTCGAACCTCAGTCGGGTGAACTGGAGGTGGTTTTCCCCTAAATGGTTTTCCACTCTCCCTCCACGTAAATGTGGGTTCACTTCCTCTATATTCAACCTTCCCAATTCCTAACCGATTAGTGTAAATAGTACTTAAGCGTATAATCCGAACGGGTAGTAAGACGCGGCGCTAAGTTAATTAACTAACTTAATTAGTTAAATTAATCATAGCTTGGACAAGGTCAAATGAGGACACATGTGTATATGTACACCCAGGTGACCCGGTGGTCTAGAGGTTATGTGTCGGTCTTCTGTGCTGAGGGTCCGGGGTTCAATCCTCGGTCTCGACACAGATTTATCTGATTGCCAAACCCTTCCTTCACCTCTGACAAGATGTGTATTAATCACAACTTGTGAATGTGTGGAATGCCAGGCCTCCACCGTGGTTCGGATTCCACGTTAAACTGTAGGTCCTCCATTTCATCTCACAATCACCCTACCATTACACATTAGCGTAAGTGCGTATAACGCGAACGGGTAGTAAGACGCGGTGCTAATAATAATAACAAGCAGTTTTTAGTTTCAACGAATGGCCGACAGGTTGTCGGTCTCTGATAACTGCGAGTGACGTCCGTCCGACGTCTTAGCTCAGTAGGGTCCCGGCTTCGATTCCCGGTATAGTCAAAAAAAGTTTCATTTGTGAAATGGTGATTTCACCTTTCACCGTGACGAAATAACGTCAGGGGGGCTGGTTGTTGTGTCTGTTCTAGATTTAAGTTAGTATATAGGTAGTGGTATGATTTAATCAGCCGGTTCAGACAGTACATATTAAGCTGGGATGGAAGGGTACTTGAGTTAAGGTAAGTGTTTTTGCAGATTTTATAAGAAAACAATTATTTTACTTTTGCAACAACAAAAATCCAGTAGAAACATAGAGTATAATTTTCCTCACATGACGACCTCAACAGTTGTTGAATACCTGTCAAGGGTGACCTGGAATTTATTGACAACCTTTTCTCTTCAGCCAAAAAAGTTTGTCATCTAATGCCGCTATGCTCATGACAGATATTCAACAAATGTTGATATTATCACGTGAAGGAAATTAAACTATATGTTTGTACTGGAGAAATAATAAATTTATTGTGTAAAAAAATTGCTACAAAAAGTGCAAAAATACTGACCACACTTGCGTTCCTTAACATCTAACATTAGATTCCTCAAATAATAAACACAACAAAACATTTAAATATATCAAGAGGGGAGGATGTAAACCAAAACGTAAGGGCGGCCTGTAGCATTTCTCGTCTGACTGTACCCCGATGTATGTTTAGAGGCAGAGGAGACCTTTTAATAGTCCATCAAATATCGCCGCAGTCAATTATTTAACTGCGAGCCTTGCTCTCCTTATCAACCGCGTTTACCTGACGACTGCTATCAGTAACAACCTCCCAACCCTCAGAACCTGTTTACGAGGTTTGTAAACACCTCCAGTCATGGGTGGAGGGCGCGCAGGGAGGGATCGTGATTATCGGCTGCAGCAATTGAGACACCAGACGCGTAGAGCGGTTCGTTCTTCGAATGTTTTCTCTCTGTTTGGTTTGTGTGTGGATTATAAGCAGGGTGTACATTATATATTATTATTATTATTATTATTATTATTATTATTATTATTATTATTATTATTATTATTATTATTATTATTATTATTTATTATTATTATTATTAGCACCACGTCTTACTACCCGTTCAGGTTGTACGCACTTACGCTAATGTGTAATGGTAGGGTGATTGTGAGATGAAATGGAGGACCGACAGTTTAACGTGGAATCCGAACCAAGGTGGAGGCCTGGCATTCCACACATTCACAAGTTGTGATTAATACACGTCTTGTCAGAGGTGAAGGAAGGGTTTGGGCAATCAGATAAATCTGTGCAGGGACCGAGGATTGAACCCCGGACCCTCAGCACAGAAGTCCTACACCTTACCCCTAGACCACGAGGTCACCAACTGCTTGTGTGTGTGTTGTATGAAGATGTTCGTTGGTCTCAGAGGTTTGTTGATAGCGATGGTGACCCACCAAGTTTCTTATCTGAGGGTTAAGTTCGCCACACACAGTTTTTCTGATCGTACTGGTAACTTAAGGCTGATACTCGCCTACGAATCCTAGGAAATATTCTCTGTGTGTGGTGAATACTTCGGTTACCTGTAGGCCTTTAATGTCGGGATCGCGATCAACTTAAAGTTAACTTAACCTAACTTAACGTAAAGGACCTCATCGTGTTTTTAAATGGAAGCGATCACGATGCAGTTAACGTAACATTCACGTAAAGTTAACTTAACGTATGTGTGATCACGATTCACGTAACTTAACGAAATAACTCGAGCCAAACATCTTCATTCTCGAGTATGATCTGTGATTTGTACTATTTGTAAAGTGATGATCTATGAATGTTTAGTTTTCAATCGATATAATAAATATATATTATTAAACTTTTTTGATAAAATTAGCTTTCCTATTTAGTTTAATTATTTTGTTTCAATGTCTGATCACTAGAACTTATGCTAAAGAGTAAACATTGGTCATAAAACCAACAAATGAATTACTAAATAGCCCTGTTGACGTCACTCGCATGATGATTGGCTGGCTAGATCACGTGATACCCTTCAAGTAACGTTCACTCAAAGTAAAAGACCTCCCAGGACATCTCTTACGTTAAATTAACTGCATCGTGATCGCTTCCATTTAAACACACGAGGAGGCCCCTTACGTTAAGTTACGTTAAGTTAACTTTAAGTTAACATTAAGTTGATCGTGATCCCGGCATTAGTGTTTTGACGTGAGAGGTAGGTTCTCTATTCCATATTGGGTTTACTGGGGTAGTTTTACAAACACCCACCCTCTATACAGTCCTTACAATTAATCTTTTTTTAGACACTCACGCAATAGACAGTACTAACGATGACGGGGAGATCGGGCTTCGAATCCAGGTTGAGTGTACTCAGAGTAGTTTTTCTAAAATGATTTTCCACTCTCCCTCCAAGAAAATGTGGGTACACTTCCTCTAAATTCAACCTTCCTGATACTTAACGCATTAGCGTAATTAGTATATATGCGGATAACCTGGACAGGTAGTAAAACCTGATGCTAAGATAATATTTTTCAACCAAATCCTTTTGAGTTAAACATATATTATTATTATTATTATTATTATTATTATTATTACTATTACTATCATCATCAACATCAACATCAACCCCATCTTACATTCTGTTCAGGTAATACGCATATTTGATATTTACTCTAACGGGGTAGGGAGGAAGAAGGTAGCATCTTAGGAGCAATATACCCGCATTTGCGGGGAAGGAGAGTATGAAACCATTCAGGAAAAACCCACCCTCAGTAAACATGACTGGGATTCGAACCTTGATCTCCCCACCCACCATTAGTAGGCCAGTCCAACACTAGAGTGACACCTTAGACCATATGACCACTGAAGCGGGTGCTAAACATATAACTTGATTACTTTTTGCAAGACTTCTTACTACCCACCCGTATTAATGAGGCATGGATGGGAAGGTTCAGATGTAAAGGGAATGTAGCCGCATTTACTTTGTGGAAGAGGGCCGGAACCATTTTTTGGAAAAATCAATCACCAAATCCGCGCGGCATCTATGCTAACCCTAACTTCCCCAAAACCGGAAATTCAGCCAAATGCGACTGGAGTCTTTATCCGCGTGCTCACATATGCGGATCTTTGATTAAATGGTTCAAATAGATCATAGTAACTAGGGTTGTAACCATCCCTTGTTCCTCCAAGACCAACTTCCACTCCATTTCGCTCCAGTGTCGACAATCAATAAATAGCATCATATTCCAGCAGTCCTGGAGGAATTCCAGCACAGCTCCTGGAATGCTGAGGGAAGGCATGCACCCCCACAGGGTTAAACTTGGCACACAAATATTTAATCAGCGCCCGTGGTTGTCCGTAACGAGGCGGTTGTACGCCTTGGTTAGTCAGAGAGCAGCGGGCGCTATAGTCTCCTGACGGAACAATGCGGGCCGTCGTGTGACGTCAGAGCGCCGCTACGCTACTACTCCAACTGAAAACATGCGGGTCGTATGTTCACCGCATCACCAATAAATGACTATGGGCCTAAATTATATAAGTTGTACAAACCGTATTTAACTTGCGCTTTGTGAACACACTGATAAATAATGATGATGATGATGATGATAGTAATAATAATTTAAAAAAATAACGTGTCTGTGCTACATCACTCGTAGCCCAGTAGTGGAAATACTATCCAGTACTAATGTACCGTTGTCCAGAGGACGTCCGGATGTACTAATAGTACATCCTTTCCGTGGAGGATCTTTCCATGTCTCGCTGAGATGAGGTGATGGTGATAGTGAGTATGAGGGTGAGAGTATGAGAGTGTGGAACCAGTGGAAACACTTAACCTAAATTAAGTCTAACTAACCAAACACTGGTGACCGTTGGGGTAATTATCCTTTCGTTAAAAAAATACCTAAGGTACCAGCCGGGAATCGAACCCGGGACTCCTAGGCGCATATCCAGGTACATTTGGTCACTACACCGCAAGGCCCGTTAACGTACTAGTTATACAACCACATAAACTAAACTAATACTAGGACATGCACAACATCACGTCCCCCGTCCGACGATTCACCGATGATAATGTTTTGGTGTGTGTCGGTAATGAAACCCAGATCCCCAGCTCGGTAATGAAACCCATATCCCCCAGCTCGGTAATGAAACCCAGATCCCCCAGCTCGGTAATGAAACCCATATCCCCCAGCTCGGTAATGAAACCCAGATCACCCAGCTCGGTAATGAAACCCAGATCACCCAGCTCGGTAATGAAACCCAGATCCCCCAGCTCGGTAATGAAACCAGATCACCCAGCTCGGTAATGAAACCTAGATCCCCCAGCTCGGTAATGAAACCCATATCCCCAGCTCGGTAATGAAACCCAGATCCCCCAGCTCGGTAATGAAACCCAGATCACCCAGCTCGGTAATGAAACCTAGATCCCCCAGCTCGGTAATGAAACCCAGATCCCCCAGCTCGGTAATGAAACCTAGATCCCCCAGCTCGGTAATGAAACCTAGATCCCCCAGCTCGGTAATGAAACCCAGATCCCCCAGCTCGGTAATGAAGCCCAGATCACCCAGCTCGGTAATGAAACCCAGATCACCCAGCTCGGTAATGAAACCCATATCCCCCAGCTCGGTAATGAAACCCAGATCACCTAGCTCGGTAATGAAACCCATATCCCCTAGCTCGGTGAGCGGCTGCGCTACCAACTGAGCCAAGGTTTAGGACTCTCTGGGGAGACCCGTGGGTTGTTTCCAAGTCGAACACAGACTTGTTCAGACTGTACTAGTAAACTGAACCCTGCCATTCAACCAGCCACACACGAAACCAGGTAATAAACGAATGTACGGGTTGTTTATTGGCTTTAACGGTTAATCTAGACATTAATGGGAGGGAACAAATATATTGTACAGTCCCGTCAAAACCTGCTTGCCCTGGTAACACTCCGCGAGCCTCCCATTTTTGTACTTGATAGAAAATTTATATTTATTTAGACACATAATTTTGTAGCGATGTGTTTGCTCGGAGCAGACCTACAGTACCATTCATAACCTGCTTCGGTGGCCGCATGGTCTAAGACGTCACTATCACAATAGCCTATACTGTTGATGATGGGGAAATCGGGGTTCGAATCCTGGTTGGATGTACTGAGGCTGTTATATTCCAAATTGTTTTTCCACTCTCTCTCTCTCACGAATATGCGGGTACACTTCCTTAGTACAAAAACGTATAACCCGAACATGGTGACAAAAAAAAAACTGACAATCAGCGCTGACTGCTCATGCTCAAAATCCAAATTCGAGTCTACCCCCTCCTTCCCCTTGACTATTATTAGAGCCGAGGTGATTATGGACCCCCCCCCAACTGCCCAGAGAGGGGGATCCTTGGTTCAATCCCCAGGGTTTACTAGAACAGTTTGTCCAGGAAGTTACCCGTTCCGCCGCTAGGATCGCTCACGGTTTAGTATTCAGGTACTAAGCCCCTGACACAATAAGCTTTGTTTGACGGCGGTTTAGCGGGTGGTTTATAGATTGTGGAGGTACCAGGACGCGAAAATCGAACTATTTTTTTAGTTAAAGTGATATAATATTTTTAAATAATTTTAGATGGGTCAAATCCTATATTTCTCCAATCCGAATCCAAAACTTTCTTTCGAATCCTCAAATTTTCAAAAGTAAATTTTTAGTTTGTCAAAAAATTGAAAAGTTTATTTAAAAAGGGTAAACAAATTGATATTTTAGAAGGTCTGGCACAACTGAACATTCCTCTTCTGTTTATTTGTCTTTTCTATTGCGTTTCAAGAAGAAAGAATACATTGAACAATAAATTATTTTTGTGTAAACGAATTTATATTTTTAAAAAAGGTGATTTGCTTATTTTATTTTTTACATAAATGAAGCTAAACTGTCATTTTTTTCTAACTAAACGAATCTATGTAATTCCTGAAAAATTGCATTTTGAGTTCAATCTAAGGCCTTTATATTTGTATTCGAGATATTTTCTTGTGAGATTCTCGAATCTCGAATTTCTCGAATGCTATAGGATGAGGATTTGAGGAATCGCGTTATTCAAGCGTCCCATTTCTAAAAAAAATCCATGGCGTCAGCCACAAATATTTACCTAACAAGCGACCGTGTCTGTTGGCGAAAATAGTGCCAACTTCCGCGTATGATCAGCACAACGAGCTCTCCGGTCATTGATCTCAGTTTTCTAACCGAAGCTGCTACTCTGTTCAAGTAGCTCCTCATTTGTCCTCATGAGGCTGAGTTGACCTCATTGACCACAGTGTACCGCGGGATCGAACCCAGGGCCTCTAGATCTGTGGCAGGAATATAATAAAAATATAATTATTTTAACTAACTTCATTTTAAGGGTAAGAAACGCTTTATGCACTCAGCGGTTATAGCCCTTATAATGTTCGTGTGGAGGGTCCCGGGTTCGATTTTCACAGGTCCTAAAAAATTATTATGGTTGAAACTTGGGTGTCCCGTTTAAAAGTGATATAATTAACGACCTGGGGGCTGCGTGTTGTGTCTTTTTTAGATGTAAGCTAGTTTATAAGTCGTAAACTGATAAAAATCAGTTGGTTCAGAAAGGGCACGTTTAATATCAAATAAAAAATAAATTAAAAATAATAGTTGATTTCTTGTCCAAACTTAGTGTACAAATAGACCTTAAGGCGATTGGGCCCTTTTCATTTGGCGTGGAAATGCAGAGACATGGGCACAAACAGTTATATTCAAGAATTTTTATTTTTCATTTTCTTCGGAAACGGTTTGTTCAAGAATAGAAGCATGTCGTGACCTGGTGGTCTAGGGGGTAAGGTGTCAGACTTCTGTGCTGAGGGTCCAGGGTTCAATCCTCGGTTCGGCACAATTTATCTGATTTCCAAACCCTTCCTTCACCTCTGACAAGACGTGTATTAATCATAACTTGTGAATGTGTGGAATGCCAGGCCTCCACCGTGGTTCGGATCCCACGTTAAACTATAGGTCCTCCATTTCATCTCACAATCACCCTACCATTACACATTAGCGTAAGTGCGTAAAACCGAACGGGTAGTAAGACGCGGTGCTAATAATAATAATAATAATAAATAATAATAATAATAATATAACAATATTTATTAAGTTATATTTTTTATATACACACCTCCGCTATTATTTTAACAGTGATCAAATATCGACCAAATTGACATTTTTAAATAGAAAACTGCCGGCTGCATGGCAAAAAAAAAAATGTAACAATTAAGCTCTAGCATGGCTCTACATTTCCACGCCAAATTTAAGGGTCAATCGCCTTAAAAAGTTTATGTTCAAACTCTGCGATGACCTTGACATATATTTAACAACTGTGACATAATAAACTAAACTAAACGTTTTACTTAAGCAATATTTTATTTATTTTGGCTAAAAAAAGTAAACAAATATCAAATATTAGTGTCAGAGTTAGGCGAGTGGTCAGCATGCGTGACACTGATCCGGGAAACTGGGATTGCTTCTTCAAAGAATGTGACATCCTTCCCTAAGCGGATGATTTCATTAAATCCTGTTTTTTGATTAAATCAATAATATTCTACACTGGTACTTTATAATGTAATTAAATAAACAATTAACACAGTATTTACAATAAAATAAAAATTGTTAAATAGACGTCTCTTGGTCGGTTTCTTCTCCTCCCGATACTTCTGTTTTTGTGTGAGCGCGCGTGGGAGGTTTTTTAAGGATGAGCGATGTTCACTTAGTTCTGGCGGCAGCTGGCGTAGTTCTCAGCCTCGCCGCTAGAGTCACTCGCTCTCGCGTCAAAAGAATGCGCTAGTGTCGCTCTCTTACGTCCGCATGACAAGAAAATATGTTTCTACGGGGGCACCGCGGTTTGTTGTGAATAAAGTGGGAATATTAAGAACGAGACTAGATCAGATTTTAAAAGTGTTATATCTTAACAAATAATTTTCGCATGCGTTTTTCAAAAATGTAGTCTTTGATTTTAATTGATATTGAAATACATAAAAATTATTTTGAAAGTCAAATCATTATTAGGAATAAAACATACTACTATGGTTTTTTGTTTCATGGTTGTGGCAACAAGAGGTATTTAAGTTCATGAAATAATAAATTAAAAAGTAGGTCTATTATATTAAAACTTGTATCTTTTTATAACTGGCCACCAAAATAAATAGATCTTTTTATAACCTTTGAGGAAAAGCTATACAGAATATTAGTTTCGAAATAAGACTCTCCACACCTGTGAATACATGACGTTGCCCACACCTCTCCCGTAGACCATGGGTCGTATTTACTTTTTAGCTATGAGTTATGCATGAATATAGACCCAGCCTTATTAGGCCGCAAGCCGCCACTGCAGACTATGTTCATCTCTTCTCAGGGCCGACCGCACCCCTAAACAAATACCCCTGTACAGATAGTGTGACGGAACAGGGCCCCGAGATTTGGGAGGGACCCCAAGCTTGCTTAAAACAAGTTGGGATGGGAAATTTTGCTTTCGCGCTCGTATGGCAGTGTTTAGCCAAAATATATACGTGTAGCAAATAAATACATAAATATGTAGTTTGATTTATTGAGCGAGTGAAGCAAGATTCTAGTTTTAACTTCACTGATTATGCATTTTGATTTTTGTTTGTTTTTGTCTGTGGTGGATATGTTTCACAATAACTTTTGAAAGCATTAACTGATATAATTCAAACTTGCACAGTTGTTCTTTGAAACTTTATATACCTATATCAAATACATCGAGGAAAGAAAATTGAACGAAAGTTTGAGGAGAAATTAACCCTTTTATCTATTTAAAAAAAGTTGTTATCATTAATTATTAAACGATTGTATTTACCTTTTAGAGCAGCGGTTCCCAAACTGTGGTACGTACAGTTATTCCCAGTGGCACGCCGAACAAAACAAGCAAATTAAAGTTGGAAGCCTCATCAAATCTTATAAATATATTCTAACCAAGTCCAACCAGAAGTAGAACTGATTCAAACAGTGTTTGGAGGGGTGGCAACACTGAATTTTATCTCAGACAACCACGCAGTTTGTGTTATTAAATCTCTGACCTGAAAAGTAAATTTTCATTTTTATCTTGGTGGTACTCCAATTACGGAAATTGTTGGGGGGGTACGCCGATCAAAAAAGTATGGGAACCGCTGTTTTAAAGCATTTCCTACCGGTAATAACATCAAACGAAACTTAGGTCCTTGGGGGCCCACCAAGCGATGTATTCCCAGGACAGCCCTGTCTCTAGTCCAAGCCACCACTCCAAGTTGGTGCGTGTCTGTATTGTTCACACCCCCTACCCCCCCCCCCCCGGCACCCCTCTGCTGGTCTCATAGATCATATATTACAGCGAGTGTCACGGGGTTGTAGTTCCAAAACAGTCCGCCTGGCGGAAGAAGAATGATGATACCCTCATCGCTATTACGAAACACTCTTCGACAGGGCTTGTCATTGGGCACATTTGGGCACGTGATTGGGGTCGCTTCATCTTTTAGCTGATGGTGGAAACTCCCCTCTCCTACCCCTCCCCCCTCATTATTCATTAATAACCATCCGAGCAGTAGAACTGGTTCGATAGCTATTACTATCCACATAATAACCAATCTCTAAATGGTTTATTGTATTTTAGTAAACAAATGGACAAGTTTCGGAGGTAGAATGGTCTAAGCCCTAACACAGTAGACCGGACGGCTGATTAAGGAAAAGTCAAGAGTTAGAATTACAGTAGTGTTTACTTGAGGTGGTTTTTCATAATGGTTTCCCATCCCAGTGGTTCAACGTCCCTCTTATCCACCCTGTACCAAGCAGGTTCCCAGTGGTTCAACCTCCCTCTTATACATCCTGTACCAAGCCGGTTCCCAGTGGTTCAACGTCCCTCTTATCCACCCTGTATCTAGCAGGTTCCCAGTGGTTCAACGTCCCTCTTATCCACCCTGTATCTAGCAGGTTCCCAGTGGTTCAACGTCCCTCTTATCCACCCTGTATCTAGCAGGTTCCCAGTGGTTCAACGTCCCTCTTATCCACCCTGTACCAAGCAGGTTCCCAGTGGTTCAACGTCCCTCTTATCCACCCTGTACCAAGCAGGTTCCCAGTGGTTCAACGTCCCTCTTATACATCCTGTACCAAGCCGGTTCCCAGTGGTTCAACGTCCCTCTTATCCACCCTGTACCAAGCAGGTTCCAGTGGTTCAACGTCCCTATATACATCCTGTACCAAGCCGGTTCCCAGTGGTTCAACGTCCCTCTTATCCACCTGTACCAAGCAGGTTCCCAGTGTTCAACGTCCCTCTTATACATCCTGTACCAAGCCGGTTCCCAGTGGTTCAACGTCCCTCTTATCCACCCTGTATCTAGCAGGTTCCCAGTGGTTCAACGTCCCTCTTATCCACCAGCACCTAGCAGGTTCCCAGTGGTTCAACGTCCCTCTTATCCACCCATGTACCAAGCCGGTTCCCAGTGGTTCAACGTCCCTCTTATCCACCCTGTATCTAGCAGGTTCCCAGTGGTTCAATGTCCCTCTTATCCACCCTGTACCTAGCAGGTTCCCAGTGGTTCAACGTCCCTCTTATCCACCAGCACCCAGCAGGCTCCCAGTGGTTCAATGTCCCTCTTATCCACCCTGTACCAAGCAGGTTCCCAGTGGTTCAACGTTCCTCTTATCCACCCTGTATCTAGCAGGTTCCCAGTGGTTCAACGTCCCTCTTATCCACCCTGTACCAAGCAGGTTCCCAGTGGTTCAACGTCCCTCTTATCCACCCTGTACCAAGCCGGTTCCCAGTGGTTCAACGTCCCTCTTATCCACCAGCACCCAGCAGGTTCCCACTCTATTACAACTTCTCTGTGTAAATGTAGGTCCATCATGTTTCCTTCACAAGCCGGTGTAGAGCTCAAAGATTTGTCTAAGCCACTGTGCCAATCTTGTACAGTGAACAAGCAACGTTTTTATCTTTCTCTTGGGAATTAGCTGTACCCAAGATTCTTTCTGTTATGTGAGCTTATTCTTCATTAGCTGGTGTTGGAAAGGAAACATTTATCTCATTACCTGATTAATTACTGTACAGTTTCCACGAGCAAAGGTATCGAGATGGTTTAAATGCGGGTAGTATGGGCGACCATCCAGTGAGATAATTGTCTTATATTATAGTTATAGCACTGCGTCTTATTACCCGTTCAGGTTATACATTCATCTTCTAATTACGCTAATAATTTTAGGGATGAAAGAGACTATATTTACATGAAGTGTACCCACATTTGCGTGGAGCGAGAGTGGAAAATCAATTTGTAAATATCACTTCAATATACCCGATCTAGATTTGAACCTTGATTTCTCCCGTAATTGGCAGTTTAGTCTATTGCGAGAGTCGCACCCTAGATCATGCGGCCCCAGATTTACATTTTATAATAAAATCGTCTTAGACATTATAGTTGGGCTGGACATAATTCCTTGAGACAAAAGTGGGCCTAGTTATAGTGTATAAATAAGTAGCCCCGTGGCTTCTTTGGTGCTGACTGACAGCTGACGGCTTTTAAAAACTACCAGACCAAATTATGTATTCATACGCCGAACCATATGATCTGCAAATAACATGTGTTTAGCAGCTGTCACTTCTGACAGTCAAAATTTAGGTATATACCTAAATGTTGACAGTCAGAAGTCAGCTGTGAACTGTCAGTCAGCACCAAAGAAGCCACGGGGCTACTGTAGACTGTCAGATGTTTCATCGTCAAGTGAATCGTCTACCAACTGAACAGCGGCCATCTGTAAGAACAGTGTCCACTCTAGACCAGTCGAATAAACACCTCCCGCGTGATTTGGTTGGTAAAGTCCGTGTAAATAGAAGAATTGAATCCCTAACTACGTCACAAAAAATTACATAAAATTAAAGTTGTCCAATTTCAAGTTATTAAATATGTACAATATCCTAAATAGACAAGGATTTTTTGGAAAATGTATTGAATATTATTTATATTATAACTATTTTATACGAAATTGGACATATTTTAATCCCAAAGTTCATCGCGAAACTACATAACACTACAGTTGCACTTTTTAAATATTTTAAATATGATTGTATAGTCCGTTTACCCTGAAAGTTCGCAACCAGTCTTACCTTGAAGGATTGCAGCATGATATCAGGTAGGCTTGCCAACTTACAGGAGAAACCAAGTATACAGTAGCTTAAAAAACAAAATGATGTATTTATTATCTTCTATGTTTTAATCGAATGGATTGAAAAAAAGGACACCTGGACACTGGAATCAAACCCAGAAACTTTGGTTGCCGCATGGTCTAAGGCGTCATTCTCGCAGTAGATTAGACTGTCAATGACAGGGAGATCGGGATTAGAATCACGGTCAGGGGTAACGTCTTTGCAAACCCCTCCTTCATCCCGATCTCGCTAGGGGGTAGAGGGGAGGGAAATGACTGTGTGTAAATGTCTCAGATCAAAACTTGTTGCAGCGTGCGCACTCTTGGCATTTGTTTCTGTTTCTAGCGGTAGTGAGGGGTTGCTATGGCAACCATGTTCCCCCCTCATTGATCTGTCGGTTAGTCCCGCTCATTAAGCGGCTCAGAGTGGCTGTGTGTGGGGGGAGGGGGGGGCAGGTGACCCAACATTAGCAGACTGCTCAGATGGACCAGGAATAATTGGGAGAAAGCACCTTCTATAATACTGCAGGAGACTGTTCAACCTCAAGATTCACTCATGGGAGAAAGCAACTTTCTATAATACTACAGGAGAGACTGTTCAACCTCAAGATTCACTCATGGGAAGAGCAACTTTCTATAATACTGCAGGAAACTGTTCAACCTCAAGATTCACTCATGGGAGAAAGCAACTTTCTATAATACTACAGGAGACTGTTCAACCTCAAGATTCACTCATGGGAGAGAGCAACTTTCTATAATACTGCAGGAAACTGTTCAACCTCAAGATTCACTCATGGGAGAAAGCAACTTTCTATAATACTGCAGGAGACTGTTCAACCTCAAGATTCACTCATGGGAGAGAGCAACTTTCTATAATACTGCAGGAGACTGTTCAACCTCAAGATTCACTCATGGGAGAAAGCAACTTTCTATAATACTGCAGGAACTGTTCAACCTCAAGATTCACTCATGGGAGAAAGCAACTTTCTATAATACTACAGGAGACTGTTCAACCTCAAGATTCACTCATGGGAGAGAGCAACTTTCTATAATACTGCAGGAAACTGTTCAACCTCAAGATTCACTCATGGGAGAAAGCAACTTTCTATAATACTACAGGAGACTGTTCAACCTCAAGATTCACTCATGGGAGAAAGCAACTTTCTATAATACTACAGGAGACTGTTCAACCTCAAGATTCACTCATGGGAGAGAGCAACTTTCTATAATACTGCAGGAGACTGTTCAACCTCAAGATTCACTCATGGGAGAAAGCAACTTTCTATAATACTGCAGGAGACTGTTCAACCTCAAGATTCACTCATGGGAGAGAGCAACTTTCTATAATACTACAGGAGACTGTTCAACCTCAAGATTCACTCATGGGAGAAAGCAACTTTCTATAATACTACAGGAGACTGTTCAACCTCAAGATTCACTCATGGGAGAAAGCAACTTTCTATAATACTGCAGGAAACTGTTCAACCTCAAGATTCACTCATGGGGGGGGGGGGGAGATATATAGAGGGAGTGAGAGAGGTAGGAAGGGAAGATAAAAAAAGAGATAAAGTTATAGAATGGAAAAGAGAGTTAAACTGTGTTAGAGAGAGGAAAAGTGAATAGTTATAGAAAAGGAATATCACATAACACAATATAAATGATATTGATTAAAAATATCAAAATAGGTTATTATTGACATAGTAAAACAAATCACTAACATGAATTAAGCCCACAACGGGGGTCTCCTACTCAAATTATTCACTGTCGTGCTAGACTGGATACTCAGTGATGGGGGTTCGGGGTTAGAATCCTTGCAGGACTGTACTGTTCTGTTTCTAATGGTTGTTCACTTTGCTTCCACGCAAATGCGGTTACATTTTCTCCTAACAACTAAACCTTCCTCATTTCTATTCCATTAGACTAATTAATGTATGCGTACGAAACGATTAGGTTGTAAAATGTGTTGGAATAAAACGCAAATTAAGGTCAGTATTTTTAATATTTTTATAAATAAAACTATTTTTGGTAAAAATTAGTAAAATATTGCCTAAATAGATGCATTTAGTTTAATTTTATACCCATAGTAGCCTAATATCAACAGTTCTTAAATATTTGTCATAGTAACATCTGAACATGAACCTAGTCAAATGCTACTTTGATTGATCCTTGAAGTGGTTCTAATCATAGCTAGATGGACCTTGTACATCCATAATCTCTGACTGGACTATGTTGTTCTAATAGATGGACCTTGTACATCCATAATCTCTGACTGGACTTTGTTGTCTAATAGATGGACCTTGTACATCCATAATCTCTGACCTATCCATGGTGTTATTCTGATAGACGGACCTTGTACATCCTAATCTCTGACGAGCCAGGGTGTACTTTTGTAGACGGACCTTATACATCACAAACTTTGACTGGCTCTGGTGTTGTTTAGTAGACGGACCTTGTACATCCCTAATCTTTGACTGAGCCAGGGTGTTTATCTGATAGACGAACCTTGTACATCCATAATCTCTGACCGAGTCAAGGTGTTGTTCTAGTAGACGAACCTTGTACATCCTAATCTTATGAGAGCCCTGGTGTTGTTATGATAGCGGACCTTGTACATCCTAATCTCTGACCGAGCCCGTGTGTTCTGATAGAGAACTTTACATCCTATCTCTGACCGAGCTGGTGTTGTCTAGTAACACCCTTGTACATCCCTAATCTCTGACCGAGCCCTGGTGTTGTTCTAGTAGACGGACCTAGGATATCCCCGCCCAAAGCATGCAAGAGCTGTGAAATATTTGAAGCTCCTTGAAGCCACGTAATGGTGACAGGACCGTCCAACACTGGACAATGGAGGGAGTGCACACAATGACCTGGGTAATACTACTACACCTGTATCGCAACAGGAGAGATAAAGGGTCCCGTGGGACCAGCAGGAGGGGGCCCGGTGTAGACGCAAAACGGTCTATGTCAAAAACTACTGCATATTTTATATTGTTCAATCAAACATTTTACAGCTATATTTGTCAGTTGGCTATAATCACCTTATAGATGATATATAATCAATGTATAAGCTGTCTTGGAGGAGAGTAGAGAAGATAAAGTGGACTGATGAAGAAGCTATAAGAAGAGTCAGTAAAAAGAGGACCATTTGCAGGTGATTCTCTGAAGAAAGGACCAACCAAATGTGTCACATTGGGAGAAGAAATGGCTTACTAAGTGACGTCATAGAATGCAAAGCTACAGTGCTCGCTAGGCTATAGCCACTCATAAGGCAACCAATCAAAGTCCAATTGAAATCTCTCTTTAACTGTGACGTCAGCCACCTCTGTGGTCTAACGCGCTACACTCGCAGTAGACTAGACTGCCGATGACAAGGAGATCGAGGTTCGAATATCGGTCGGGTGTACTGTGGGTGGTTTTTATAAGTTGGTTATCCTCACCCCTTCCACGCAAATGTGGGTACACTTACTGTTAATATAGCCTTCCTAATACTTTAAAAACACTAGCGTAATTAGTATTCAAGCGTATAACCCGAGCGGGTAGTAAGACGCGGTGCTGAAATAATGTGTGACGTCTCCTAAGGTGAAAATGTATCAGGTTTCAGTACATGCTGATGCGCAGTCTAGGGGTAATAATTCTAATGGCAGCACCTTGCCTCCACAATCACTGATTAGTAGAGGAAGTACGCCAAATATGGAACACTATTTTCATTTTGCTTGGTAAAAAATTTATTTTAATTAATATAACAACGAAATATTCAATAATGACATTCTTATTTAGTCTATAACTAAATTATTTTTAAATAAAAAAATAGTAATTTTATAAAAATTAAAATGTAAAAAAAAAAGCATTTTCGGTAGGAAAAATAAGTGTTCCAAATATGGAATATGCCTAATTTTTTCATATATAAACCTAAGATCTTCATTATTTTACGTGAATTATGTTAAAAGTCAATGTTATTGATTAATTTAATAGTATTAGAATATAAAATATAAAAGGGTTTGGTAAATAAACTAAAATAAAAGGTAAAACAACTTATTTAGATAGATAACCAAAATGCTATTTGCAAAAAATCACATACAAATTTGTTTGCTTCAGCCCCTGAACAATCCACATGTGCCCATTCCTTGCACACAACACATTGGATCCACTCTTCACTTTTTTTTTTCTTCGGGAAACTTTCCGTCGCAAAACAAACAAGCCGCATCTTCATCACTCGTACTGGTCGGTCCATGTGTGCTAAGTTAATATCCACAATTAAGTGATCTTGTCACTTTTCAAGATATCTGCTACGCGTCATGAGCTACCGTGGAGTTGGACTCCTCTTGACCTAGATGTGAATGTGTGTTCCGAGATCATCGCTAATAAACTTCATCTAATTAGAATGCAGTGATTAAACAACTCAAGAAACCGTAATGTTGGGGCTACATACGCTTCGATTTGCCTTTCTATTTATGTGCTCATTGCGCATGCGCCTATTCCCCCTCTTGGCGCCCGCACTGGTCTGCGCTGTAGCCGTGAGACGTGATTGGCTGAAACCTGTTTTTCCCTTCTCCTGTTTGGTCTCAATCGGGAAGTTTATTTAATATTCTGTACGAGCAGAATAAAACACAGAACTTGTAACAATTTACGATTAGTCGGATGATTAACTGTCATTTGTCTACATCCTAATTGGGCCAGGACGCCATGAAGTCAGACGGAGTCACCGCTTGGGTTTCCCGAGGGTAGCGTCCCGCCACACCGACATCATCTACACCATTTCGTCAAACGCTGGTGCACTATAAGTGCGCAGTCTATCCTATCGCTGGGACTGGAATCTTCAGCTCACTCAGAGCTGATTGTCAAGTTCTAGTAAGCCTATGCACTGACTGTTTTGTAACCTGTCTTGTCTAGTTTCTGTCTACGTTTGGTTTGTATTGACGCTCTCCAGGCATTATATATTTTATAATGAAATTGAATATGCTTGTAATTAGCCATGAGTAGGTTTATAATCAGCCCTGCATATTTGCGAGTTGCGGAGAGCTTGGTTTCCTTTGAGCCAATCACCTGGATAGTAGATGTTTATTTTGTCATGAGCTAGTTTAATTGATTTCATGGAGATGCTACGTGAGTCAGCTAGGGCAGGTTAGTTCCATGAACATATATGGTATCATGGTAAGAGATTTCACTTGTGTTAATTTTAATGTAATGCGGCTTATACGCACCTGTTAGAAAAATGTTTGGTAGCATTTATGTTTATTAACAACTGTTAGTAAGACTAACTCGTTAATTAGCGTTTGATTTGTTATGTAGCTATTCTTTCTGTATAGTTGCGATGGGAACGTCAGAATTCACTAGTTGGGAGTGGCTGTTAGTTTTTGATGACCTAATTAGGTATGTTGGCCTTCGTAATGTTGTCATGTTTTCTATTATTTAGTTTTTTTTTCTATTTAACTATACATAGCATGGCCTGTCCTGCGTGGCGTTTAAGAAACAACCTAAGCCACTTTCACACAGCACGCTCTTTCTGTTCAGAAAATTGATTTGGCAGATTGTTTGACCTTGATAACTGATAGGCAAGTAGTGTTATGTCTCCTCTAGTCAATCCAAACAATTTCGCTTCCGTGGTCTTAATGTACTCAAAAATTTACATTCTAGCTCACTTGGCAACACAGGTGGACGTCCTAATTTAGTGGAAACAGCTGCCGCAGGGATTGCGTCTTTTTTTTGAAAGGCGAAATAGGGTCGTCCTTGGAACACCATCGGTGTCTGCTACCACCTTGAACCCCATGGATCCACTTTTGACAACTTCAATGACATTCTTCATTTCTTTAGGGCCCATTTCTTTCGAGGCTTTTCAACCCTCTTCTTTTATTGGAGTTGGTATTATCTTGAAATGAAAAAATAATATAAAAATACCTTTAACACCCAGTTTAACTTATAATTACAGTTAATATATTTAAAAAAAACAATGTTTTAATGGCTTTAAAAATATTTTTGATGCGGTAAAAAATGTAGTCTAACTATGGAATACTATTCATTTTTGGAACAGAAGCCTATTCCATTTTAGGGCACTTGCCATATTTAAATATGGCCTAGCCTAGCACACGTTGTGTCTATATTAAAACATTCATGATATACTGTTAGAAAGCCCATTTAGTATATATTTAAACAACTAACTTAGTAACATACTGTATTTATGTGACTATTCAAAATAATGAATATGGTACTAACCTCCAAAAAAGTAATAGGCAGCGTTTACAATCAAACAAGTGTGAGCATAGGAAGATTGGCCGGCATCCCTACCTTCATATTCCAGACTACAGGACAGCCACCATTTAAATTCCAGCTATCTCCCTCGCACTACCAACCTTAGTTTTTAATAGATACCCTCCTATTCCATATCATGGCTATTCCTATTATATTTTGAACGACGCAACCATCCCGACAAGGTGACATTCTCACAATTCAGCGTAATGTAATTAGCGCATTCAAACCGATTGATGGAAGGAATCACTGCATTTACGTTGATGAACTATAAATATCTGGCAACTGTTTTAATTAGTCGACCATTGTGGTCTTGGGTAAAGGCTCACCTCTGGACCAGTTGTTCGTGGGTTCAAACACGTTGGGTTCAACGGATTTATCTTGAGCGATTAAAATCAGTAATACAATTCCTTTGAAGGAAAGTAATGGTTTTTTTTATTGTATAGCGTATTATATAACCGAAAGGGACATAATATCCAGTTTGGTCGCCTGTATGTAGACTATTAGCCACTGTGGTGGCAAAGAACGTTGACCCAGGGTACACCACAGGAGGTACCCGCAATTAGATGATGTGATGATAGTAATATGGAGGTGTGAAGCCACTAGGAGTCTTAAACATAACTTAAGCCTAATTTATGAACCTCTGATCACCATTGGGATAAGTTCCCCTTAAGATAAAAATACCCCAAGGTATCGGCAGGGAATCGAACCCGGGACCCCGATGTTAGTAGCCAAGTGCACTGACCACTCCACAGGGCCGGATTACATTCCGATTGTGGCAGCATGTAAAAGAACCTTGGAAGGTATGTGGGAATACCTTTCCCAGCAAATTGGTAGGCCTTTTAACTCTCGCTCATAGAAATTCTCGTGTCCTGATGTAATCAGTCGGTTCAAAAAGTGAACCTTTAAATATCTCAAATAAATAAAATGGTATAATTAGTAAATGCAATTATTACTTCAACTAGTTCAATAAGAGCCATTTCACAAAATATATTATCTTCTTATTATATATATAATTCTTCTGTACGTGTGTATGTCACTGAACTCCTCCTAAACGGCTGGACCGATTTTGATGAAATTTTGTGTGTGTGTTTGAGTGGGTCCATGGATGGTTTGGATTCACAATTGAACCGTAGGTGGCGCTGAATCGGGTTCTAGGATTTTTATTTTTTGTTTTTTGGGGGGGAATTTTTTTTTTAGATTTTTTTAACTATATCAGAACATGTTAGCCTCAAAATTTTCCCCCCCCCACCACCCCAATATTTATAATAATTAATATAATATTAATAATTGGACCGTTAAAACCTTCTGAAAAGTTCATGAATAATTGAACTTCTGAGAATATTCATAGTTATGTTTGTTTTTCGATACAGCTGATATTTGTGGAGTTGTGGGCGAAATGCCAAAAATGAAAAGATGTTTTATTTTGTATGTTGTCTTGACAAACACTGAATTTGTAATATTTGTATTACTCACTAATTGGAGTTCATTGTGAATTGTAATTGTGATGATCACATAGTATTTGTTTTATTATCGAAATCAATTATGCCACCCAAACGAAAAGCCAACGTTCGGGCAGGACAACGTCTGTCGGGTCCACTAGTGTATATATATATTGGATGTCCCTTTAATAAATTGTCAATCCAAATTTATTGCTTTGTGTCTGCTCTAGATTTAAGTGGGTAAGTCGTGCTGATATAATCAGTTGGTTCAGAAAACTTGCTATGTAGTGATATAGGCTCTACCAAAAGTGTAACTATCGAGATAGAGCTAATCTTATTTAGTTAATTTAACTAATAGTGGTCTTAGCTCCCTACTTTACAGGAGAGTCAAAAAAGTTATTTATCTCATGTTTGGTGTGCATTTTAACTGTTGTTTAATTTTATCTTGAGGGTTTAATTAGTGTTAGTTCTTGTCCATGCATTATTTTAGAAGCACCTTACCCCCTACACACCTCTTCCACCCACCCGCTCTCAACTCACAGGCAAACTTAATCTAAGTTAAGTCGTGTGTCTTAGTTTGAGTCGAAATTCTAACGAGCTGGTGCATATTGGATGTAATAGGATGCTGACGTGGCTTACGAAGTCAGCCTTCCTCCCCCAAGTATCGGTTGAAAACCTCAAGCTAGTGCAACATTGAACAGGTGGGGGGGCTGCGGGGTGTCATAGGGGGACCAGGGGGGGCAATTCAAGGGGGTGTTGCCATTTCATTATTATCATGAGATCCTATACGTTAATTACGCTCCATACGCGTGAGTGATCATTCCGTACTTAATCCAATACTGAATTAAGTGCAAGTCAAAATTTAGCGAATCTTCAATAGACTTGAAACCACCGATGACGGTAAGATCTGGGTTTGAAAACCTGGTCGGGTTTTTTAAATGTGTTTTTTTTTCTAAAAGATTGTACTCCCTCCCACCATTTAAATGTAAGTACACTTCCTCCAAATTCAAACTTCCTCATTCCTAACACAGTCGCGTAGTTAGTATATGAAAGCCCGAATAGGTAGTAGTGAAATGCGGTTCTAAAAAGTCTCATTGAATTTAGAGGAAGTGTACCCACATTTGTTTATTAGCGAAACTATTAATAAAACTTGTGCGTGGGGTAATAGCGCAGCTCCTGGTTTTCAAAGATCTACAATCGACTGCGCAGAAAAGATGCAAACAATTTGCTCAAAGACTTCCCTAATCTTTCAAACAAAAGTAAAACTAAATAATTTATACTCACCCGCTTCGGTGGCCGCATGGTCTAAGGCGCTACTCGCGCAGTACACTAGACTGCTGATTACTGGGAGATCGAGGCTCCAATCTCGGTCGGGTGGTTTTTCTAAAATGGGTTTCCATTCTCCCTACACGCAAATGCTATTACACTTCCTCTAAAATAAAGTTTTTCTCATCCGTACCCCATTATCGTAATTAATACATATGAGTATAACCTGAACAGGTAGTGAGACGAGATGATAAAAAAAATTATACACACATCAAATGTTTACAAAAATGTGTATATATTGTGTTCTGTCACTAGCCCGCATAGGGGAGCGTGTGGACTATGGCGTCGTCCTCATACTTGTTTTAGTCCGCGTACTTACCGATGTGGGTAATACGCAGGTAACGCACTATTTCCCTAGTACCAGTCCACTCAGGATGAGGCATCTGTTAAAATATTGAATATTGTGTTTGATGGACGTGTCGGGTAACCCAGAACCCTAGTTGTACCCTTCGACACCCTCGGGGGAGAAACTTGGGTGCTAATTAAAAAACTGGAGGGAAGGCTTCAACCTCCACACCCCTCCTTTCAGTCATTATTATCATCAGCGGGATACCCTCTCGGCCATACTAGTCGATAAAAGGTATCTAGGAAGTGACGGGGGGTGGTTGTGGGGTGTACTCAGGGATGAAAACTGTTAAGGTCGATTCACACCAGAGAGATAGTACTTGGGTGGGGCTAAATTCATACTATTCAAGGTGTTCAGAAACTCATAACGCAAACTGCTTGTTTGAACCAAAAGTAATACAAACTACCTCTAAACTTACATCCGGAAAACTCTGCTAATGCCATTAAATTGTGTTCAAAGTTTCGTCGTACAGCGCCGGGAGAGCAAAGCTGTTCAAGCATGCGTGTACAACAGGTTGCTATGCTCACGACAGATATTCAATAATTGTTGATATAACCACGTGAAGAGAATTAAACTCCTATGTTTCTACTGGAGAAATATTTTATTTATTTTGGTCAAAAATAAGTTTTGCTCTAAAAACTGAAGAAAAAAACACTGACCTTATCTTTCGTCCCCTATATCCCCGACTTAACCTCTAATATAACCTCTCTTAGCAAAACTCTATACCATCCGAGCGGCCGCCACCGTTAGCGATTATAGTGCCAACATTTTCGGATATAGGGTGTCATGTTGTCAGCAAAAAGAGCCCTCGAGCCGTGTATGTCAGTTTTCTAGACCGGAGTAGCTCCTAACTTGTCCTCACGACGCTGTGTTTGACCCAGTTCCAGAACCACAGATGAATTTTATAATTACTGGGGATCGAACCAGGGACCTCTGGATCTATAGCCAGGAATTATTAAACGCTTTCTATTTTTTTTATCTTGTCTTACTACTCATCCGAACATTTAGTTACAGTAAAAATAAAAGAATTAAGACGGTATATTTTTGACGAAATGCACCCATATTTACGTGTAGGAATAGTGTTAAATAATTTAGAAAATACAACTCTCAGTACAGCCGAACGGGGATATAAACCCAGATCTCTCCATCACGGGTAATCCAGTCCACAACACGAGAGTGACGCCTTAGACCACGTGACCAACGATATGGTTTATTTGAATTCTTTTTTAAAATCATTTTTAATGTCGTTATATTGATCATTCTTTGATAATTTTAAGGTCATTAGCTACGCTGCTTTCTTGGTGAATTCGGAGCTAGTTTAACGAAGCAGGTTTCATCTTAACTTTACACACCTAAGCAGTCCTCTCAGTGAAAGTTATTGTTATATTACTCTCTACTCGTAATATTCAAGTTTCGACCTCCGGCTATTCTCTTCACTCGGTGAAAGAAGCTTTTAAAAGGAAGGTGTTGGGGGCGGGGGGTATCAACTTCTAAACACTTGTCACCTCGGTATCGATACTTTTCAACTTTACCTCCCCCTCCCCTCTCTAACCACCCATCCCCCTTCTTTGTCTTATTGATTCCTCTGGAACGCTCTTTTATCAGCCTCTTGGCTTCATCTTACACTTGTCACGAGTGTACCTTGTAAGGTCTTATTTCATACCAGAATGCTACTGTATCGCAGTAGTTTGGTACTGAATAAGGCCTTCCAGAAAGGGCTTCCTATCAAAATCGGGGTATTCTTGCCGCACGCCCATGACTGCATGACCACGTCTTCAGTCCGTGTCTGCACGTTTCTTTTCCCACCCCTTCTTCCTCTCTATTCCCTCTCCACTTCATTCCCTCTCTCCCTTTTCCACCACCTTTTTTCCTTCATTCTCTCATTCTCTATCTCCCCTTCTTACTTCCTCTCTCCCTATATCCCTCTTAATTATCTTCTCTCTCTCTCCATATCTTCCTCCCCTCCCTCGTTTTATCCTCTTTCCCTCCTCTTTCTTCCCCTACCCGTCTCCCCCATCTTTCTCTCTTACTCCCTTTGTATATTTTCCTCCCCTCTCCACCTCATTCCCTCTTCCACCCATTCTTTTCTACATTTTCTACTTCTACCTCTCCCTCTTCATCACCCTGTTCTCTCTCCATCTTTCTATCCTACTCCTCTCCATCACTCTCTCCCATTCTCTGGACTGGTAGCTGAAGGAACAATATCTGTGAGTTGAGACAGTAAAGATAATAAAAGATATAAAACAATGTTGTTACTTTATTGAGTTGAGCCTGAGCTCGCCACTGACTCACACAAACCTTCATGAGGACAGACCAAGGGGGGTTGGTTTGAGTCACTTTATTGAGTTGAGCCTGAGCCCGCCACTGACTCACACAAACCTTCATGAGGACAGACCAAGGGGGGTTGGTTTGAGTCACTTTATTGAGCCTGAGCTCCCTACTGACTCACACAAACCTTCATGAGGACAGACCAAGGGGGGTTAGTTTGAGTCACTTTATTGAGCCTGAGCTCCCTACTGACTCACACAAACCTTCATGAGGACAGACCAAGGGGGGTTAGTTTGAGTCACTTTATTGAGTTGAGCCTGAGCCCGCCACTGACTCACACAAACCTTCATGAGGACAGACCAAGGGGGGTAAGTTTGAGTCACTTTATTGAGTTGAGCCTGAGCCCGCCACTGACTCACACAAACCTTCATGAGGACAGACCAAGGGGGGTTAGTTTGAGTCACTTTATTGAGTTGAGCCTGAGCCCGCCACTGACTCACACAAACCTTCATGAGGACAGACCAAGGGGGGTTAGTTTGAGTCACTTTATTGAGTTGAGCCTGAGCCCGCCACTGACTCACACAAACCTTCATGAGGACAGACCAAGGGGGGTTGGTTTGAGTCACTTTATTGAGTTGAGCCTGAGCCCGCCACTGACTCACACAAACCTTCATGAGGACAGACCAAGGGGGGTTAGTTTGAGTCACTTTATTGAGTTGAGCTCACCACTGACTCACACAAACCTTCATGAGGACAGACCAAGGGGGTTAGTTTGACGGACGAGGTCAGAGGAAGACGCACTCCTCCCAACACCCTTGATCAGAATCCTCTCCCAGAGTCCGTCACACTATCCGTGCGACCAAATCTGCCGGTGACAAGTTTTTAATGAACGAGGGAAAGGGGGGGTGGTAGGGAAAAGGGGAGTATGATTCTGCCCCGGACTGTACAGGCGGAAAGGGAAAGAAGTGCGCGCGTATGTGAGTGGAATGCGGCAGCGCGCGTAGTAAGAGGATCCTTAGACTCGTGGCGAGAAGGATCCTTTAGGAGAGAGAGAGAGAGAGAGGGGGGGGGTGAAAAGGAGAGGGGGAGAAAAGCCATTTTTGTCTACCAAACTGTGTGCTAGTAGTCGTCGCCGGCCTATGATATGATTATGATCGCGCCCGGTTGTCATAGTTACCAGGGGGTGGCTGCGCTTCCCCCCTCTCCCCTTCCCTGGACCGTTTCCTCCCCTGTCCCCCCCTCTTCCTTGTGGGAGGGGTATAAAACTGCGAACAATAGGGAGGGGTCCCGCATTCCACTCGCTCGCTGCGTTCAGTTTACTTCTAGTCATTTGCTATCAAACATTATATTCACCAACAATTTTGGCAGTGTTTCCTTTCTTTGCTTGTAAATCTAACATGAAATATCCATCCTTATTAGCAAATTAATTTTAATTTCTGGCTAAAATTCTGGTCTGGGTGGGGGGAATACGCGCGGCGCCATCATGGTCGTTTCAAGAACAATAAGGTAAGAAATACAACATCTTTTGATGAATCGTACCTTTTTTTGTTAAGTGTGTGTTTTGTTTTACTTTGTTAGTTTGGTACTGTTGACGTAATTTTTTTAGAGGTTATTATGGATTTTTTTTTTGTGTTTCAATTAGATGTTGTCATGGCCTATCCTCGTTTTTAAATTTTAAATATCGTATTCTAGACATATGGCAGATGAATGTTTCATAATATTCCATTCACTGACGTATAGCAGTATCATGATAAGAATTAACAATTTTACTAAAACAAACTAAATTAGTACTCAATATTGACTACCATTTTACTATATTAATATGTTATTTTATACGTATTTATAATATATGTCAAAAGTGACAGCCGATAATCAAGTAACTTGGCGTATGACTACATAAAAGTATATTTAGTAACTTTTGTAACGTCATATAAGGTATTTCCTACCGTAATCCTACTATACATACATTGGTTCCAGTTTTTAAAAAAAAATCCATATTGAAAACCACAAAGGAAATAATGTAGGCTACTTTCATTTTTATACATTTTTAGACTCCAAATGATTTGTTTTAATAAGATTCAGTCTGGGTATTGGTTTAACCAGGGGAGGAAGGGGTTGGTTAGGGGCTGCAAACCCCTCCCTATTTGCTTTACCAACATCGAAAAAAATGGCGTGTTTTTTTTTTCCACTTTTTAGGAGTTTATTCACGAAATATGTTTGATCGTTATGAAAATCTAAATAACACAACGTTTTTATTACATAAATTTAGATCAGCTTTAAAATACAACTTAACCTAACATACCCCTACTAGGTTTCTTGCTACGCCACTGGTAAGTTCCTATCCATCAATCACTAAAATCAAGTACTTTATCATTTTAGAAATGAACTTTTACGAAACATTTTAATTTGTGGGAAATATCTTGGAACTATTATCGATAATTTGACTATTCGATCGATAAAAAAGAACGATGATATTATCTTTGTTGCAGTCGTTCGTAGTTTCCGTGACTAGTTTAAAAACTGGTTGTATAGTTCAGTCTCTGGAGTCGACTAATCTCCCAATATAGGAATAACAATAGGTCCTGGTCGAATGGAGGATCGGCTGACGTCCGAATATCGATTTAGTCGAATGAGGGAGACAGTGAACTCTGGAGGATATAAACCTAACGTAATTATATTTTTCGTGCTCATGTTGGCTTCACTGAGAGTGTTTCCCTCCCTTATGTTCATCAAGCGAACGAAACAATTGACTAAATTCGTAAAAGCTGTCTACTATTCCATTCCCTGCGATTGAGTGGTGATGGGAAATGGCTTCAAGTCCGGGGGAAATTGGTTCGACACCAAATAGGATCAAAATAAATGTAGATTTTTTTACAGGATTTGTTCTTGAGTCAAAGCTTTATAATTTTATTTTTATTTTACCACCCATCGATGGTCATATTGGCTAAAGCTTTTAACTTATTTTGGTCTGTTTTCCGATGACTGGTAGGTTGGGATTCGAATCATGGGCCAAGCGTACTTAGGAGGGGTTTTCTTAGTTCGTTTCCCACTCTCTCTCTAATCAAGTGCGGGTGCGCTTACTTTTAAGATCTATATTATTCATCCGTACCCCACTAGTGAGATTAAATTTGAATAGCCCGGACGATGAAAAATAATCCCACTAGATTTTATAAATTTTTTTAAGAACAATTCGATCCCATGCCGTTAAATTACTATTGGAGGAAGGGTTAACCAAGCAAGATTTCCCTCGAGTATGAACCGGGACCTTTAATATCAGTAAACAGAAGATCAACCATCCCACTTGAGATTATTTCTTCTAATGAGTCAGTGTAGTTGTCTTAACCTAAGTTAATTCCTGTTTAGACTCTTAAGGCTACCGGAAATTTGGCTTTGGTTGTAATCGCTCCTGCCTGGGCTGAGAAGACTCTGAGGAAAGAGGCTGTAGTTCGACTCTTGGCCATGTACTGAATTAAAATAGTTTTGTCCATACCGTGATCATTCATCCTTTCTTCACCTCACTCATCCTACTTCATTAGCTAATATTATTTTATCCTGATTTAATACAAACTTTGTGTATTTTTTATAAATCGGTACGTCTAAACTTGTTTCTTTATATTAGGAAGTTTTGGAACACAATTAAATATGAACTAAAACTTTTTGTTTTTAGTTGAGTCATTTAACGTGCACTTTCTGAACTGAATGATTATATCAGCACGCGACTTTTAAATTAACTTAAATCTAGAACAGACATAACCGGAGAACATTGAAACTCACAGCAGCGAGAAACCTGGTATCAAAGGCGCACAAGGAGAAAACTACTGCAAAACGTGGCAACATGGCAAACACGTATTGTAAGCAACATTAACTACAAAGAGCTAGGTTAGGCTAGTTTAGGTTGGTATTAGGATGCAAACACAATAAAATTCAAATTACAATAGAGGTATTTCGTTGTGAACGAACCCAAGAGCGGTGTTGCTAGATGAGACTCACACCACAAACAATGGTCAGCATTTTGATGTACAATCTAGCTTGTGCCTTTCGAAATACTTTAAGCAGGTACACAAATCTGTAGTCGGACACAACACACCACATCTGTCTGTCTGTCTGTGAGGCTGATCTCAAAAGGTTAGATGGATTTTGTACTTAGTTTTATATTTTGGAGAAGGTTATTTTGATCATAAACTTTAGCCCTTAAATTAAGAGTAGTTTTACTATTAAGTGTTTGTTTTTTCATCCAAAATTTTCAAAAATGGTTCTGACAATTTTGTTCAAAATGGATATCAAGGCAACCTTTGATATAATAAATGACACTCTAAACTAGTTTGATTTTTTTTTAATTTGTTTTAAGATTAGAATACTGGTAACCTATTTTTGAAAATTTTGTTCAACCTATTATACGTTAAATGAAAGTTTGTACGATTTGTTGAAAGGTTTGAAAGAAGTATTTCAGAGGGAGTTTACAGTATTTGCGTGGAGGGAGAGTGGGAAACTTATTTAAGGGGAACAACCCCTAGTATACACCTGACCGGTATTCAAACCCCGACCTCCCCGTCTCCGGCAGTCTAATCTATTGCGAGAGTGACGCCTTAGATCGTTTGACCACCGAAACGGGTAATGTCAAAAATAGATGCCAAGTTTTGGAATTTGCTGAACACGTCCTTTTTAAACAAAAAACCTTTTATAAAATATAAATAAGTATTTTTGAGGCCAAATTGATTGACATTTTAATATTTTATTATTATTATTTTAAAGGTAATTATAATATCTATCAAAAGAGACAGCTGCAGATCACATGGCTTGACGTATGAATACGTTTAAGTAGATCTAGTAACTTTCCTAGCTGACAGATAAGACCCTTCTATGACAATTGACTGTAGTAACATTCTATGACATTAAGACTTTCTTCGACATTTGACTGTAGTAACATTTCTAGCTGGAAGATAAGACTCTTCTCATGACAATTGGACTGTACACGAAAGTAGACCGAACCATCAGATTCCTCCACTGGTTGGACACAGCTCCTTAGCGCTCTTTGCCACGAGGTTGGTCCAGTTCTCTTGTCCCTTGTCCGATAACGTAATAAACAGAGAGAGATAACGCCACAAATTACTGTCTCTCTCTCTCTCTCTTCCTCTTCCTCGTCAACTTCGTGCAGGCGCAATGGTTCGATCAGACCGGTCCTCTTCAATGCGCATGCGCAGTGCGGACAGTGGGGACACACCCACGTGACCTGACGTCAGAGGGATGACACGACACGTGATGAAGATTATTATTATTAATACTACTGGAGCATGTGTGAAAAATCAATCAAAGCCAAAATGTGTCGATATAATTTTTGTTGGGATAGTTACGTTCACACATAGTTTACAACAGCTTCGGTGGCTGCATGGTCTAAGGCGTCATTCTTGAATATACTGTGGAAGATATCGGGGTGCGAATTCGGTCGGGTGTACTGAGGTTTTTTAAATGGTTTTTACACTCTCCTACCCACACTAATGCGGGTACACCTCCTATAAATTCAACCTTACTCATCCTTAACACACTACTAAGTATATAATAATATAACCCGAACGGGTAGTAAGATGCGGTGCTTAAAAAAATCTCCCTCGACCTTCCCTTTTTTTTCCCCTAAGAACGGAAGTGAATATGTCTGAAATAGTACATGGGTACACACTTAGTGCAAAACAAACCTATATCCTCAATTATATAATTCGGAGTCGAACTCAGTGGTCTTGGGTAAAATGCTCACCTCAGGACCCGATGTTCGTGGGTTCAAACCCAGTCGGGGTCGATAGATTTTCCTTGACCGATAAAGATCCGTAGCACAACTTCCTTCGGAGAGTAAGTAAAGCAGTCTGCCCCATGTCGATTGTGGTATTTAAAAGATACCTGTATGGTATGTGGAAATACCTTTACCGGCAAAATTGTTTGGCTCTTTCACTCTCGCTCGTAGAAATTTTCATGTACTGATATAATCGTTTGGTTCAGAAAGTACACGTTAAATACCTTAAAATAAATAAAACATATAATTTGGTGCACTCGTGCAAAGCGTGGTCAATATACGGAGTTATTCAGATCTCTAGGTAAAGCATTATAAAGGCTACAGGGTGTGAAAGAACTCGGGTGTTGGCGCAGCGAGGCTTCAGAGTTGGCGCTGTATGCTCCTGGAGGTAGGCGACACATGCAGCACGCCACGCAAACCAACACAGGCATCCCCTCCCTCCCACTCCTACCCCTGACACACACGATGGTACCTGTTACTAGTCATAACTCAACTTGTTATGCTCATAAGAGTGTTGAGTTGCCTACACCCAGGTGCAAACAGCGCCGACAAAAGGCACCACCGACTCCAAGTTTGTTCCGTGAGAATACTTGCCATGTCACCCCCCTCCTCCCCTGCAAGCTGTATAATAACTCTGGATATTAAATAAGTCTTGGCCTTTTTTTTTATGTTTTTCAAAACATCGCCTAATTTGTAGTCTCACGATTTTTAAATTTATATCCTCATAATTTAGAAAGCTACGATCTGATTTTCACAGGAAGCCTGTTTTTGAAAAGAGAAAAAATGTTGCCACAATTACGGGAGGGAAAAATTAAAATTGTATTTACATTCCTAGTCCGTTTTATTAGTAATGTAAACATACATAATACAGTAATATATAAGAAAGTATTATTGAAAGCTTCAGATACAGTTTTATAATTATTTATAACTAACAATTAAATAAGACATATTTTTTATAAATACCAAATATTAGTGACTTTCAATCAATGTCTGTGGTAAAAAGTGGGGCTCTTGAAAAAATCAGGGCTTATATTTAAAAATATACATTTTATGGCTACTTATTGAGTTTATTACGTTCATATGTTAAAAACTGTGCCTTTTAAGATAAAATTCACTCTTCCATAAATTTGAATTTTTAAAAAGAAAGGGAAACTTAGAATTCTAAGGATTAAATTGTCAGTATTTTTTTATTGGTACTGAGGACTAAAAACAAGATAAAAAACATCAAAATTCTAGGGTATGGGAAAAGTATCAGAATTTTGATATCAAAGTAATTGAGAACCAAGTAATCCTTAGGAATAAATATACTTACTATTTGAAAGTAATAAATTTGTTTGAGTCCAAAATTTCCTATTCGAGAACATCATAATTATTTTAATCGAATTAAATAAAAAATTAAGCCCTGTTCAAGTCATTAATATATTAATTATTATTACAAAATTCGCAAGTTACACTGCTCAAATAATATGAGTAATTTGTTGAAATAAAATATAAAATTGGCCACATGACTTTCCTGAAATGTTAAAACTCTTCAAATGAAATTTTCTTCTTCTCGCACCTAAAGTTTTAATATAAAATTATAATTTTGAATTCTGGATATTTTTAGATTATAATTTCGAAACCGATTCGAATCTTTAAAATATTACGATTCAAAATTTCGAATCGAATACGAATCTTAGATTAGTTTTTGAAATCTCAAAGCTTCGCACAAGTTTTAAAAATTGTTTTTTGTATTTTTAAAAACAATAAAAATATAATCTAATATAAATTTTCAAAAGTTATTGGCAATGACATGATATATGTTTAAAATATATTTGGGCCTTTTAACATATATATTTACGGTTCTAATTTTTCTCAACCTCGGCACTAACTTCTATTGTATAAGATTAGTGATGTTTCTATTATATGGCTATGTATTTAGCCTATATTAAAATATTACTCAAGAATCGATGCTAATTAGCAATATGCTAATTAGCAATAATATATTGGAATTCTTTGAACAGATGTAATTTCAATTCCATTACAGTTTTAAATTTATGTAGTTTTTACGACTTACATTATAAATAAATCCACCTTTAATATGTTTTAAGGGTCCAATAAACTTAGTAAATAAGTTTACCAAACTATTTTTGCACGACTTTCAAAATATGTTATTATTCAAATTTATGATAATTCGTTGCCATTAGTGTAATGTAGTGTAATTTAGAAATATTATATATATTTTCCATTTTAAAATTTGATATGACATATGTTTATTGTATATTTCTTTAATTTAACCTTTGACTAAAATATTTATTTAATTAGTACAGTTGTAAATAAACATCAGTTTACCAAGTTTAACCCAAAACATAATTTTGAATATGACTATACAGGAAGGGGTGAAAACGGGCTATGCACCCGAAATCTTACTATATTCGTAAGTAAATTATAAAAAGATAGTTAAGTAAGATTTATGGTAGAAAGATATTCTAAGAAAATAAAGTTATATCATCTCGCAGTCAGCAATAACATTTTACTATATTGTTATTGATAATATCTATCAAAAGTAACGGCTGTAGATCACATGACTTGACGTATGAATACTTTAGAGTAGATCTAGTAGCTTTTCTAGCTGTCAGATAAGGTTCTTAATATGATAATTGGACTGTGTATAATAAGTTAATTCATTATAACTTTGAAAAACTCGTACCTTTTGAATACAATATTTCAAGCGTATCTATTACCTATTTTTATCTATTAATTACTGTCACTCTATACCTGAACTTGGCCTGTTAATATTCTTACTAACCGTACTTTTAACATTATTATCGGTTTCTTCTCTTCCTCTTCTACGAATACATGCGTTCTTTAAATATATTTCCACATTATCCAAACATTATGGCCTGATCAATTAAAAAAAACAAGCTTTTGTAAATTCTCTTGGAACCCAGGACACGGTCTCACGGGATCCTGGCTGGGAGTCACTGCTGTAAGTGACCTTGTGTTATTCCTCTATGGTATAGCTGATAAGATAGCGTCATAGTTCAATACGTCAAGGCTAGATTGATACCGTATATAATATTATATATATATATATATATATATATATATATATATAAACTATCGAGTCTTTTGGCCTGTTTTATATTTTTATGTTTGAGGAAAATATTTGGAAAAAACAGTTTTGATGCTATTTAATGAATGGGCAATGCCGTTGTAAGATAATGCATTTTAATTCCCAAAGGTGTAACTTTATTAGAGAGCTCATAGGCTACGGACTATTTATCACTGTAAATAGAAGTCGACTTGTGTTGTTTTTCAACGGGGACCGGAGCGATCGCTTGTGGTTGCCGTTACCCGCGCCAGGAGGCAGCACTTGCCCGATGACGCGATTTGCATTCAATTATTATTGGCGCGGCTCGTGTAGCTGAGAAATAAAACCAATTTATGTTTCACAACATGGTGTGGATCAAAATTAATGTGAAATTTAATAACCGACGTAAACCTAATAAGTCCCTAATTGTGTGGAGTGTCCACCTAGGTTTCGAATGCTCTGGTGATAAAATGGAACATTTATGATAACTACACTTAATCGCGAGGGAGCCTGCCATCATGTGTTGTGCTCCAATGTTATTTTATTTTAATGAGAATGTGTAGCATCCCTAACACACTAGTGTAATTAGTATATGTTTAGTATGTATGACAAAAAACAAGATTAACCCCCTAATTTGAGATACGGGGAAGGGTATCTTAAGATGAAACAGCGGGGGGAGTGGATGGAAAAACCAAAGTTAAAATCCCATGTGAAAACCTACCTCGTAATGGGCTGGTGGGATTCGAGTCCCAATACCGCTCGTTGGTCCAAGTACAACACGAGTCTAACGCCTTAGACCTTTAGGTCGTTACTACATTTTTTGCTTGGGTGAATTTGAAGCTATTTTGCGAAGCGGGTTCCATCTTAAAACTTGACGCACCTAAGCAGTCTAAGCAATATCACACTTAAGACACCAATCAATGTATGAAATAGAAAGAGAGGGAAGAAAACAATTTGTTCACTCTGTGATACCTCTAGTTTATCTAATGATAACACTTCCCCTCTTCCTGTGACGAGTATACACACATACTATACTGTTTACTGTTTGACAGCATTACTTGCATTTCTAAATTATATTTTTCTTGTTTCCTAATCTAGATGGACATTTGTTTCGATGAATATTTTTATATATATCCTGGCAGGAAGATTCAATTCGACATTTCCGTGAATAAACCAAATAACCTAAGCTGTGGACAGTTTAAAAAAAGTAAAAAAAAAAACCTTCGATAATTTTGTGACCGTGTAAGACTATTTTTTAGATTTATTCAAGGTGATTGATTGGACCTTTTCATTTGGCGTGGAAAATGCATAGCCATGGGAACAAACGGTTATCTTCAAGAATTTTTATTGTTTTGCAATTTTCTTTTCGGAAACGGTTTGTTCAAGAATAGAAACATGTTGATTAAGCTGTACTTTTTATATACACACCTCCTCTATAATTTTAACAGTGATCAAATATCGACGAAATTGACATTTTTCAATAGAAAACTGTCGGCTTCATAACAAAAAATAAGAAAATATAACAATTAATAAACATCGATACATTATTTTAGAAGGGATGTTGAAAATATTAACATAAACATTTCACTCGTTCTCGAGAAAACTTACATTTCCAAACGTACGATTTTTCCTCAAGACCTGTCTAGTAGATAGCACCATCTACTGTTTCCGTGATCCATCTGTTCTTGTTGGCGCGGAAGGATACTTTGGTCGGTTGTGAAGCCACGCCACGCCTTTCACCCACCATCCCACAAAATAGGTTTTAGACTTGCACTCGTCAGGGCCAAGGGCCTTAAGAACTTATGGTCTTTATTTAAATGTTATATATTTTTTTAATCTGACGAATAAAACGTTATTACAACAAGACGGGAAACTCTTATCTTGACTTGTCATAGGTAGGTATAGTTGTCCGAAATTAGTATTAAAAGTTTTATAAATTTTAGCATTTAATTTATTTTAAATCTTTTTAATATTTTAAAATAGTGTGGGACGTCAATATCAGTCCCCCCCCTTACCCCTTATTCCCCTCTCTCTAGAGAACTGTCCCGGTTAATAAGGTCGGTCCAACACCCTGCTGTGATTAGGGAGAGCGATACTAATCTGGGAGAGGAGGGTGGGGGAAAACTTCACTACCCCCCTCCCTGGTAAATATTTACACGAGGAGGGGTGAGGGGGGATGGATCTGACCCCGGTACTGACGCTAATAGGCCACACGCGGCACACGGTCTCCAGGCTGACAATGGACGATCGCCGGCCCTATTTCTTTTACCCCTCCCCCCCCCCACTAAGTTGATGGGGTCAGCCTCTGTGATGCGCCTTGAATATACCAAGCGACTAGTCTAAGGTAACAGGATGCGAAGGATGAAATTTAAGGACACGTGAAAGAGTTCCCCTTAAGAATGGTTCGAAGAGAATGCGAGCTAAGCTTTGTTTATTTTCCGTTATAACTTGGTGAGGTTACCGGGTTCGATCCCTGGTGCTTTCCAGACTTATCTTTGAATCATTTGGGTCTGGAACAAGGTCAACTCAGCCTCATGAGGACAAAATGAGGAGATACTTAAATAAACAAGTAGCGGCTCTGGTCCAGAAAACTGGATTAACGCCGTATGATTCGCTGTGCTGGCCATAAATGTTGGCACTATCTTCACCAACATGCGGCAGCTTCTTGGTCGCTTTATCTCGTTTTCAGGCTCACGCCATGGAGTAAACTTTAAAGCCTGGATTATCTAGAATATTTTAAAATTTATACAGGAATGTCATTATTACCTCAAAGGTGAGGCAAGCGGGGCCATTGAAAGGTTACGTCTTTCCTTCAGCCAGTGGCACAATTTTATACATTTATTATTATTATTATTATTATTATTATTATTATTATTATTATTATTATTATTATTATTATTATTATTTTATTATTAGTATTAGTATTAGTATTATTATATTGTTAGTAGTATAAAGTTCTTGCTTCTTTATAGACCTTTGGCCTGTTCCATTCCAAGGGTTTTAAAGGTTCGGTCTTACAGGTCTTTTCCTCTGTCTTTAAAGTCTTCTTCCAGGTCTTCTCCTTTTCGTCTAGGTCTTCTCCTACCTGAAGGTATTTCGTCATTCGATATTTTGACAGTTCTGTCTTCTTGGACCCAGTCAAGATGTTGGTTCCATTCTCTCCTACATTCAGTGATGGCGTTGATTTGACAAGATTCTCTTTGTGTTCTTATTTCTTTCTCTCTCTATTAATAGTTTATCAGCGATTTTTCTCAATACTCTCATATCTGCTACCTCCAGCTGTTGTTGGGTGCGTTTACTTTCACTTCCTGTCTTTGCGGCATATGCGAGTATTGGTCTTACCACTAAGGCAGCCGGCGATTCTGTTACCTTTTGTTATTCGTTATTAAATTTTTTCCCTATTACTCCTGAGCTTATTGTTATTCCCAGATATTTTTCTCAGATTCTTGTGGAATTGTCCGGGAATCGACCACCAACTTGCAAAGTACCGGGGTTTTTTTGGTACTGGTCGTTCTTTTGGTTTTCTGTATGAAAATCGTCAGATTAAAATTCCGGCAGGTTTTGTTGGATTCATTAAGAAGCCGCTGCAGATCAACTTCATTTTTCAGCCACCAATAGATAGATATAAGTATAGAGTTGAAATTTAATCATAGTTTTTTATTTTATTTTTTTTCTAAAAGGGGAAATGTTCCGTATCGTAAGTGCCCTCTTTTGCCCGCTTGAGACTTATGTTTGCTCGTCTTTTGAGAACTCGGTCAAAGAGTGCCTGCTCCCTTTCCCAGACAACTTGAGTTCAGAGTTGAGAGCCTCCCATGGTGCTCCTTTGTGATGCTGCCATCTGTCGGGTGGAGCGCCAAACTAACGGTGTAGAGACGTGCGACCTTAAGATCAAAGTCCCGCCAGATTTTGGACAGGGGCTGAGAGTGCTTTCTGAAGCGTTCATTTCCGGACGTTCTCTGGTTCCTTTTTCATTTACTTATCAGTGAAAATATTATTATTATTATTATTATTATTTAGCATCGCGTCTTACTACCCGTTCAAGGATACACTCATATGTACTAATCACAATAAAGTTATAAGGATGAGGTAGGTTGAATTTATAAGAAAGTGTACCCACATTTTCGTGGAGGGAAGGTGAAAAATCGTTTATGAAACAACCTCAATACACCCAACCGGTATTCGAACCATGATCTTCCAGTCATCGGCAGTCCCGGTCTATTGCGGCGAGGGTGACTCCTTAGACCATTTGACCACTGAAGTGGCTCTATATCATTATTTAATATATAATACCCGCACATGGGGTCACGGAGTTTAGGACGTCAAGCTTATCAGAATAATGGTTTGCTGGGGATGTGGAGTTCGAGGTTCGCGTCCCAATGGGTTTATGGAAGATATTTTTCTAAATGGTTTTCCAAACTTTTTCCACTCAAATGCAGGTACATTTCTCTAAATTCTAACTTTTGTCACTAACACTATCAGTGTAGTTAAATGCGGATAGCCCGGATGGGTAGTAAGACGTGGTGCCAAAAAAATAATCTTATCCATTCACTTTAAATTAATCTTTTATTAACTTTAGTTCTAAACGCCATAGTTAAAAAATATAACTAATAATCTGGGATGGCTTTCATTAAATCAAAGTTTAAACTGTTTCCTGTAGGTTTTATATAACGGTTGATAACGATATCTTCAATTTCTATTGAAAAAATATCGGCTCCAGTCCAGAAAACTGAGCTGGACCGCTGCAGGGTTCGTTGTGATGACCACATGACGCCCTCTATCCACAGAAATTGGCACTATCAGACGTCAGCTACTCTGTCGGTATAGCTATATTGCGGGCAAACACCGTGGAGCTGAAAGAAGTATAGTAAAACTTCGGTAGTGCGAAATTCAGGATAGTCGGAACATATTTATTTTTCGGAAAACGTGGGGGGAGGGGGGAACTAAGTCAAATGAAACCAACTACGGTTGCCGCATGGTCTAACAGTCTATTCTCACAGTAGACTAGACTGCCGATGATGGGGAGATCCGAGGTTCGAATCTCAGTCAGGTGTACTGAGGATGGTTTTTACTAAATGGTTTTTCCACTCTCCCTCTACATAAATGTGGGTACATTTTCTATAAATATAGCCTTTCTAATCCCTAAAACCACTAAGAGTATATAAGGGAATAACCCGAACGGATAATAAAACGCGGTGCCAGGTTCTAAAAAAATATTTTTTTATTGATAACAAACTCAAAGGTTTAAACACCAAGGGAAATTGTATAAAACTAGTGATAATAGATGCTAAATATTTACATGCTGTGGTAAACATATTGTGTTTTATTGTAAACCTTTCATAAAACTCATTTAACGATAAATTTAAAATTTATGAAAATACTCTGCCTCTCCCCGTAGTCCCATCCGTATTCTCCCGGTTAATCCAAACTAGCTTCGGTCTCGAGTAGTTTTGAATAACCGGGTTCTACTGTTATAGAATTTGTCGACTTCTTTAAAACACATGTTATTGATCTCTCTGAATCTGTTTCTTTTAGAATATATAATTTCGACATACGCCAGTGACACGCGAAGTGCTTCATTATCTACTTTTAATTTGCTGATGATTAAATTATTCAACATCAACATATATTGGATTTATTTAGAAAATTGTTTCTATAAATTTAATTCTGCTTAGTTCCCCTCCCCCCCCCTCACCTCCTCTATATATTTTTTTCGCACCGTCGCTTCGTTTGAGTAAATGTGTAAACACTAATTAATTGGATTTTAATCAATTATTTCCCCTTCCCTCGGCCGGTCCGTTTTTTATGGACATGGCAACATGTACAGTACTTGGGATTGCAATTGCGTTTAATTGCAATTAAAAACGTTCCTCAATTACGAGCTCGAAATTGACAAACCAGGTATAAAATAAAAGGCCTAAGGGAGACACACTAGATTTAACCAACCAGAGAATGGGCAGAGTCGGGTACGCTAGATTTAACCAACCAGAGAATGGGCAGAGTCGGGCACGCTAGATTTAACCAACCAGAGAATGGGCAGAGTCGGGCACGCTAGATTTAACCAACCAGAGAATGGGCAGAGTCGGCTGCACTAGATTTAACCAACCAGAGAATGGGCAGAGTCGGCTGCACTAGATTTAACCAAACAGAGAATGGGCAGAGTCGGGTACACTATATTTAACCAACCAGAGAATGGGCAGAATCGGGTACACTAGATTTAACCAACCAGAGAATGGGCAGAATCGGGTACACTAGATTTAACCAACCAGAGAATGGGCAGAGTCGGCTTGCACTAGATTTAACCAAACAGAGAATGGGCAGAGTCGGCTGCACTAGATTTAACCAACCAGAGAATGGGCAGAGTCGGGTACACTAGATTTAACCAACCAGAGAATGGGCAGAATCGGGTACACTAGATTTAACCAACCAGAGAATGGGCAGAATCGGGTACACTAGATTTAACCAACCAGAGAATGGGCAGAATCGGGTACACTAGGTTTAACCAACCAGAGAATGGGCAGAGTCGGGTACACTAGATTTAACCAACCAGAGAATGGGCAGAATCGGGTACACTAGATTTAACCAACCAGAGAATGGGCAGAATCGGGTACACTAGATTTAACCAACCAGAGAATGGGCAGAATCGGGTACACTAGATTTAACCAACCAGAGAATGGGCAGAGTCGGCTTGCACTAGATTTAACCAACCATAGAATGGGCAGAGTCGGCTGCACTAGATTTAACCAAACAGAGAATGGGCAGAGTTGAGTGCGGGCCGGCGCTCTTAAATCTGGGCATCAGTGTAGCCACCAGTCCGGGTTTATATTTCGATGAAAAATAATGTAAGTCATTAAGAGCTATTGAACTAGGTAAAAAGGTTTTTGGTTTGTATTTTTTAGTTATTTTGTACATGACGTTTCTACACTCTCTAAGAGAAGTAGCAAGTTTTAGTTTAACTTGTGAATAAAAATAACCCACATTGGCCATATTTGACGGTAAATCTTGCAGTCTTTCTATTTATTACGATATATTTGTTGAGACGAACATGCTTCCTAAATATAGCTATGACAGAGAATCGAAAATAGATCTTGTTTGCAATGGGAAATTAAAAATTCAATGATAAAGATATAATACCATAGTTCATCTGTTTTTATTCTTCTCCATTTCTCTAGTTACTTGAAAATGTTTATAATCCAGTCATTTTAATAATAATAAACGATATTTAATCAAGAATTTAACAGGTGTATTTTAAAAATTAATAATGAAATTCCAGAAATTAGCCCAGTATATAAATTGAAAGTTTGAAGGTCAGCTGTTAATTTTCTAAACAAACCTAAAAATAATACAATTTTCTAGAAGTCTAGTGACTCTGTTGGGTTTTTTTCGGTCCTGGGCCCGTAGCTCAGTGGTTGGAGGGGGAAACATAAACGCTTTTTCAAAATAATCATATTACAGACATCGGTAAAAGCTGTGCCCGGATTTTTATTACATTTCATCTTTATTTTGGTACATCACAGTCAATACTCATGTTCAAAATCCACTGGTTGTGGAAACGAATTCTTACAAGTCATTCTCTGGTAAATTTTTGTCATTTTGGAATTTTAGGTAATATTTTCTTGGTTTACTTCATTTTTAGCCAACATTTATTTTGAACAAATATATTTTTGAATAGTATCTATGATTTATAAATGCATATACACTCAAATATATTTGGTTTTTTCACCAACAAGGAATTGTTGAAATGAGAAGATAATGTAGGCCATGAACTTTATATCACAGTTGTCTGAATGAGAAGATAATGTAGGCCATGAACTTTGTATCACAGTTGTCTGAATGACAAGATAATGTAGGCCATGAATTTTGTATCACAGTTGTCTGAATGACAAGATAATGTAGGCCATGAACTTTGTATCACAGTTGTCTGAATGAGAAGATAATGTAGGCCATGAACTTTGTATCACAGTTGTCTGAATGAGAAGATAATGTAGGCCATGAACTTTGTATCACAGTTGTCTGAATGAGAAGATAATGTAGGCCATGAACTTTGTATCACAGTTGTCTGAATGAGAAGATAATGTAGGCCATGAACTTTGTATCACAGTTGTCTGAATGAGAAGATAATGTAGGCCATGAACTTTGTATCACAGTTGTCTGAATGAGAAGATAATGTAGGCCATGAACTTTGTATCACAGTTTTCTGAATGAGAAGATAATGTAGGCCATGAACTTTATATCCTCTTTGCTTGTCTGATTGTAAAATACACATTCCTGGTGAGACTGCATTCCTGGTGAGACTGCAACTAACTGGAGAGGGTTGCGTGGGGAGGGGATAGTTAATACTTCTGAAGCAGATATTTGTAAACCAATATTATATTTATCAGAATGAGAGTGTTGTTGCTAAACGCTTTTAGTTGCATTTTACATTTGTAAAGTACGTGTTTTATTAAGTCTTGGCCATTTATTGCGAATTTTTATTCATGTTTTAAAATCGGATCAAGAATGTTTAGTCTATCTCAGTGATCTTAGGGTAAAGTTCTCACCTCAGGACCCGGATATTCGCGAGTTCAAACCCCAACGGCTTTGACTGATTTTTCTTGAGCGATAAAAATCCGTAGCACAACTTCCTTCGGAGAGGAAGTAAAGCCGTCGATTTTGGTAATTAAAATATACCTGGAAGGTATGTGGAAATATCATTCCCGACAAAATTGGTAGTTCCTTTCTCTATCGTGTGTAGAAATTCTCGTGTGCTGATATGCTCAGTCAGTTAAGAAAGTTCACATTAAATTACAATAAATAAAAAAATAAAGAAAATAAGAATTTTTAGTTAATTGCATAGGTAATTTTTTGATAATATTCAAGTCGTCAAAATCCGGCCCAATTGATTAACCGACTTGTGAATGAATCAACCCAATGTAAGATGGAAAGCGAAGATATAACTCTCTAAACTATGATTGTATAACGAAGTACGTCATCCCTAGTTTAAGTTAGTTTGTAAGTTATGCCCCGGCAAACATTTTCGTCCCTCAAATTGAGCACTAAATCCCCCTCTGATATTCCCCTCCCCCCACCTTGTTCTTAAACACGCTATTCCTATTTCCTCCAATAAATTCTGTCCGGGGTCAATTTTCTCAACCCCTAACTCGTAACGTTGTTAATCAAGTTGTAACGAAAGATGGAGTGTGGAGTATAAAAACATTGTCGGCTGACCACAGGGTCACAGAGGTCACCCCTTGCCACCCATTCCTCTTCCCCCTTCTCCCCTGGAAGAGCTTTAGAGAGGAAGAGGGGTGACTGTCGTGAAATCAATACCAGCCTCACACAGGACCACTACAATATACTACCAGAGCTACAGTTGGTCCATCAGGTACTAGCACAGGACCACTACAATATACTACCAGAGCTACAGTTGGTCCATCAGGTACTAGCACAGGACCACTACAATATACTACCAGAACTACAGTTGGTCCATCAGGTACTAGCACAGGACCACTACAATATACTAACAGAGCTACGCTCGGTCCATCAGGTACTAGCACAGGACCACTACAATATACTAACAGAGTTACAGTCGGTTCATCAGGTACCAGCACAGGACCACTACAATATACTACCAGAACTACACTCGGTTCATCAGGTACTAGCACAGGACCACTACAATATACTACCAGAGCTACAGTCGGTTCATCAAGTACTAGCACAGGACCACTACAATATACTACCAGAGCTACGCTCGGTCCATCAGGTACTAGCACAGGACCACTACAATATACTAACAGAGTTACAGTCGGTTCATCAGGTACCAGCACAGGACCACTACAATATACTACCAGAACTACACTCGGTTCATCAGGTACTAGCACAGGACCACTACAATATACTACCAGAGCTACAGTCGGTTCATCAAGTACTAGCACAGGACCACTACAATATACTACCAGAGCTACGCTCGGTCCATCAGGTACTAGCACAGGACCACTACAATATACTAACAGAGTTACAGTCGGTTCATCAGGTACCAGCACAGGACCACTACAATATACTACCAGAACTACACTCGGTTCATCAGGTACTAGCACAGGACCACTACAATATACTACCAGAGCTACAGTCGGTTCATCAAGTACTAGCACAGGACCACTACAATATACTACCAGAGCTACAGTCGGTTCATCAAGTACTAGCACAGGACCACTACAATATACTACCAGAGCTACAGTTGGTCCATCAAGTACTAGCACAGGACCACTACAATATACTACCAGAGCTACAGTCGGTTCATCAAGTACTAGCACAGGACCACTACAATATACTACCAGAGCTACAGTCGGTCCATCAGGTACTAGGAAGTGTACCCCAGGGTAAGGGTAGTTTACTGACGAGTGATATTTCTATTTTTAAACTTTTCCATAATTACTCAAAGTATTTGGTTCAAAAGAACATGGTAATTTTTTATGACATATTTAATAAAAATATTAGTTTAAAAATGATTTATTAAAAAAATTAGGTTCCTTGGACTTAAGTGAGCTTTAATGGTTATGTTCAAAATTTGTATCCAAGGCCTATTTTACATGATAAATAATTATTTTTTATTTATTTTTATACAGTTAATTAATTTAAGGGTAGGTTTACTTATGACAAATTTTTGAAATTTTTTTTATTTAAATAACCCTTAAGATTTAATTCAAAATTGATATTTGAGATTAAATTTTCATGATGAATAGAAATACATTTTAATTTTTTTTTTTTTTTAATAAATAATAACCCGCCTCGGTGGCGTAGTTGGCTAACGCGCTAGTCGTGTTGAGCTCGACCGTCGAGGACGGGGAGATTGAGGTTCGAATCTCGGTCGGGTGAACTGGGGGTGGTTTTTCCTAAATGGTTTTCCACTCTCCTTCCACGCAAATGCGGGTTCACTTCCTCTAAATTCAACCCTCCCAATTCCTAATCCATTAGCGTAATTAGTACTTAAGCGAATAACCCGAACGGGTAGTAAGACGCGGTGCTAAATATTAATAAATAATTTTAGAGTTATTTAACTGATTTTGAAAATTTGAAATTTTAAAAAGAAATTGAACCATTTTGTTAACAATTTATAAATAATATAAAGAGGGTTTACTGTGATTAACGATATTTGTTTATTTTTCTGAGGAAAACTTACTTAAGGGTAAGTCCTGGGTTCGATTCCCGTGTCCGCGTGTCATTTATCATTTTAAGGAATATAACATAAGGGTAGTTTATTGATGACTGATTTTTGAAACTTTTGTTCCAAGCCATAGTACACTATCTTGGAAACTTTACACGAGTGTTGGCATCCATCTATGCTTTTTACAACTTCTTCTCCTTGAGTTTCATTCATCAAGCTTTATACTGTAAATACTTTATATATACATTAAAAACGGTGACCTGGTGGTCTAGGGGTAAAGTGTAGAACTTCAGTGCTGGGGGTCCGGGGTTCAATCCTTGGTCCCGGCACAGATTTATCTGACTGCCAAACCCTTCCTTCACCTCTGACAAGACGTGTATTAATCACAACTTGTGAATGTGAGGAGTGCCAGGCCTCCACCGTGGTTCGGATCCCACGTTAAACTGTAGGTCCTCCATTTCATCTCACAATCACCCTACCATTACACATTAGCATAAGTGCGTATAACCCGAACGGGTAGTAAGACGTGGTAATAATAATAACAATAATAATAGTAATAATATATACATTAGTCCAACATCTCAGCTCAGTCGGTAGCCTGTCTGCCCTTTGAGTTAGAGTCCCGCGTTTGATGACCTGTATTGCCGAAAAATTTAGTGAAATGGGGGTTCCCTATTTCCATACTGATATAACTAACGTCCGGGGGGGGGGGGAAAGAGTTGTGTCTCTTCTAAAGTTAGTTTAAAATTACACGTTTCAGTGGCCGCATGGTCTAAGGCGCCACTCTCGCAGTAGACTAGACTCCTAATAACTGATGAATTGAGATTCGAGTTTCGGTCGGGCTTACTGGGGGGTGTTTTTTTCTTCTTCCCAAATGGTTTTCCACTCTCCCTCGATGCAAATGCAGATACACTTCCAATAAATATAACCTTCTTAATTCCTGAAACCATTAGCGTAATTTGTACATAAACGTATAGCCCGAATGGGTAGTAAGACGCGGTGCTAAAAAGAATTAATTTATAATTAGTTTGTTGATATAATCAGTCGGTTCAGAAAGTGCACGTTAAATAATTTAGCTCAAATAATTTTTTTTTAAACTACTACATTTTTCTATTTTCCTTTGTGCTAGTCCTTCTTACGTTGCTCTGTACTTTTTTTATTCTTATTTTTCTCTACCCGTCTTTCTCCTGGCAGCAAATTGACGTTGGTGACGTCACTAGTACGCGGCCTTTTTCTCTCTACCTTCATAAACTGGTATGAAATTGTCCTGTACATTTTTCAGACGATGACGATCCTTCTCCCTTTTAGTGAGGGGAAGAGGGAGGAGGAGGTAATAGAGGAGGGAGGAGAGAATAGCGGGAGAGTCACCCTCCTAGTAAAACACCTACTCTCATGGTAAAGAGGGTGGAAGGATGGGTTAGGAAACTGTGGGGCGGAGAACACTAGAGACCCGCGTGACTGTATCTTGTTCTGATTCGTTCTAGATCCGCCAACAAACATTGCCCATCACCAGCTAGGGATGAACATTTTCCCGGAAATTTTGAATCTGAAAATTTTCCGCAGTGGCGGCTTGCGGTTGAGGGTTTAAATTGTGGAGAAGGCACCTAGAGCCTATTGTACTTCAAAATATAGTATGTTAAGAGAAGAGTAGGTTATAAGAAGGGAGTGGGGTAGTTAGGAAGAACGGAGGATAGGGGGGGAGGGACAAATATTGGGCCAACCTTAAAATTATTTTAGTAACTTATTGATGATAAAAATTGAAGTATGATTTATGAACATAACGGGTTTACAACGGCTCGCATTAATTTGTTTCTTGACTAGTTTTTTTTAATACTGCGTCTTACTACCCGTTTGGCTTATACGCCTGTTTACTAATTACGCTAATGTATTAGGGATAAAGAAGGTTGCATTTACAGGAATTGCACCAGCATTTGTGTGGAGAGTGAATGGAAAACCATTTATAAAAACCTCCCTCAGTGCACCTGAATCTAACCCGATCTCCCTGTCATCGGCAGTTTAGTATATTGTGAGATTAGCGCGTTGGACCATGCGGCCACCGAAGCAGGTGTTTCTTACTACTACTATTAATACTACCACTAATTATTATCACTGTTATTATATTATCCATTTAATCAGTTGAAATTAATCAACACGAAATAATAATTAAATTTTCCATCTCACATATTTATCACCAGCTTACAGATCATTCAAATACAGTAGGATATTGCTAACTCAACATTGTTTATCTCGAAAAATTGGATAATTCGAACCCAACACAATTCCCCATGAAATTTATATTTATATCAATGCTAAAAAATATTTAATTCGAATATTGGACGGAAATATTTAGATAATTTGAAGCTTATTCATTGTTAATTTTTGTATATTCATTTCAAACCAAACTTAACGATATTATTAAATATATATGTCAAGAATTTCATATAAAGTTTAGAGTTATCGACGACTATTAAAAGAGAAAGCGGGGAATTATGCACTGGTGGCGAGCGGGTTGCCTAATATAGGGGATGTGTTTGGCTCGGATTTCATCGCTCCTGTGTGACGGTGTAATCACGTGACGCCCTGCGTGTTGCCTGTCATCAATGATTTAATTTTGCGATTTTTTTGTATGTTATTTTTCCAACGTTTTTATATTTTGTGTTAATTTTTTTTTTTGTGGTTATGTGCGTTTTATATAGCATATATAAAATGTGTGTGATTATACATACATATTTTTGAGATTATTTATTTAAACGTGAACCAGCTACGTTGATACTCATATAAATGGTTAGTTGGAATTTTGGAAACTTCGGGATGTTTTTAGATATCTCTTGGACTTCAAGTTAAAAAAGTTCTACTGTATTGTATCTTGAAAACCAATTATCACCATGTACCATCATCAAGTTTTAAAGTGTGAGTTTTTGCAAGCAATTTGGTAAAGACCACTAAAAAATTTTTTTTTAATTTTTCATCGTCACTGCAAAATACCACCGATTGTAATTTCCAAAACGTTCAGCCGCAAACCACCCCAGACCGACTCTAGTTCACAATTCGTTTTAAATAACTTACACAACCCTTCGGTGATCGCATGGTTTAAGGTGCTACTCTCGCAGTTAAGATGATGGGGAGGTTGAGGTTCGAATCTCGGTCGAGTGTACTGAGGATGATTTTTCCTAAATGGTTTCTCACTTCCCCCCCAAGTAAATGTGGGAACACTTACTTCTAAATTCAGCCTTCCTCTAACACATTACAGGTTGAAACATTTTTTTTAGTCACCTGCTCCGGTGGCCGCATGGTATAAGGTGTTACGCCTCATGTTAGACTAGACTGCCGATGAAGGGAAGATTGAGATTCGAATCTCGGTTGGGTGCATTTAGGATGGTTTTTCCTAAATGGTTTTCCGCTCTTCCCCCCCATTAAAATGCAGTTACACTTTATCTAAGTTCATCCTTCCTCATCCCTAACTCATTAGCGTCATCTCATGCATATGCGTAGAAAGACGTGGTGATAAAAAAAAACATTAAAAAAATAGCCAACATATTTATCTGATCGCCGTCTAAATAAACGGCTTGGCTCATAAACACATGAATAGCTTTATGACCCGTAAGACGAGGCTCTTTCTATGGCCGCCGAGCTATAGCAGTGCCAGATTGTGTTTAACGTAATCCGTGATGAGAATCGGAGTAATGATTTTATCCTCCTAAAATAGGACAACTATTTTAGCCCCCCTCAACCCCTCTTCAACCATCCGTCCGCTTTTTCCAATTAAAGTTGTTAAAGTACGGCTGACGTCACTGGATCAGCCAGCTACGGGGCGGAGGGGTGAGGGGGGGAGCGTCGATTCACGTGGCGCGCGTCAAATGGGGCCGACACTTGGGAGGGGGGGAAGTTTGCCAGGGAAATAGAGCTATCATAATGAGGTTCCCTTAGGAGTGTTTAATAAGACATGTGAGTAATATTACAATACTAGTGAACAGGTCAACAACAAACATGTGAGTAATATTACAATACTAGTGAACAGGTCAACAACAACATGTGAGTAATATTACAATACTAGTGAACAGGTCAACAACAAACATGTGAGTAATATAGTAATATTAGCTATAGTAATCTTAATAACTTGTCGGGACGGAGGAAGGTACAATTTAGAGAGAATGTACCCACATATACTTTGAGTGTATATTGGGAATCAATCTAGCAAAAGTACCCTCACCAAACCCGTCTGGAGTTTGAAACCCAACTTCTCCGTCAACAACAAACATGCATTATGTCCTGGTAAACCAGGATGAGAAAGAGCACTCCCAAGATTGCAATGAACGTGTAAACCTGGCCTATACCCTCCATCATGGCCGTGCGGAGAGAAATCAATACAGCCTCCCTCGCTGGAGCAGACTCTCACGAGCCGTGGACATGACCGATGCTGGTGTAGTTCTTCTGGAAAGTGCTGTTTTCTCCACTCCACCGGGTCTCCAACCTTGCACTTCTCAGATGACATGACCGATGCTGGTGTAGTTCTTCTGGAAAGTGCTGTTTTCTCCACCCCGCCGGGTCTCCAACCTTGCACTTCTCAGAGACATGACCGATGCTGTGTAGTTCTTCGGAAAGTGCTGTTTTCTCCACCCCACCGGGTCTCAACCTTGCACTTCTCAGATGACATGACGATGCTGGTGTCGTTCTTCTGGAAAGTGCTGGTTTCTCCACCCCATCTCGCACTTCTCAGAGATTTGTTCACCTATTTATGTCGACAGTTTTCTCGGTCGTGTGAGCTCATGATTACTATATATATGAAAGAAAAGTGTATTGAAGATAAACTTTAGCAACGGGCATAAATACAGTCCAATGTTCATAGTAAGGGACTTTTCAGAGAGTTACAAGAGTCATGTTATTTTAGCACAGTCTTACTACCCATTCGGGTTGAACGCATAATTGGTAATTACTCTAAAAGGGTATGGATAAATGAGTATTTTTAGAGGTAATATATCCGAATTTGCGTGGAAGGAGAGTGTGAAGCCATTTTAGAACAAACTTGACCCGACCGGGATTAGAACCTGTATCTCCCCATCATCAACAGGTCAGATCAACACGAGAGTGACTCCTTGGACCATTCGGCCACTGAAACAGCTGATTTTACTGTTTTCTCAATATTTTTTTTGTAAAAAATATAGTATTTTATTTATGCTCTTAGGTGGAATATGATGCTATTTTTTTCTATATTATGTTTCTGTAACAATGGATATTATTTATTTTCATAAATCTTACTAGTTTCAAGTAAATGTCTGCATTTTTAGATAAAGGAGAAAGAGAGAGAAAGTCTGTGTGGTGGGCCGTAACATAATTTTTTTTGGTGGACCGCTTCTTTTTCCCAGTCCTGGCTAATCACACACTCTAACGGGGTAGAGATGAGGAGTGTAGATTCTTAGGAGAAATGTACCCCAATATCACATAAATGAAGAGTGGGGAGTCCTTTATGGTAAACCACCCTAATACTCCCAGCAGAGATTCTAACCCCGACCTGTTCGTCCCCGAAAAACCAGACTGGAAGAGCTTATGAACCCGTCTCATGGCCGATTAACCGGGGTCCAAGATCCCGCTAGAAACATAAAACGTATCCAAAATGCGGTTTTAAATGCATTCTTTGTTTGACAATAGTGGAAAATGGGAATGTTGGGTCTTTCAATTTAAAATTAATATTTTTTTAACTTTATTGTAATTAAAAAATATTATAAAATTGTTCCACTGGTTGATATTCCATTGTTTTTTAATCGTAGAATACAGAAAACAGTACTAAGAAGCAACGTCTGTTTCGAGCTGTATTACCTACCTAAGTTAGTTGTTATCTGTGGGCTGAGACGGGCTCTTAAGACGTCTGGTTCTAGCTGTATTACCTACCTAAGTTAGTTGTTATCTGTGAGCTGAGACGGGCTCTTAAGACGTCTGGTTCTAGCTGTATTACCTACCTAAGTTAGTTGTTATCTGTGAGCTGAGACGGGCTCTTAAGACGTCTGGTTCTAGCTGTATTACCTACCTAAGTTAGGTGTTATCTGTGGGGTGAGACGGGCTCTTAAGACGTCTGGTTCTAGCTGTGTTATCTACCTAAGTTAGGTGTTATCTGTGGGGTGAGACGGGCTCTTAAGACGTCTGGTTCTAGCTGTGTTATCTACCTAAGTTAGGTGTTATCTGCGGGTGGTACGGGCTCTTAAGACGTCTGGTTCAAGCTGTATTACCTACCTAAGTTAGGTGTTATCTGTGGGGTGAGACGGGCTCTTAAGACGTCTGGTTCTAGCTGTTTATCTACCTAAGTTAGGTGTTATCTGCGGGTGGTACGGGCTCTTAAGACGTCTGGTTCAAGCTGTATTACCTACCTAAGTTAGGTGTTATCTGTGGGGTGAGACGGGCTCTTAAGACGTCTGGTTCTAGCTGTATTACCTACCTAAGTTAGGTGTTATCTGTGGGGTGAGACGGGCTCTTAAGACGTCTGGTTCGAGCTGTATCACCTACCTAAGCTAGGTGTTAATCGGGTGGTGAGATTGACTTTATTCGTTTATTCATCATTTGCACCAATGGGGATGATTGGAATCTTTAATGTTTGGGTACTTACATGGGAGCTCTGTTTAGTGATCTCCGAATATATTTGAAAGGGGGACATTTAGATTCTATACATTTATAACCTGTGAATTGGTTGTATTAAAAATAACACCATATGTAAGGTACTTATATTTGCTACAAAAATATTTCATCTTTCGAAAATTTGCTAGAGAAACTATTTTATTGAGCCTTTTTTCTTAAATAATCTCCCTCTTCCTTCTTTTCTCTTATCCTCCTCTTACCCCTTTTTCGTCTCTACGAGTAAATGTTGTATTTCTCGGTTTCGAACCGTTGTCTTGAGTTATCACACGGAGAAAAGTCTTCCATCCACTAAACTAGTTCCGCTTTCTGTAAAGAGAGTGCTAGATGAAATGAAACGAAGGGAAGGAGAAGAGATTAGTAAAAAAAAAAAGAGAGATAGAGAAGGAAAAAAATGTGTTCCTAACTTTAACCCCCCCCCCTTTCTTTTCCCTCCACCTTCTTGGCCCCTCAACCGAGTTGAAACATGTGTCGGGAGAGATTGAAATTCTCATATGTTATAGAGATATTCTATTTTCAAGGAAACAGTTGCATGGATGTGTGTGTGTGTGTGAATGTGTGTGTGTGTGTGTGCGTGTGTGTGTGTGTGTGTGTGTGTGCGTGTGTGTGTGTGCGTGTGTGTGTGTGTGTGTGTGTGTGTGTGTGTGTGTGTGTGTGTGTGTGTGTGTGATTTTTCAAATATTCGCCGAGGAAAGTATGGGTGAGAAAGAGATAACGTTTTGTTGACTTTGAAGTCGATGAAAGAGAGGCTGGTAGATAATATTTCTGAGGGGGGTAGGGAGGGAGGGGCGGAGATGCCGCGCAGATCATGTCGTCCGTTTCACACTTTATTTTTTGGGGTTGGAAGACGAATAACCGCAAAACACGCTCTGTCTTCATTACACCCGGTTAACCCCCTCCCTCCCCAACCCCCTCACTTTTTGGTGTTTGGAAGGTCTACATCAGGGGTCTTCAAACCCTTTTATGTCCAAGTTCCAAAATTTGTGTCTCTTGTTGTCTAACAATATTCGGATTTAATGATTACTAAATTATTCGTATCGGCTCATTTTCATACGCAAGGGGTGGCCATAATGTGGCTTGCACCCGCTCGTCATTCAGCTATTTTCACATTGCAAAGTACCTAACAAATAATAAAAAAAATTAAATTGAAAACTTTTCTTAAACAGAATTTTGTCATTATTATCACCACCACGTCTTACTACCCGTTCGGGTTATACGCACTTACGCTAATGTGTAATGTTAGGGTGATTGTGAGATGAAATGGAGGACCTACAGTTTAACGTGGGATCCGAACCACGGTGGAGGCCTGGCATTCCACACATTCACAAGTTGTGATTAATACACGTCTTGTCAGAGGTGAAGGAAGGGTTTGGCAATCAGATAAATCTGTGCCGGGACCGAGGATTGAACCCCGGACCCTCAGCACAGAAGTTCTACACCTTACCCCTAAACCACCAGGTCACTTTTTTGTCATTATTAATCATACAAAACATATTTTTCAGAAAAGTGAGTAAATAAAAACACTCAAAGTACCTTACTAATCGTTTGAACGTATTTTTTAAAATCATCTGTCCTATTTTGATTTTTTGAATTAATGTGAAAATAAACTTGTCATAGCAAGAAAAGACAAGAACCGGCCAAATAAAATTAAAAACTTTAGTTTGCCTTGGAACGGAACCAACATGAAGTTATTTGCTGGACGTACTGTGATGCGTGTCGTCATGCCTCTTACTCGCCTCGAGCTGTGTCAGTGTTATTTGACATACAGACCAAACTATCTTACCATGTCCATCTTTTCACAAAAACTATCTCCTTCTCCCACTCGATTTTCGTCTTCATATTACGTTTGTTAGACATCATTCAAATTGATAAAAAAAAAGTTAACAACAAAATGTCGATTGTACTCATATGCAACAACAGTTTTAGTGGTAGGAATTGGGTTGGGTCCTTAAAGTAACAGGAGGAACAGCGTCTGAGTGTAACTGTACTTATTGGTTTCTGATCTTCACAATCTTACCTCAACTATTGTGGCTTCCAAAGGCCATGTAGTTGGCCACCCCTGTTATACACTATTATACCAACACTAGGGATTAGGATTCGGGTGACCTGGTGGTCTAGGGGTAAGGTGTCGGACTTCTGAGCTGTGGGTCCGGGGTTCAATCCTCGGTCCCGGCACAGATTTATCTGATTGCCCAAACCCTTCCTTCACCTCTGACAAGACGTGTATTAATCACAACTTGTGAATGTGTGGAATGCCAGGCCTCCACCGTGGTTCGGATCCCACGTTAAACTGTAGGTCCTCTATTTCATCTCACAATCACCCTACCATTACACATTAGTGTAAGTGCGTATAACCCGAACGGGTAGTAAGACGGGGTGCTAATAATAATGATTAGGATTCCTCGTGAAGTATGTTCTCTGTTGTTTTATAGCAGAAGGTAGAGAAATTTGTCATTTACTGGTTCAAATTACATTTCCATAAAATAAAACGTAATACCCTTCTTCAGGTAAATAGCAAGTCATTTATTAAATAATGTAAAATACGTAAATAAAATAAGTTTTTATTTTATTAGTGGATTTTGTAATATATACATATATGTCTTTGTTATTTTTTCTCTTGAAATGATTTTAAATTTTTTATGAGCCGCAAAAAAAAGTTATCTTGGGCAGTGGCTTGAAGACCCCCGCTTTAGCTTCCAAGGGCTCGTCCATAAACCACGTAACGCTGTTAAGGGGGCGTAGCTCTAACGTCTACATGGTGTTACATGGGGGAGGAGGGGTACATTGCAGAGTTACGTAACACGGTACATATTTTTAGCACTGCGAACAGGGGAAAATATTGAGTAGGACTATTTACTTAGTGCGAAAAAAAATATGAGATTTTTCAATCGTACGACTGTTTCGGAGTTCACTAAAAGTGCAGTAACATGTGCTACTGACACCATTTTTGCTTGTAAGACAATCATTTTAAAAAAAAGAAACTAAAATAAAACATTTAAAAATGTCTCGTCACGAGTCGTAGCACGGGATGCTGTGGAGAGCGCCTGACTAACCGGTGCCAGACTACGCGCATTACTCTTGTGTAGTGCGGGATACACGGCAAACAAGGACGGGCGCTTCTCTTATTTTTCATCATTATATCCTGTGGTCGCTGAACTAAGGCGACTCTGTCTGCTTCGACTGAAGCTTTGTTAAACAATATAATGTGCAAATTAGTCTCATATACAGTTTTTTACAGAAAAATAAATTAGATAGTCTCTTTTCTAATCGCGCTTTGTCCCATGTTAGGTATTTTAGAGCCGATCCTTTGTGTGATTGGTCAAATGGGGCCAGAGTGGGGGAGAAAATATTACAGGCACAGTTGTAACAAGCTCTGCTTACCCTGGTCAAATGGGGACAGAGTGGGAGAGATCATATCACAGGTACAGTTGTAATAAGCTCTGCTTACCCTGGTCAAATGGGGACAGAGTGGAGGAGAACATATCACAATTACAGTTGTAATAAGCTCTGCTTACCCTGGTCAAATGGGGACAGTGTGGGAGAGAACATATCACAGGTACAGTTGTAACAAGCTCTGCTTACCCTGGTCAAATGGGGACAGAGTGGAGAGAACATATCACAGGTACAGTTGTAACAAGCTTTGCTTACCATGGTCAAATGGGGACAGAGTGGGAGAGAATATAGCACAGGTACAGTTGTAATAAGCTCTGCTTACCCTGGTCAAATGGGGACAGAGTGGGGGAGAACATATCACAAGTACAGTTGTAACAAGCTTTGCTTACCCTGGTCAAATGGGGACTGAGTGGGAGAGAATATAGCACAGGTACAGTTGTAATAAGCTCTGCTTACTCTGGTAACACTCCACGCCACTGAGTAGCACCTCACCATAAAAGTAAAATAAAACTCAACCCTCAACCTCCAATGTATAAAATCTCCTCCCTTCGTTCAATCTGCAGTATACCAACTATAGCCAGTTCTGTAAACATCGGACAGTTATTGTCAGGAATCAAACACTCATGTTTGTTGGATAGAATTCACAGTTAAGGTGACCTCTTTTTTTTTTATCATTTAATCAACTCTTGTCGTGGTGAGGGTAGAGAAGGGTGCGAGCAAATGTTTTTAGAACAGTCCGTAAAAAAAAAAGCCTATACTAAAAATGCCATTGCACTAATAAGAAGGAAAGGGGGAGGGAGGAGGTGTGTGAGAGAGAAGAGAGAGAGAGAGTAAGAGTGATGTGGAATAGAGGTGTGCTGTGCGCTGGGCTAACGTAATACGATCGGTACTAGCACATTATAGTAGGGTAGCTCTGAGCATGCGCAGTAACCAACTGTCTCCCTCCCCATTCGAGTTAACATTCCGAGACCGAACCGACCAACCACGGCGCCGGGAGGGATAGGGACGTTGTTGAGGGGTGGAAGGCGGGGTAAAAGGGGGGGGGGAGGGTGGATATCGGACGCTTCCAGCGCAGGAGAATTCTTTTCCAGCCTGAACCTCAACATTGCGGGTTGTGTTGGTATTCCTGACGTTACTACACCCTGTTAATATAGTGTCGGGGCGAAGGATATTTCTAGGAGAACAACTTATAATCGTGGTTAGCGCGATTGACTCATGTATCAGGGTTTTTTTTTTTTAATCGATCGGTAAATTGATTTTTTTTAAAGAGGAACGCTATACTGTTTAAAAAAAGGGGAGGTGTCTTACTTTATTTTTATAAATTTATTTTTTGAAGGTGATTGTACTCGCCGCAAGGGCGGCCATCTTTGCGAAAAGGGTGAAGGACGCTGCGGGACAGAGACAGCGCTAGTAGAGTAGAGTAGTGGAGGGGGGAGTTGGAGGAGGAAGAAGGGGGAGGGTTGATGGAGGGTTGTTGGAGGGGGTTTGATCGTAGAAAGTGCGCGAGAGACGGATTTGTGAGAGCAAAGTTTCGGGTGTGTTAGGGAGAGACGGTTCCAACTCTTGACTGCGGGCCGGGAGGCTGTATGGACCACTCCTCAGAGAAGCGGCTTCGCGGGATCCCCTCGGTATGTTCACAGCCACTTGTTACAACCTAGCGGCCAACTTTCATAGGAACAACCTTCTAGAAAACTCAATACTAACAATATTTCTCTATATTATTAGTGTTATTTTATAGGTATTAATAAGATCAATCTAAATTGATAGCTGTAGATCACTTGATTGGTGTATTAATATATGAAAGTAAATCTAATAGCGTTTATGTCAGATAAAAGGTCATTCCTATGAAAATTAGACTGTATGTTCACGGCAAAAACACACATCATCCTTTTCTTTCATTGAAATGCTTTACAATGTTTTCTTCTTTGTTTTTAAATACTAAATTATAAATCCCTACTTAAGTTGCAAAACATATTGTATTGTTTTGGGTGTGTGGGATTGTAATATATTTTCGATTTGCTAGTTTTAAATAGCTAAACCAAAATAAATATTACCTCATCGCCATTTCATTTTAAATACATTGTTTTGTGTTGTGGTTTGTTTCTATGAAATAACCGTTTATAATAATTTCAAATTTTGATTCAATATGTAGGTCATTTTTGTCTGAATTAAAACTGAATATCAAATATATAACATTCTTTAGTAATTAAATGGGTAAGAAATTTAATGTACTTTGTGGATAACGTTATAATAAGTCTTCTTGTATTTTGTGTCATCGGCCAGCACCTTCTTAGGGCATGCCATGTTCAAAGATTAGTTATTGAAATAATTAAGTTTTATTCTGCTTCATCAACAGGAATATAATAGTTGAATGTTAAAGAAGCGTGTTACGTTGGTTTGGGAATGTTGAGAGGATAAGTGTGGATTGAGGGACGAAGGAGGTATATGAAGAAATAGGTCATGTAAGGCGTAGTTAAACTAAATGTTGTATAATGTGTGAAAAAGAAAACAATTAAAGAGTTTTCAAGAATAAAAGAACATGTAATACTCGGTGTATGGATGTTGTTGAAGAGAAGGTAGTATGCAAGGATAGGGAAGTGTGGAGAAAGTTAGTGAGGATGGATTAAGTACGGAGTTGTCTTGAGCTATATGCACAGTTTCTTGCCTACCTCGTAAGGGAACAGCGTGATTATATGTGTGTATGTAATATATATATATGTATGTATTCTTCTTCATTCAAACAATGTGTGTGTGTGTGTGTTACATAGTAATGAAACATGAAGTAACTTAGTAAATTAGAGGTTAAAAACCTGATCTGTCTCCTGAAACCTCCTTTAATTCTAATAGAAATAATATATGTAACTTTTTTTTTTACCAGCATCAAATTGTTAAGTAAAAATCGATATGAAACTAAACAAATTGACGTTTTAAAAATGCTCACGTGATGCTGTAATAATTTTAACACACAAATATTATTGGCAATATTTATACACATTTTCAAATCTACTTAACCTAAATTTTTGGTGATAAAAACAAAAAAAGAATTTTATCTATTTGTACCATCTAAATGTTAACTAAACCATACATATAATTTTATTTGTTAAGATAAAACCATTTTGACAAAAGTAACGGTAAATTTGATATTTCAAATTTCCTCTTAGGCTTGATATTATAAATCGGTAGCCAATATGTTTTTTGTTTATAGTTCATAGTTTTGCTTTGTTTTTTAGCACCGCGTATAAATACCCGTTTGTTTTATCTGAATTATGTAGACTACTAATTAGGTTAATCTGTTAGGTAAGAGGAAGGTTGAATTATGAAGTTTACCCTCATCTGCGTGTATGGAGATTGAAAAACCCTCCTCGGTATATCTGACCGAGATTCGAACCTCGATCTCCTGTCATCGGCAGTCTGTCCATTGCGGGAGTTGTGCGTTAGACCAATCTACCACCGAAGGGGGTAGTTCATAGTTACATTAATATTAATATAATGTACAACTATCCTACAAACGTTATAACTATTTACTGGCGATTTGTCCACGGATTGAGTTTATTCTAATTTTGATTTGTCCAAACCGCATGCGTGGTCAAGTGAGTTAAGGTGTCCATCCCATCCAGTCTGGTTTACCTCTATACGGGAATGTTTAGGTTCGAGTCCCGGCTGAGTGTACCGAGTTTAAGTTTGCCTTAATTATTTTCCCCACGCTCCCTTCAAGCGATTGATGGTACATTTTCTATATATCATACCTTCATTATATTTATCATTTTAATGTAAAATACATGAATAGCGCGGGCGGATAGTAAGACGCCGTGATCTGCTTCAGTGGCCGAACGGTTTAAGGCGTCACTCTCGTGTTGGACTGGCATGCTGATGACGGGGCGATCAGGGTTCGAATCTTGGTTAGGTATGTTGAGGGTGGTTTTACCCTACATGGTTTCCAACTCTCCTTCCACGCAAATACGGGTAGGTTAGCTATAAAATGCTTCCTTCCTCATCCCTACCTCATTAGAGTAATTATCAGATCTGTGTATAACCTGAACAGGTAGTAAGAGGAGGTGACAAAAAATAAATAGAAAAAGACGCCGTGAAAGTGAAAAAAAAAATGTTGTTTTTGTGTCTGCAAACGTTGTGTGTTGTTGTTGTTTTGCTGGTGGAAAGGGGGATATGAGCAAGATTGAAGACACCCGCTTATGTACAAAATAATCTTAAACAATTTTACCGAAAAAATTAGATGCGCCATTTTGTTTTTAATATTAAAACGGTGCCTAGGTACCAATTTTATTTACAATAATTTTAGCGGATTTCGAGAGTATTGCTTTCTTTTGCTATTCTCCTCCCTTCCTCCCCTTAAGTAAACTACCCTTAAATTTAGGGTTGGATATCTGATTCCAAAAAAAACTTAGGAGGAACCTTATGGAAACCTCAGATACCAATTTTGATCCCGATCGGTAAAATGGTTTTGGCTTTAGCCCGGGAAACGACGGACGGACGATAAAAGAAACACTTTTTTTTTGTGAGAATCATCAAACGTCGACACCCGTCATCTCAAATTCTATTTTTTTATGACTGATCACAGTAATTTCTCTTTCCGAACGGGGTCGCCAGAAAGTAAAACAATGTTTAAGTTTACTTTAGCAAGTTTCATTTATTTGTCACATGGAAAGTGCGTTTATTTTGATTTCTTTTTTTCAAAAAGGCCACTGCCATATAAGTGTTTGAAATGCGCATGCGCCGGATATAAAAAGAAAAGGTAGTTGGAGGAGGAGGAGGAGGGGGTCGATGAGGATAAAAAGGACTCGAGGTTTGTTAGCGAGCTGGGAGCGCTGCGGTAAATGTTCGGGATTAGAGACACAGAGCAGCGAGGATTTAGTTGCGGCGAATTTTGTTTCCTAAATAACACAGATGGATAAACCGCGAGAATAGGCAGAGATTGTAACAAGTGGGACGGAGGGGGGGGGGATAAGAGGAGTAAAATAGTGTCTTGTCATGGAGTGCTGCCAGGGTAAGCAGACTTAGTTTAATAATAATAATAATAATAATAATAATACTTAGCACCGCGTCTTACTAGCCGTTCGGGTTATACGCTGTTAGTTTAAACTATGCCTGTGAATTGTTTTCAACACTCGGTAGAACAATCATTGGTCAAATGGGGACAGAGTGGGGTAGAACATATCACAGGTACAGTTGTAACAAGCTCTGCTTACCCTGGTCAAATGGGGACAGAGTGGAGGAGAACATATCACAGGTACAGTTGTAACAAGCTCTGCTTACCCTGGTCAAATTGGGACATAGTGGGGGAGAACATATCACAGGTACAGTTGTAACAAGTTCTGCTTACCCTGGTTAAATGGGGACAGAGTGGGGGAGAACATATCACAGGTACAGTTGTAACAAGTTCTGCTTACCCTGGTTAAATGGGGACAGAGTGGGAGAGAACATATCACAGGTACAGTTACAACAAGCTCTGCTTACCCTGGTCAAATGGGGACATAGTGGGGGAGAACATATCACAGGTACAGTTGTAACAAGCTCTGCTTACCCTGGTCAAATGGAGACAGAGTGGGGGAGAACATATCACAGGTACAGTAGTAACAAGCTCTGCTTACCATGGTCAAATGGGGACAGAGTGAGGGAGAACATATCACAGGTACAGTTGTAACAAGCTCTGCTTATCTTGGTCAAATAGGGACAGAGTGGGGGAGAGCATATCACAGGTACAGTAGTAACAAGCTCTGCTTACCATGGTCAAATGGGGACAAAGTGAGGGAGAACATATCACAGGTACAGTAGTAACAAGCTCTGCTTACCATGGTCAAATGGGGACAGAGTGAGGGAGAACATATCACAGGTACAGTTGTAACAAGCTCTGCTTACCATGGTCAAATGGGGACAGAGTGAGGGAGAACATATCACAGGTACAGTAGTAACAAGCTTTGCTTACCATGGTCAAATGGGGACAGAGTGGGGGAGAACATATCACAGGTACAGTTGTAACAAGCTCTGCTTACCCTGGTCAAATGGGTACAGAGTGGGGAGAACATATCACAGGTACAGTTGTAACAAACTCTACTTACCCTGGTCAAATGGGGACAGAGTGGGGGAGAACATATCACAGGTACAGTTGTAACAAGCTCTGCTTACCCTGGTCAAATGGGGACAGAGTGGAGAGAACATATCACAGGTACAGTAGTAACAAGCTCTGTTTACCCTGGTCAAATGGGGACAGAGTGGGGGAGAACACATCACAGGTACAGTTGTAACAAGCTCTGCTTACCCTGGTCAAATGGGGACAGAGTGGGGGAGAACATATCACAGGTACAGTTGTAACAAGCTCTGCTTACCCTGGTCAAATGGGGACAGAGTGGAGAGAACATATCACAGGTACAGTTGTAACAAGCTCTGCTTACTCTGGCAACACTCCACTAGTTCGATCATTCAACCACCTAAAGCGGGGGATAGTACTAGTAGAAATCTAAAGAAAGAGGGTTAGAACAAATGATAAAGAGAGAAGAGAGATAAACCAAAGAGAATAAACTAAGATGAGCCAGAATTAAAATTATTAGAATTAAATGAGTCTGGACTTAGGTGGTAACATTATTAAATTAGAGTAAATTGGGTGAAAAGAATATCTCTATTAGAAAGAGAAGGATGATGGAAAGGATCGGACAATGAAGGAATATAGTGATAAAGAGGAGTCCAACAAAAGTCACGTAAATTAAATTTGTATTGCTGTATCGATTACTGGCCCCAAGTTAATATTATTACATCACACAAACTTCAAAGGAAGGAAATTTAGACGATAAAAGTGTTTTTTTTTATACAACGCAGTAATTATTTTTATCAACCAAATATGTTGGGAATTTTTTTTTCGTTAAATACCGAGAGGTAAACGGGAAAACAGCTTATGATTTTGATTTAAATGAGTAAAATGTTTAGTGAAGCTTCATAATTTGACTTTGAGGATATTATTTGTATTGAAACACGTCTATAATTGGGACCCTATTACTAACGTTGATAAAAAGTCGACATATCACTTTTTTATTTTTTCAATATTATTTAATTATAACACCACCTTCGTGGTCTAGTAGTCAAGAGGTCTCGGGCTCGATCCCCAGCACTTCTATATTTTTCTGTGAACTATTGGGTCTAGAACAATCAAACTAAGCCTCGTGATAAAAAAAAATTATGAGCTACAGTGGAACCTGACTAATTCAAACTTCCGTAGTTCGAAATCGTCTTTAATTCGAATTTTTCGTCCGGTACTGTAAATTTTGTATTAAAACAATGTTAAAAAACCGTGGATAGTTCGAATTTTGTTTTGGTTGATTCGAACTTTTCGTAGGTTATAGTGTACTGTGCAGTATTGTTTTCCTACTTCTAGTTGCGGCGTCGTGTTGTTCTATTTTTGGAAACAGGGGAGGTTATGTGGGAACGTGGTTAGTACCCTTCTTTATATCCCCTCCCCCGCTCACCCCACCCATACGTCTTTATTTACAAGTACAGTTCTGTACTCCGTTAGTCAAGGTTGAACCTCTCGAGCGGTTACGTGCGCTGTTCTTAGTGATTCGGTCGTAGCGATATTCTTGTGACGTGCGAGTTTATTTAGTTTTTGTTTTGTTTAGTACATACTGTACAGTAGTGTTTGTATCTGTGTGTGTGTGTGTGTGTGTGTGTGTGTGTGTGTGTGTGTGTGTGTGTGTGTGTGTGTGTGTGTGTGTGTGTATCGTGACGTCACTGTCCAAGCCACAGTCCAATAAATAACTTTGGTCAAAAAAGTAGCGATGATAAAGGGAGTGGAAAAGGGAATTTCTTTTAAGAAAATGATTTCATTCAAATTGTCGGATAGTTCGAATTTTTTCCTGGTCCCTTCAAGTTCGAATTATCCAGGTTCCACTGTACTAGAACAAAAAAAAAGTAGCGGCTCTGGTCAATAAAACTGATATTAACGTCCTTAGGGTTATTTGGGCTGACAACATGACACCCCACTGAAGTTGGCAATGTCTTCACCAACATGCGACGGTCACTTGGTTTGTGTAGTTCACTTACAGGCTGACGTCATTGATTGGTTAAATCCAAGTACAATAAACATTTCATTAGATAACTCCTGTAGCATGAAGGTGCTGCCATCCAACGAATGTTGTGGAAACTACAGTCATTTCATATAAAAACACATTTGGAGTTATTTAATACATAATTTAGTATTTACATGATCAACATTTTATGTGTTTATTTGAAACACGTTTTACAATACGTTCGTGTTATATGTTTATGCACTAATTACGATAATGGTTTTTAGGGATTATTACGGTTATATTTATATGAAGTGTACCTGCATTTGCTTGTAAAACGATTGGGAAATCATTTGATGAAGAAACACCCTCATTACACCTGACCGAGATTCAAACCTTGATCTCCACGTCATCGGCAGTGTAGTCTACTGCGAGAGTAGTGCGTCAGACCATGTTGCCACCGGAGCGGGTGTTTTTTTTAAATTAAAGTAACATTTAAAATGTTAGTAATAAAAAAAGGCTTATGCATGCATAATCATGTAATTTTATTGCCCTTTTACCACTTAAATTCACAAAGTCTTAAATTTATAAAGGTGCTACATTATTACACGCAAACATAAGACAACTTTAACATCATTTGTAAATTTCGTTACAAAAAATAACATGTTTATTACCTAAATGTTAGTTTTTGTATTACTTATTTGCTTAGCACAAGGACTATATGTGACTTTAAATTAATAAGATAAGGAGAGTGGTTTCAAACACAGCTACCAACACTTTCCTGGAGAGAGTATGTAAAACCACATTTAATAATTTATTTCCAGCGCGCCTTGTTGCCGACATTCAAATTATTTGAATCCCGTCCTCTCGTTACAGAATAAGAGTTAGTTTGTCTACCGCTTTGCTAGTGGTTGTTTTGTTGTTTTTTTGACCTCGGTGGTCTTTGGGTAAAGTGCTCGCTTCAGGACCCGATATTCGTGGGTTCAAACCTGTTCGAGGTCAATGGATTTTTCTTGAGCGATAAAAATCCTTAACACAACTTCCTTCTGAGCGGAGGTAAAGCTGTCGTCACAATGCCGATTGTGGCTTTTAATATAACCCTGGAAGGTTTGTGAGAATACCTTTCCCGGCAACAATGCTAGGCTCTTTCGCTCTCGCTCATAGAAATTCTCGTGTGCTGATATAATCAGTTGATTCATAAAGTGCACTTTAAATATCTTTAAAAAATTAAAATATATAGTTTTGTTATTTGCCTCAATCAATTTGTAGTTTTATCTTTTGTTAGGCCTATTTTATTTATTATTTATTTATTTATTTAGCACCGCGTCTTACTACCTGTTCGGGTTATACGCTTTTAGGCCTATTAATAGGCGGTGTACTTCTTCTAGTCTAGCATATTACTTCATTCGGATATACTGCTATGGGTCGAATTAAATTGTTATTGGAAATCAATTAACTCTAACTGATTATATTAGCTTACAAATGTATAAATATTTATTGACACAAAATGAAGATTTGTAAAAGGTACGTAGATTAAGCCGTGGGCTCGAAATTTTGGGGAACATTGATAAACTATACATCCAAATCTCTGGTCTTAAGAAATTTGGGAAGTTCATGGCCGACAGAAAGTAATCCCACCATTAAACCCTAACCTGCCACCCAAACTCTTTAAAATACATTCTCACATTATCCTTCCATCGATGCCTTGGTCTACCAAGGGTTTTTTATCTTCAAGTTTCCCAACTAAAATGTTGTGTACACGTTTTGTCATCGTTCATATGCGCCCCATACCTCTCCTCATCCTGCGCGCTTTGATTATCCTTTTTTGGGGATGCATGTAATTAAGACTTTCTCTACTTTGGTGGCCGCGTGGTCTAACGCGCTACTCTTCTTGTGGGCTAGATTGCCGACTTGGTCAGGTGTACTGAGAGGTTTTTTCCAAAATGGTTTTCCACTCTCCCTTCACGCAAATTCTGATACAATCCCTATAAATATAACCTTCATAATCCCTAAAACCATTAGAGTAATTAGTATATAAGCGTATAACCCAAACGGGTAGTAAGACGTGGTGCTGAAACAAAAATATGACTCTTCATTATGTAACTTTCTCCACTCTCCTATTTGTTCATTCGTCTTAGTCCCAAATATATTTCTCATCACTCTCAATTTATTCTCTTGGTACAGATTGCGAGACTACTCTTCACATCCGTTGTATTTTTGTTAGTATGTTATCTTAGTATTTCTAGACATACTAAGAGACGACAAGCACTTACAAACTGAATAATAATTACGAGTGTTCCCTGCATGAATTCTTTTTTAGCTTCTCTTGAATCTCATTTCCCAAGTATTTGGATTTGTCAACTTGTTTTAAACGTATGTTGCTGATATCTGAATTCATCCCTCTGTGACACAAGCCAATACCTCAATACTTCACTGCTAAGGGCGCAAAGGACCAACAAAATGTAAATAGTTTTGGGGGTTAAAAAAAACTATATTTAAATTAAATAAGCTAATTATTTTTAAATAAAGAAGTAACATCAAAATATTATATCTAATATTAATAAAATATATATATTTTTTTAATATTATATCTAATATTAATAAAATATATATATATTTTTAAAAAGATTGATTAACAACAGATGTTAATAATAATAATAATAATATTTAGCACCGCGTCTTACTACCCGTTCGGGTTATACGCTTAATTACTAATTACGCTAATGGATTAGGAATTGGGAGGGTTGAATTTAGAGGAAGTGAACCCGCATTTGCGTGGAGGGAGAGTGGAAAACCATTTAGGAAATCCACTCCCAGTTCACCCGACCGAGATTCGAACCTCGATCTCCCCGTCCTCGACGGTCGAGCTCAACACGACTAGCGCGTTAGCCAACTACGTCACCGAGGCGGGTAACAACAGATGTTAATCACTTTATTGGTTTTATGATCTTCGGGGTCGCTTTGTCGGGCGAATCACTTTGACCATCTTTTATATATATATATATATATATATAAATTAAATATCTATCACCGCGTCTTACTACCTGTTCAGGTTACACGCTTAACATATTATATGATAATTACTTTAATGGGTGAAGGAAGAATTTTAGAGGCATTTGCGTGGAAGGAGAGTGGGAAACCATTTAGGGGTGAAAAAAAGCCTCAATAGATCTAAATAAGATTTGAACCACGATCTTCCCTTCTTCAGCATGCCAGTCTTAACACTAGAGTGACGCCTTAGACCATTCGGCCACTGTAGCGGATGATATTTAACTAAAAGCTTCCAAAAATATAAGAGAAAGAAAATAAGAGATCATATTTTGGCGAACGTTGACTTAGGGAAAGAGATGAGTCACCACCTATTTTTTATTTATTTATCACGTTTTTTATTGCTTTTTATTATAATATGATCGAGATTACAAATGGAGCGCAAATTTTTAATCCAACCTAGATTGCATAGAAGCTTTTAGCTGTTCCTGCGTCATTTAACATCAACATGTATTTGATAATAGTTTGAATTAGAGCATAAATTCATTTTGATAATTTTCCCCCCACATACGAGTGTAGTTGTTGAAGTAATGACATGTGACGTAATGTATCGCTTTGCTGCTTCGTACCCAGACAAGAGCCCGGGACCTACTGAACTGTTCACTGGAATCCCTCCAACAATCCTCGTTAACAAACCGCTGAATACCGCGGCTCTGCGATGTTAATCATGCCGGGGTCCCTCCCTTCATTCCACAGCTATAGACAGTCCACGCTATCTTGGGCCTTTTCTGGCACAGTTACAGACCTTCCAAGGTATATTGGACTCTTTCTGGCACAGTTACAGACCTTCCACGGTATCTTGGGCCTTTTATGGTACAGTTACAGACCTTCTACGGTATCTTGGGCCTTTTCTGGTACAGTTACAGACCTTCCACGGTATCTTGGGCCTTTTCTGGCACAGTTACAGACCTTTCACGGTATATTGGGATCTTTCTGGCACAGATACAGACCTTCCAAGGTATATTGGCCATTTCTGGCACAGATACAGACCTTCCACGGTATATTGGGCCATTTATGGCACAGATACAGACCTTCCAAGGTATATTGGGCCATTTCTGACACAGATATAAACCTTCCACGGTATATTGGGTCCTTTTTTGATAAAACTACAAAGAGCCCACTGTAGCTTGGGTCCTTAATGAAACAGCTATAGACCGTTCACTGTAATTTGGTGTTATTTTTGTGTCTTGATGTATAGTATAAATGTCTATAGTGTCAACAACAATATCTAGAGTAATTTTACTGGTTTTATCTTTAAATGCGCATAAATACAAGAATGCGCCACTTCACCCAAGAAAACTTGTGTATAAAATAGTATGCTTCATCGCTGCTAGGATCGCTATTATTTTTCTTTCTAGGGTTATCTGCAGTCCAAAGATAAATTAAATTCTAAAGTGATGTATTTTGTTTACCTATATTCTCAAAGGCCATTCATAAAGTCTGTTCATCGTAGGAATAGTTTTCTGAAAGGCCTTTTTCCCTACCAGAAATTTAATGATATAGTAGGATATTGGTAGGAAAAAAGACCTTTCAGAGAGTAATTCCTACCGTGAATGGAGTATAGCTACCATCCAACATCTTTGCTCAGTTGGTAACGTGTACACTGAGCTAAGGGTTCCGTGTTCGATTCCCGGCATGGCAGAAAATGTATTATTGGTGAAATAATGTGGGTCTGCCCTTAAGCTAAGACAAGCCTAGCAAGCTGGTTGTGGAAAATATATGGCTTACATAAAAAACTGAACTGGGCCACAGTCTGGAAAAAGTGATGGATGTAAAAAAAGAAAATAATCATAAGATACAAAAAAATATATATATATATTATACCTCTCTTTAAACATTGGTTGTCACCACTGGTGCTATCTTGCGGTGAACAGATCAACTAATCATACGATCTCGGTGGCTTGTTTATTTAGCTATTTACGTTAGCTCGTAAGGTTCGGAGTAAAAAAGTTTTTTTAAGTTTTCCAACCTGGAGTTGATGCTGTTGCTCTTAATAGAAAGTAACTGTAAGTAGATTACACAGAAGCAGGTACTTAGGTTACCTCTAGTAGATTTACCTGGTAGGTAATTACCCAGGGAGAAGATAAAGTTCCCACACTCCTCCCCCCCCCCCTTGCCCTGACAGCTACTTAAAGTGTTTACTAGTTCTACCGGTCTTTACTAGAGCGCTTTGCGGGATTTAAACATGCATCAGTGGTTTGGTAAACCTCTCTCGCCTCGTGTCTGTCAAAATGTAGAAGGGTGGATGGATTTTTTAAAATAAATGGCCCGTTGACGTATCACTAGTCGGTCTTTGCAACTACAGCTCTGCACTGTAGACACTAAAGTTTAGAAATATTGATTGGAAACTCATTTAAACCGGGCTATAATTTCCTATTCTCACATTAATCCCAAGCTAAACATTTTTCCTGTTTGAATAGTTATTTTTAAAATTTAAAACTTTGGGGAATGTCTTTATTGTATACGGTGCTAGAATAACCGATCATAAAATTCCTAAAATTCAGAAACCAAGTGGGCCTATAAAGTTCCTGGGTTGACCTGTACGGCAGTAGGAGAACATACAGGGGAAGAGGAAAATACTAATGACAACACAATGTGTTGTGACATTCTTATTAAATGACATAATTCGATCAATAGAAATACGTGGATTTTTGATCTTTTCAGAGTGTCGACTTTTAAACTATGCTTTCAAGTAATTGTGTATAGGCTCATGGAAATTGTTCGACTTATCAACTCGTACACGACAGAGTTGGAGCATAGCACCCCAGGATATCAACACATTGTTCTACTTATCAATTCTTACACGACAGAGTTGGAGCATAGCACCCCAGGATATTAACACATTGTTCTACTTATCAATTCTTACACGACAGAGTTGGAGCATAGCACCCCAGGATATTAACACATTGTTCTACTTATCAATTCTTACACGACAGAGTTGGAGCATAGCACTCCAGGATATTAACACATTGTTCTACTTATCAATTCTTACACGACAGAGTTGGAGCATAGCACCCCAGGATATTAACACATTGTTCTACTTATCAATTCTTACACGACAGAGTTGGAGCATAGCACCCCAGGATATTAACACATTGTTCTACTTATCAAATCGTACACGGCAGAGTTGGAGAGTTGAGCCCCAGGATCTGAATTAAATCATAATAAAAAATAAAAGAAACTCTGAACATTTTCCCAAGTTGGGCACTAACCCTTGAGGCCAGATGTTGGCGTCACATTGCGAGGGAGGAAGAGAATTATTGCATATATAATCTGCGCTGAGGAGAAGTTGGAGGCAGCCTCGACCTCATTCCTCATTGTAGGTCACACCGTGGCCCGCGAGACAGGCCTGGCCCCTAAACGCGCACACACACTAGTCGCGGAGGAACATTAGTTGTGTAGGGGAAGGCATTTAGAAAAAAAAAGTGGGAGATTTTTATGGGGCTTGTCCCGCCCCCACCCAAATAGAGTCCAGGGGACCTCTCCCGGCAAGTTTTTGAAAATTTGATGATCCTTGAAGGCATTCGGAGTGGACCTTACTCGGAAATCTTTTGAAAACTACAATCCCTTAGAAGATATTTGTTCTCCCCCGTAAATGTTTAAAATAGGATGCCCTTAGAAGATATTAGAGTGACCCTCTTCTGGACAACCTCCAGGATCTATTTGTTGTGGTTCTCCCCTGACAAATTTTTGAAAATCGGATCACTGTAGAAACTATCTGAAATTAATTTTCAATCTTATAAAATCCGAGAATATCAGAGACGTTGGAAATAAATTGGCCGGCAAATTCATTTCAAAGTAGGGGGGCAATTGGGGTTCGAATCCCAGTATGATGTACTGAGGGTAGTTTCCCCTATAGCCCTCCACGCGAACGCGGGAACATTTCCTCACACCCGCCTCGGTGGCGTAGTTGGCTAACGCGCTGGTCGTGTTGAGCTCGACCGCCGAGGACGGGGAGATCGAGGTTCGAATCTCGTTCGGGTGAATTGGGGGTGGTTTTTCCTAAATGGTTTTCCACTCTTCCTCCATGCAAATTCGGGTTCACTTCCTTTAAATTCAACCCTCCCAATTCCTAATCCATTAGCGTAATTAGTACTTAAGCGTATAAGCCGAACGGGTAGTAAGACGTGGTGCTAAATATAACATTTCCTCTAAATGATACCTTCCTTATCTCTAGTCCAATAGTGTAACATGTGAATAGTCTGGGTTGGGTAGTAGAACGCGGGAACATTTCCTCTGAATGATACCTTCCTTATCTCTAGTCCAATAGTGTAACATGTGAAGTCTGGGTTGGGTAGTAGAACGCGGGAACATTTCCTCTGAATGATACCTTCCTTATCTCTAGTCCAATAGTGTAACATGTGAATAGTCTGGGTTGGGTAGTAGAACGCGGGAACATTTCCTCTGAATGATACCTTCCTTATCTCTAGTCCAATAGTGTAACATGTGAATAGTCTGGGTTGGGTAGTAGAACGCGGGAACATTTCCTCTGAATGATACCTTCCTTATCTCTAGTCCAATAGTGTAACATGTGAAGTCTGGGTTGGGTAGTAGAACGCGGGAACATTTCCTCTAAATAATAACTTCCTTATCCCTAGTCCAATAGTGTAACATGTGAATAGTCTGGGCTGGGTAGTATGACACGGAAACAAGCTCCACACTGTAGTTTTGTTTTTTCTTTACTCTTTGCCGATCACAGGACTCTCTCTATAGGCCTACACCATGAATTTATTAGTTAGATTTTAGATGGGGCTAATTCTTTATTTCTCAAATCCGATTCTTAAATTTTATTTCGAATCTTGAATTCAAAGCGAATCTTCAAATCTTAAAAAAAAAAAAACAGTTAAAGTGAAAAGATTTAAAATTGAATTTTAATAAAAAAAGTATTTTAATGCTTGGTCCCACTGACAGATAATATTCTGTTTGTCATGTCTGTTACGTCATAAAAAATCAAAGAGAACACTTCTTTATTAAATTAATTATATTAATACATTATTTTCTACTTTGTTACTTTCCCAACTAAACAAGTTAATGTAATCCCTTTTACCAATTTTGCCTATACATTTTTATTGAGAGTCAAATTCTTCATAATTGTATTAGAGATACTTTTTTTTTAGATTTTTACGAATCTCTCAAATCCCATAGGATTCTAGCGTCCCACATCTAATTTATATACATTAATTAGTGTCTAAATATTCTAGGAGCGTATTTCCTATCGACCAAACTTAAAGAAAAGTTCATGTGAACTTTGGTCTATATTATATTATTATTATTAGCACGCGTCTACTATCCGTTCGGTTGTACGCACTTCGCTATGTGTAATGGTAGGGTGATGTGGGAGAAATGGAGACCTACAGTTTAACGTGAGATCCGAACCACGGTGGAGGACTAGCATTCCACACATTCACAAGTGTGATTAATACACTCTTGTCAGAGGTGAAGGAAGGGTTTGGCAATCGATAAATCTGTGCAGGGACGAGGATTGAACCCGGACCCCAGCACAGAAGTCTGACACTTACCCCTAGACACCAGGTCACCTTTGTCTATAAACGTTTAGTTTCTGAGCAAGGAGGAATTTCAACTGTTCAATCATAAACATCACAGAAGAAGAAACGCAACCAACAAGACAAAGTTTAACAAAACAAAAGAAGATAAGAAACTTTTTTTGTTCAAAACACTGTCCTGTTTCAATGCGTTCTCTTAGCTTGCATCCCCTGCTTTGTCGTAGGCCGACTGTGTTGAGTACACTTGAGGTGTTTCGTGTTTACTCACATCAACTTAAGGTACTCTCTCTTAAAAAGTCAACATCAGGTTCAGGAGTTGAGTAAACAATAGACTTTAAATGTACCCAGAGATAAAAATCCATCGGGTTCAAATTGGCTCAAAAGATACCCTATGAACAACCCTTCTTTGAGGAAAACCTTTAATAATTTAAAATGAGCCTTTCTAGATGCATGTTTATATGGATTTTTCTTGGTGTTTGGTCGATGGGAAATACACCTCTAGAATACTTGACACTAATTGAATTACACCCTGTACAATACATATGAGAAGGTTCTGCCCCTCCACCCTCAACCCCCTCCATTCTTTCCTCTACAAATCCACGTGTCACACGGTCTGTGGGAGTAATGGAGATTTGGCAACAGTGTCACGAAGATCTGGTCGATGGCTGAATCTCTCTCTCCCGACCAATTTGATCAGAACCAGGAATAGGAGGGGTGTGAAGGGGGTTGAATTAGAGCCAAGCTCGTGGAGGAAAGAGGAAAGGGAGAGAGAGAGAGAGAGAGAATAGAGCGAGTTCACATCTCTCAGTGCCTCTTGCTGCTAATCTTCTTACAATTAACTGATATTTTATTATCAGACCCCGAGTTTTATCTTCACTTAGATTCGAGCAAAGAGGATGGTAGGAGAGAGGGGGAGGGGAGGAGGGGATTCAGCCAGACATTAATTCTCAAAGCTGGGGGGGGGGGGGGGGGGAGCGGGTGTCATGTTAACTTACGACTTTTAAAATTTGAGAGGTAGAATTTGTTTCCTTTTATGAGGTTAACGTATTATGCGTCTCGTTCCATTCGTTTAGGGACCGAACTTTTTTTATGTAGCCTATATAATTTTACTTTCTCCCTCCCGAGCCCTCGGAGAGAAAGTATTGTGATCGTCTAAAAAATAATCTTACTCAAGATTTTGATGAATGTTGACGTTTCATGCCCATGAAACCGAAAAAGTGTTTTTCGCGATGCCATCTGTCTGTCTGTCTGTCAGTCTGTATCTTGGTCTACAACCTAAAACTTAATGTCTAGGTTTTTCGTAAGATCCCCCCCGCAGGGTTTTTGGAATTAGATATCAAACCCTAAAATTAAGGGTAGTTTACTGAAGATTTAAAAAAAATATCAACTTGATTTTCTTGAAATTCGCTCAAACAATTTTTTTTAACTTTTGTATCCAGGTAATGTTTAAAGTTACAAACAAAATGGCGATCATCGCTTTCACATTAAAATTACTCTGGGGGGTAATTTTTGTAAACGGAAATTTCCAATTTATATCTCATCCCCGCAACTATTTGAGGCACGAAATAACATATTTTGAAAATGTGAAATTGATTTTTTATTCTCTTTGGTTCACAGATATTGCCTTTGGTCAAAGATTGTGTGCCTTTGCTTCACAGATATGTGCCTCTCTTCTCGATGTTTCTTTACCAAATCTAAAAAACATTTATTTTATATTTAACTTAAATCTAAAACAGACACAACACCCAGCCCCCTGGATGTGAAATAATCAATGTGAAAGGGGAAACCCTAATGACACAAATGATACATTTTTAGACCAGGCCGGGAGAGGGACCCTGGCCCATTCAACTCAATAGACAGTCACGCTACCATTTGAGCTAAGGTTTCGGACATTTTTCACGTTGTTGAAGATTAATATTTCGGATAAATTGCATCCGCATTCCAATTCATTTATCGGGGTAAGGTTAGAGTGTGTTGAAATTTTTAAATTAAGGTGATTGACCCTTTTAATTTGGCGTGAAAATACAGAGCCGTGGGAACAAAAGGATATATTCAAGAATTTTAATACGTTTTGCCATTTTCTTTTCGGAAACTGTTTGTTCAAGAATAGAAGATTGTTGATTAAGCTATACTTTTTATATACACACCTCCGCTATAGTTTTAACAGTGATCAAATATCGATAAAATTGACATTTTTCAACAGAAAACTGCTGGCTTCATAACAAAAAATAAGAAAATGTAACAATTAATAAACATCGATACATCATCTCAGAAGGGATGTTGAAAATGTAAACATAAAAATTTCACTTGTTCTCGAGAAAACTTACATTTCCAAACGTACGATTTTTCCGCAAGACCTGTCCGGTAGCTAGCACCATCTACGGTTCCCGTGATCCATCTGTTCTTGTTGGCGCGGAAGGATACTTTGGTCGGTTGTGAAGCGACTCCACGCCCTTCACCCTCCCTCCCACAATCCCACAAAATAGGTTTGAGACTTGCACTCGACAGGGCCAATGGTCTTAACACGAAAGATTTTTTTGTGTGCACCGCGTTTTACTAACCGTTTGGGTATAGTTACACTAATGGGGTAGGTATTATTAAAGTAAAACTTAGAGGAAATGTACCCTCATTTGCGAGAAGGAATTAAGGGAAACCGTTGAAAAAACTATCACCATAATAACACCTGAACAAGACTTGAACTCCCAGCTCCCTGTCATTGGCAGTCTGTTATATTAAAACAATGACACCTTAGTCCACACGACCACGGATGCTACTAACTCTTCAATTATATTTTTTAAATCCAACATTGATAATATTTTACCAAATTATTATTGTTACTTCATAGATATTGATAGTATAAATCAAAAGTGACAGCCACAGATAATATGACTTGACGTATAAACACATGAAAATAGTTTGAGTAATTATTTTAAGTATCCAAAATGTGTATTCCTATCAGAATCTGGTTTCTAGGTTGATACCGAGGTTGGGGTACGAATCTTAGGTGGATGTACTTAGATGTTTTTACTGTTCTCTCTCAAGCAAATGTGGGAACATTTATTTTAAATTGTACCTCTCTAATCCTTATCCCATTAGTACGATCAAATGCGATCATCTCGGATGGCCGCACAAGAGGTTCAAAGGCAACTAAAAGTGTCTAGTTCGCCCAGGCAGCGGAGGGGCCGGGTAGGCAACACGCTCTGAGTTCCTTCTTGTTATCTACAGATAATAGCGTAAAAGACAATGGAATGATCCGGCCCTTATTTCCCGCTGCGAGGCTTTACCGACCTTTATCCACACAAAAAAAAAGACCTTCTTTTGTCATGTTTTCACGATCCATACACAAACTGCCCTTTCTACATGACTTGGGAAGAATCGGAGGGAACTCTTTTGACAGTTATAAAAGTTAATAAATCTACTTTCACGTATTAATACGTCAAGTCATATGATCTGCATATGTCACTTTTGATAGATATTACTATAATGTCGACTGTGAAAATGTGTTTATATTTTCTAAACTGTTTTTCCCTTATTAGAATCCTACTATATGAGCATCAGCTGATTCTATTTATAGTTTGCTCATTATATATTTATACTTTTAACACAAGAGTTATTAACAATTTTATATAAGGTATAAGGATGAGGAAGGGCGTCTTCACCCCCCTTATCCCCCACCACAATCTCCAGTGGCTAAATCATGAAATTCTGTATTGGGAGCATCGCCCTGTATGGAGCAGAAACTTGGATTCTTAGGAAGATGGAAAAGAAATACTTGGAGAGTTTTGAAATGTGGGGCTGGAGAAGACTTGAGAAGATCAGGTGGACAGACAGGGAGACAAATGAAAAGTGGATGAGAAGAGAACCATTTTGAATGTGATTCTTCGGTATAAAGCAAACTGAATCGGACACATCCTTAGGAGGAACTGTATTCTGCACGACGTCATAGAAGGAAAGGTTGAGGGAAAGAGGAGTTTAGGAAGAAGGAGGATTCAAATACTAGATGACTTGAAGGAAAGAAGAAAATTCTGGGAGCTGAAGGAGGAGACAGAGGACAGGGTGCATTGGCTGTCTAAGTTCACTGACTCGTGTGTCACGGAGCTATCTTCTCGCCTCGCTCGGGAGTCACGGTGCTATCTTCTCGCCTCGCTCGGGAGTCACGGTGCTATCTTCTCGCCTCGCTCGGGAGTCACGGAGCTATCTTCTCGCCTCACTCACGAGTCACGGAGCTATCTTCTCGCCTCGCTCGGGAGTCACGGTGCTATCTTCTCGCTTCACTCGCGAGTCACGGAGCTATCTTCTCGCCTCACTCGCGAGTCACGGTGCTATCTTCTCGCCTCAATCGTGAGTCACGGTGCTATCTTCTCGCCTCACTCGCGAGTCACGGAGCTATCTTCTCGCCTCGCTCGCGAGTCACGGTGCTATCTTCTCGCCTCACTCGCGAGTCACTGAGCTATCTTCTCGCCTCGCTCGGGAGTCACGGTGCTATCTTCTCGCCTCGCTCGGGAGTCACGGTGCTATCTTCTCGCCTCACTCGCGAGTCACTGAGCTATCTTCTCGCCTCACTCGTGAGTCACGGTGCTATCTTCTCGCCTCGCTCGGGAGTCACGGTGCTATCTTCTCGCCTCGCCCGCGAGTCACGGAGCTATCTACTCGCCTCACCCGCGAGTCACGGATCCATGATCCCTCTCAACTTGTCACAGTCGTAGTTTATTTGCTACAAGCCCTGGGGGGGCCAAGTACTAATGAGTTCTCGCAAGTCCCAGGGAAGAAGAAGAAGAAGAGGTGAGAAGGACGTCGCCACGTGATTGGTCGCGTCTCGTGACGTCACCTTGTTCGTATTCATAAGGTGTGTATTGTTGGGTCCGCTGGCCTGTTATTGATTCATGGGCTGTTCAAATGGGGGGAGGAGGGGGTTGCAAGACGAGATGAACAGTTGGGGAAAATGGAAGAGACGGATCCAGCCTCGGTTCGAGAGCGGCATAACTCACCCATTTACAATGAGGGTCGATAACACTTCAATTTTCATAGGAAGGTCCTTTAGTAAAACACAAACTTGTCATTTCACGGTCATCGTTGATATCATTGTATTATTAGTGTTATTTTATTATCATTATGTGTTCTGTCTTTCGACAGGTACATTACCTTGTCCAAATTGAGCCCTCAAACAGGTTATATCAACAACAGCTTCTCTTTTTTATATCCTAAAATTTCATCTTATTTTCTTGTTTGTGGTCATCTATGAGTTTCATTCGTGATCTTCCTGGCTACTTTTCTCTTCCACTTTGCCTTAGTTTATAGATTTTATTGATACTCGTATCAAAAGTTACAGCTGCAGATAGCATGAGTTGGCGTATGGATACGTGAAAATAGATCTATTCACTTTTATAGCTGTCAGATATGTCCAGTAGTAATAAAATTGTGGTAGGCTATAGAGTAAAATTATATAAGAAGGCCCTTTTTTTTAAAAATCTAACTTTTTTCTGTTAATATTGATAACAATTTTTGTCCAGCATGTAGCGTATTTCCCCTCTGCGCTATGGGTCCTGGGTTTGGTGTCCGACATGGCCGATAGTCTTATCATTTATGAAATTGTGATTTCCTCTCTCGCAATGATGAATTGACGGTCGGGGGGCTATACCCGACCTTCCAGGTAACATAGCTGAAATAAAAATTGGAATACATTCAAGATGAAAGGTTAAAAAAATAAATGGGTATCCAAGTAGCTCCGAGACTGGGGCGGGGCACCCACACTTCTCATTTAAACGTGAGGTAAACTCTCTGTGTATTCAAGTTACCCCGTAATGTGAACGGAATTGTATATGCATGCTGTTTATTAATAAAAAATATGTGAATGTATCCTATATTGTTTAGGGTTCGGCCAGACTGACAAGCGTGTGAGCGAGCGACTGGGTGGCCAGACTGGCGAGCGAGTGCGTGATTAGCAGATAGCTCTCGATATTTGTTGACGAGGAGGCTCCGAATCTTGGATCAGTGAACTGAGGGTGGTTTTTAACAGGTGATTTATTGTTGTGGTTTTCTCCTCCTCTCTCCACGCTAATGGCGATTCTTATTCTTAAAGGCCTACTTTGATAATAATGAAGTATTTTAACATATCAGTTATATATACATATAGGTATGGTTTATGATCTTACCAATTAAATTAGGCCGTTAGTAGCAAGTGTGCTAAACCTATCGATAGTAATAAAAATGTCAAAATGAGAAGTTTTCCTAGCACTCAATGAACCAACATACAATAATATTTCCTAGCGCCTGTAAAATAGACTGTACCGGCTCGAGCGCTCGCTCCAGTCTGGCCACCTCTCATTACAACCAATGTGTTCTATTTTATATTTAGTCGCTCGCTCCAGTCTGGCCACCTCTCATTACAACCAATGTGTTCTATTTGATATTTTAGTCGCTCGCCCAGTCTGGCCACCTCTCATTACAACCAATGTGTTCTATTTTATATTTTAGTCGCTCGCTCAGTCTGGCCACCTCTCATTACAACCAATGTGTTCTATTTTATATTTTAGTCGCTCGCTCCAGTCTGGCCACTTCTCATTACAACCAATGTGTTCTATTTTATATTTTAGTCGCTCGCTCCAGTCTGGCCACCTCTCATTACAACCAATGTGTTCTATTTTATATTTTAGTCGCTCGCTCCAGTCTGGCCACCTCTCATTACAACCAAGTGTTCTATTTTATATTTTAGTCGCTCGCTCCAGTCTGGCCACATCTCATTACAACCAAGTGTTCTATTTTATATTTTAGTCGCTCGCTCCAGTCTGGCCACCTCTCATTACAACCAAGTGTTCTATTTTATATTTTAGTCGCTCGCTCAGTCTGGCCACCTCTCATTATAACCAATGTGTTCTATTTTATATTTTAGTCGCTCGCTCCAGTCTGGCCACCTCTCATTACAACCAATGTGTTCTATTTTATATTTTAGTCGCTCGCTCACCCAGTTTGGCCGTCCCCTTGAAAAAAAATATCATCACGATTTACAGACGACCTGGATCGCTTTATGTTGGACACAATTCTAATGGAAAGGTTGTTTCGAGCTATGAAATATTCAAGAAAATCTGGACCTGGAGTATTGTTTTTAAAGATTCGTTCTTGTTTGTCAAAGTATTTATTTTACAACATCCCTTATATCTGCCCGTGTCAGAGTAAATCCCCAGTTTTCTACCACACCAAGGGTTTTCTGCAATGGTGGCTTCTTCATTTTTGCTCAGAACAGTTGGATGTCCAAAAGGTTTTGGATTCTGTCAAAGGGTCTTCCGTATAGTTGTTGTCCGAGGCACTTTGAATGTCAGCAACATTTTTTTTTCACCTACTCCACTTCCCTCGAACCGCCTCCATTGCTTTTTTCCAAATCTTCATTTCTATGATTTGCATAGGGTTTTGAGCCCTGGGGTTTTTTCGTACTTTCTTACCATTTTTCATTAATAACTAACACATGTAACAAAGTAAACAGAACTGTAACGAAAAATTATATATATATATATATATATATTTAAGTAAAAATAAAATCACTGCGTCATAGCAAGTCCAAATATCCCCATTTTACGGTGCTTAATATCTTGAGTGGACTATCCCATACCAAACATTTTGAATTTAATTTTATTGGTTCAAATTTGACTCTATGGAACCGCCAAGTAATTTCAACGTATGGTTCATAAAATAACTTAAAAACAAATTTACCTATCACTAAACATTGAACCCTGACGCAAATACTTTTTTTAATTTATTTGAGGTATTTAACGTGCAAGTTCTGAACCGATTGATTATATCAGTACACGAGAATTTCTATGAGCGAGAGCGAAAGATCCTACCAATTTTACCGGGAAAGGTATTTCACATACCTTCCAGGGTTCTTGTCGATGCCACAATAGATATGGGACCGACGGAAGGCTTTACTTCCACTCCAAAGGAAGTTGTGCTACGGATGTTTTTGTCACTCAAGGGAAAATCCGTCCACCCCGAATGGGTTTGAATCCACCAAAATCGGGTCTTGAGGCGAGCACTTTACCCCAAGACCACCGGGGTCGATCATATAATTTAGTTTGGTGGATGGATACATGATAGTGGGTCTGTAACTTTTGCTGTCACAACTCCTACGGTGGATGGACTGTAGCAAAGATGGCTGTGACGGTACAGTAGTGTGTAGTACTGTGTGCTCAGGGACCACAGGATTCAAAAAGAGATTGGTTCAGTTGCTTAAGGTGGAATGGAAGGGTGACGCGAGAAATGACCAGTGTGTTTGCACTTTTTATGGACAAAACTTTTGTTTGTCCAGAATAAATCAAATATTTCTCCAGTAGAAACATAGTTTAATTTTCTTCATATGTTGGTATCAACTGTTGTTGAATATCTATCATGAGCTCAGCAGCACTAGATTAGAAACGTTTTAAATTAACAGAAAAATATGTCATTAAATTCAAGAACATCCTTAACAGATATTCATACTCACCAACCACCTCATACTCACTATTACCATCTCCATGCAATTGCGGCTACATTTAATCAGAATTGTATCTTACTCATTCTTACACTATTAGATTAATAAAATGTGAATAGCTTGGACGGGTATTAAGACGTGGAGCAAATAAAAAAATAGTAAATAGCCCTCTTCGGCGGCCGTATGGCTTAAGGCATCATCCTCACATTGGACTAGACTTCCGACTGCAGGCAGATCCGGGTTTGAATCCCGGTTGGAAGTACTGAGGGTGGGTGTGTCCTAAATGGTTTTCCACTCTCTCTCCACACGAACGTGGTTTCACTTCCTCTAGATTCAACCTTCTCAATTCCTAACCCATTATGTAATTAGTACTTGGGTATTAAGACGGGGGGCTATATTTTTTTTTAACTTGAGGACTATTTAAAATCTTAGACGTTGTTTATGGATTTAGCCCGTTTTTAAAACAAACGCGAGGAAATGCAATCATCTTATAAATTGCATTTCTTCTTTCACTTTCAAAGTAGACTCGTTCTTGTATGATAATGATGAGAAAATATTGAAACGCCCCCATTCCCGCTTCATTTCCAATCTCTTCGTTGAATACTAAATCCATGCACGTCCCAATTCCACCCTCAGGGGCTTCGCGTGAACGACAATTTTTTTTATACACCTATTTTGTTTTATTTATTTTGCTAAGCGCCGCCCCCCCCCCCCCCCCCCCAAGTGTGGAAATCAAACAAGGATATCCCTGAAGCTCTAGTAAAGACTCTTTCTCTAAAAACTTGTTCGGGTCAAAATGTGATTTTACATTCGAACCAAGATTTCCTGTTCTCGAGATTTTGTTCGACTCTTCTTAAGTTTTGTTTGAGGTATTTTGTATCGAGAATGAGTTGAAATTCTGCTCCAATCTCTACCGCTGAGGAATAATGGGCCGGTCCCCAAGTCAGGGGTTTAAATAAACACGTCGGGAATATGCAAAGAGATTATAAAAATTGTTTTAAAAAAAATAGAGGGAAAGGGGGCCCTGGAACCAAATTCAGATAATGAACGTTGACTTCCCGATGAATTTGAAGCTTTTTTTTTTTTTTTTTTTTTTGCGAATTGGGTTTTATCTTAGTATGAGGATGTAGGAAAACGCGACTAAAGTTAAGTATTTTTGCAGTTTTATATCAACACATTTGATTTATTTTGATAAAAAAAAATCCCACCAGGAGAAACAAAAGAGTTTAATTTTCTTCCCACGGTGATATCAACATTTGTTGAATATCTTTCGAGGATGTCTTGGAATTTATTGACCAACTTGAACAACGTTTGTAATCTAATGCCGCTATGCTCATGACAGATATTCAATAACCTGTTGATATCAATATTTGAATAAAATTAAAATCTTTGTTAATACTGGAGCGATATTTGATTTAGTTTGACAAAAAAAAAGTTTGTATATGAAAACTGCATAAACATTGACCTTTTCTTGCCTGTTCTACATTCCCCTCTTCCGCTGACGAATATACACATTCACTCTATTATTTGCTCCTGGACAGGTATCGATTTGTATTTAAAGATTAAATTCTTCTTGTTTCCTATCCTAGATAGGCAAATGCTTCCACGGACTTTTTTAATCTACATCCTGGCAGGAAGATTCCATCAGGACATTTTCGTGAATAAACTAAATAGCCTGAGTTGTAGACGATTTTAGAAATATATGTTTACAAAAAACACATTTAAAAACTATAGAAATAATGTTACAATATAGTAAGACTATTTTAATCACTGAGCTATCTAGGAATTCGATTTAAAGAATGAAGCTATAACAGTAATTATCAAGAATAGCTTGGCTATTTAATCCATCGCAATATGCGCATTCATACACTTGACTTTTTGCTACCAATAGTACAATTACAAGTACCGAGTCAAAAGCTGGTTGAGCTGATAGTTTGTGGTCTTAATTGATCACTCACATGTAGCTGACTATTTCCATGCGCCCATCACATACTTAATTTTAAAAGAGAAATGAAAAATGACCTTGAACATGGGAAGATTCCTGGATAGCTCAATGGTAGAGCATTGGCGTACTAAGCTAAAGGTCCCGGGTTTGAATTCCGTGTCCAGGTGTCATTTTTCAATCTAAATAATATTCAATAAATATGTTTTACTTTATCTATTAATTAAAAAATTATCAAAAGGTTATCTATTAATTAAAAAGTTATCAAAAGGTTTTCAAAAATGCTTCCTTATGCATTACTGTACAATGTCTACCTAGGTGATTAATTAGATGGGGTAGTATATAAATATAATTGTAACATTTTCATTTGCTTCACTGTGGCAAATAGAATTTCCAGTTTTCAAATAACGAGCACCCTATGAAAATCAAACTGTAGATCTAGTAACTTTCTAGCTTCCTATTAAAATTAGACTGTAGTAACTTTTCTAGCTGTCAGATAAGACCCTTACTATGAAAATTGGGCTGTAGTAACTTTTCTAGCTGTCAGATAAGGCCCTTACTATGAAAATTGGGCTGTAGTAACTTTTATAGCTGTCATATAAGGCCCTTACAATGAAATTGGGCTGTAGTAACTTTTCTAGCTGTCAGATAAGGCCCTTACAATGAAATTGGGCTGTAGTAACTTTTCTAGCTGTCAGATAAGGCCCTTACAATGAAATTGGGCTGTAGTAACTTTTCTAGCTGTCAGATAAGACCCCTACTATGAAAATTGGACTGTAGTAACTTTTCTAGCTGTCAGATAAGGCCCTTACAATGAAATTGGGCTGTAGTAACTTTTCTAGTTCTCAGATAAAGCCCTTACTATGAAAATTGGGCTGTAGTAACTTTTCTAGGTGTCAGATAAGACCCCTACTATGAAAATTGGGCTGTAGTAACTTTTCTAGCTGTCAGATAAGACCCCTACTATGAAAATTGGGCTGTAGTAACTTTTCTAGCTGTCAGATAAGGCCCTTACAATGAAATTGGGCTGTATATCGAAACCTAACGGAAAAGTACCTCGCAATCTTTCTTCCGTAGAACTATTTCCTGTTCAGATTGAAAAACAAATTATAAAAAATAGGATTCACACGACGCCTTTTAATTCCTTCGGCGCTCCCTGCGCGGCGAGTCTTGTACGATAACATGTTTTATTAAATATGACGACAGACGGACAGAGCTCCGAGCGCCCCCTGGTTGCTAGGCAACCCCTCCCTACTGGAAGATCTCTCTACTTTTCGCACGGTCGGGAGCCAAGGTCGCGTGACTTGCCCCTGTTCAAACGCAACCCTCAACAACTTTGCTTAGCGTCGGATATAAATAGAAAGAACCTTTTTAATGCAGGTTTCGCCAACTTGGGGTCCGCGGGACATATCTGGCCGTCTCGCCTTGTCTGCCATATTTTCATATTACTTACCTTAGTGTGCACATTACTTTTGAAAACACTTGGAACTATCTCACACTGTGCTTTTTTTTTTCACTTAAAATACTTATCTGATTCTATGGCCGCATGGTCAAAGGCGTCACCCTCGCAATGGACTAGGCTGCCGATAACTGAGAGATCGTGGTTCGAATCTAGATTGGGTGTAATGAGGATGGTTTTTCCCCTAGATGGTTTTCCTATATCTCGCTCTCCGCAAATGCGGCTACACCTCTATAATTCAACCCTCCTCATCCGTAACTCATTGCAGTGATTAGTACACATGCTTATAACCTGAACAGGTAGTAACACGCGGTGATAAAAAAAGTAACTTATTAAAATACTTGACTGTGGGAATTTGTTCTTGCGCAGTTTAATGTTCGCTGTTTCGAGTATTTCTCTAATCCACATAAACATCTGAGAAAATATCAATTTTTAAATATGATTTATCTGATTTCCAAACCCTTCCTTCACCTCTGACAAGACGTGTATTAATCACAACTTGTGAATGTGGGAATGCCAGGCCTCACCGTGGTTCGGATTCCACGTTAAACTGTAGGTCCTCCATTTCATCTCACAATCACCCTACCATTGCACATTAGCGTAAGTGCGTAAACCCGAATGGGTAGTAATACGCGGTGCTAATAATGAAATAATAATAATAATAATAATAATATCTATATCGGTGGATAAGTTGATAAAGCGTCAGGCTCTTCTATCCCTCCCAGTCTTTCTCTCTTTCCTTCCTTTACTCTTTGCTTCGTTCCATCCCTCCCTCCGGTGTTAACATATCAACTGATATTAACAAGGCCATCGCTCGTAATGCGATCTCATTTTTCACCCCTCATTGTCTCATTATTAACAGCCGATAATCAAAACATCCCCAATGCATCGGTTTATTGGAATTCCCCGCGAGGAGGGGGGTCAGATTATCGCTAGACCTACCCCCTCTCCTACCCATAGTACCCGGAACCTTTTGAGTCTTACTGCCGGTTTGGCTACCCCCATGTGTAGATTTCATTTCTTCTTTTTAATATGACTATGCACAACACATGACTTGACGTATGAATATGTGAAAGTATATCTAGCAGATACTATTCTTCCTCTTTACTTTCTCGCAGCCCTTCGAGAGAGGAAGTATAGTGATGGTTAAAAAATATCTAATTCGAGATTTTGATTGATGTTGACGTTTTATGACCACCTGAACCTGCCTGTCTTTGTCTGTCTGTCTGTCTGTCCATTCGTCCCGTCGGAGCAGACCCGAAACCATTTTACCGATTGTGTTAAAACTTGATATCTAGGATTTTCATAAAGTACCCCCTCTCTCCCCGAAGGATTTTTGGAATTGGACATCTAACCCTAAAATTAAGGGTAGTTTATTGAAGGTCAAAAAAAAACATAGATTTTTTCCAAAAATCCTTTATAACGATTTTGATTAAAATTCGTATCCAGACTCTGTTCGTCATTTAAAAAAAATGGCGCATCTCGGTTTTTCCACCAAAATGACCAAGAGGGTATTTTACACAAGCGGGTATCTACGATTATGGTCTTATCTACGCAACTCTTTGAGATAAGAAATAATAGCATTCAAAAGTTGTAGGAATATTAAATGTAAAAAACTTTTATTCAAAATATATCTTTTATAAAACCAATATTTTTCGAGCTATTAGTAAATATACTTTTAAATCGATGTCTGGGAAATGGGTAGTTTATTGTTATGCTCGTTAATGGACAGAGATATTATTTCTCTCTCAATATTTCTGTAACGACGTATATTATTTAGTTTCACACATCTTACTAGTTATTATTTAGATAAAGCAGTGAAACAGTTTGTGCGGTGCAACGTACAGTTTATTTTGTAGTTAAGGCAATTGTCCCTTTTCATTTGGCGTGGAAATGCAGAGCCTGGAGAACAAACGGTTATCTTAAAGAATGTTTATTGTTTTGCAATTCTCTTTTCGGAAACAATTTGTTGAAGAATAGAAACATGTTGATTAAGTTATACCTTTTTATATATACACAACTCCTCTATCATTTTCACAGTGATCAAATATCGATAAAATTGACATTTTTCAATAGAAAACTGCCAGCTTCATAACAAAAAATAAGAAAATGTAACAATTAATAAACATCGATACATTATCTTAGAAGGGGTGTTGAAAATACTAACATAAACATTTCACTCGTTCTCGAGAAAACTTACATTTCCAAACGTATGATCTTTCCGTAAGACCTGTCCGGTGACTTGCGCCATTAAGTTTCCGTGATCCATCTGTTGGCGCGGAAGGAAACTTTGGTCGGTTGTGAAGCCATCCCACGCCTTTCACCCTCCCAACCCACCATCCCACAAAATAGGTTTTAGACTGTCACTCGACAGGAGCAAGAGCCTTAATTTAGAAGGTACTACTTCTTGGAAACGTAAACATCTTGAAATGTATTTGATTGATATTGATAGTTTTTTGTCCCATTTTCTTGCCTCTCCCCTCTGGTTTCGCAAAGATCCCTGCGTTGATCGATGGGGCAGCTTCTAACCTGAATTAAAATTCATGCAGGTAATTAATAAACGTCCCTCATCTCATAACCTCAATCTCACCGCAAGGGGTTGAAAAGGGGGGAGGGTGTCGCCCTAGTGAACATCCGGAACACAGCTTTCATCCCCTGCCATTTATCTCTCTGAGAGAGAGATGGAGAACACCGCAATTTATACCACAATACCACCCCCCACCCCCCTTGTATGTTAATCCGGGGGTTGGTTGAAACATTGGGGACGTCAGAAAACGTTTTCTTGCCTCGTATTTTACAAGAAGGATGGTTTGAGTTTTTAAGAAGGGATGGTGGGGGGGGGGGGGGGGGTTGAAATGTTTCTATAACCATCTGGTACGCGTTAGAAATCTTGACTTCAGCATTTCTAAAATCTCCAATTCAAAAGACATAAAGCCAAAATATTGGACGGGGGAGAGGGGGAAAGGATGGGGTATATTTGAAGAATAGAGAGAGAGAGAATGGTTAGGATAAAGAGAGAAGGGGAGGGGTCGAAAATCAGAGAGAGAGCTAGGATATATAGAATTGGGGAGGAGAGGGGGGTATAGAAGTTCGGAAGGGTTTACTAGCACCCTATAACATTAAATCTGGATTTTACACCCCCCTCTCTTCCCCTTCATCCAGAGTTTCTTATTCAACCCCCCACCCCCTGCACCGCTACTCACCCCCTCCATCCCCCTGAAAGTCGCTTTGTGGGGTTGTTATTAAACCGAATACGAAATGGGTAAAGTGTATCCTGGAGGTCTGTACAAGTTTAGAGAGAGAAGGAATAGAATAGGAATGAGTTGGTTTTTTTTTTTCTAACTGGGGTTCGGGGGAGTCGAGAGCTTGGAATTTTGAAGCCGAGCTATATTAAAACCTTGCACAAACTCTAACCCCCTCCCCCCCCCCCCCCCCACCAACTCCTTGTCTGTGAGTATTCACTATGCGTGGCATTCTATCGCTCTCTGAAACAAGACACAAAGAGAGAGACGGAAGATGTCGAATGGGCTGCTGGGAAAAGTTGGAGTGGTACATGAATTATTATTATTATTATTTATTTTATTCGTTTTCCACCGCATTCTAATACCTTTCCGAGTCGTACGCATACATTAGTTAAGTTAATGGAATAGGTATTAAAAAGGTAAGATTTAAGAGGAAATGTACCCACATTTGCATGCAGGGAGAGTGAGAAAACCGTTTAGTAAAGGACCTTAGTACCCCTGATCTGAATTCTAAGTCTGATCACCCTGATGAGCCCAGTCTATTGCGCTAGTGACGTTTTAGACCATTGGGGCCCAAATGGCAGGACACTTTTTTTTGTCAAGTCTAAAAACTCTCAGATAGAAAAGTTATTTAGTTTATTCAATTGAAAAATCTTTTTCAAGTGAGTGTTGACTTAAGTCTGTTCATGATATGATTTTTTTTACCTGTCAAATGTTTAGGTTTTGGGTTGCCAACACTAGTACAAGATCACTGTTTTGTTATAAATTATAAGTTTTTTAATTACATGTTTTATTTTATATTTAAAATAAAAGTTTTTTACATTAGTTCATTACTTTTAATAATTTCTTTTTATCCAACTCGAAACAATATTTTAAACACAATTAAAGTATTTATTCTTTGTTTTGGAACGTTATTGACTGTGTGTAATATAGTGCATACATCGATACCTTTTAATACAGGCATTGTATTTACTTGAAAAAGAGAAAATACGTCATCTTTTAATATTTAATAAATTATTTTATGATTATTTTATCGTATTTCGAAATATTTAACTGAATACAATATTTTTATCCACTGCGTGAGTGCATCATTGTAAAAAACTTGTTTCCGTCACGTTCAATCACAAGGTTTAAGTTCGTCGGTCGCCATTTTAAAACTATATTTGTTAGACCTTTTGTGAAAGTGATGTGAATAATAATTGTTTTAAGTGGAATAAAACTATAAATAAGCTTTGTGACCTCAAATAAATATATAAATAATATTGGCCTAAATTACTGTGGCTAACTGTCACACTCATACATTACCATATGTTTTAATTACAGCCATCTAAAATGACAAATATCATCTGTTGGCGTAGGGATATATGAGGGACTATTTCTAGTAACTTTATGAGCTGTCATCCAAGTAAACTCGGGTGGCGAATGTATAGTAGTTGTTTCTTCCTTAGAAAATAATGTAGGTACATATTTCTTACTAAAAGCTCAGCTGAGTTCTTGAGGCTTTTCAACCCAACACTCATGACTTCAACTCCAAGTGAGGGTTTGTTTTAATATTTGGCGTTAAAAAATATTCACGTAGAAACATATTTTATTGAAATCGATACAATATTGAAAATAGCTTTGTTTGATAGACATGGATTCATTTTCTGAATTCAAGAAACTTCATTTGTCTCAATAATAATTTCTTGGAACTATTTTTTTTTTCCACGAGTGAATACTGGCAGATTGCAAAGTAATTATTTCATTTAAAATGTGGTCTAGTGGTCGATATTTCCTGGCTACGGATCCAGAGGTCCTGGGTTTATTCCCAAACGCTCCCAGAATTTATCTGTGAAGCAGTGTATCTGTAACAGGGTCAACTCAGTCTTATGAGGGGAAATGAGGAGCTGCTTGAATAAAGAAGTAGCAGCTTCTGTCTAGAAAACTGAGATTAACGGCAGGAGGGGGAGGGTTCTATGTGCTGACCACATGACACCCTACATCCACAAATGTTGGCACTATAATCACTAAAGATGGCGGCCGCTTGGTTGGTGTAACTTGCTTTCGGGCTCACACTAAGAAGTTTTAAAAAAACTGTCACTAGTTTGTGTAACAAAAAGGACAAAAGTTTTTGTACTATTCTATTTTTTTAGTACCGCGTCTTGCTACTCGTTCGAGTGACATGTACTAATTACAATGATGAACTGGGATGAAGAAATTTGAATTTCGTGAAAGTGAACTTGCATTTGCGTGGAAGGAAAGTGGAAAACCATTTATGAAAATAATCTCCCCGTCATCTGCGGTCCGGTCAATTGCGAGAACGGGTCTCTATTTTTATTAAAGTGTCCTAAATTAATTCCATTTGATCGAAATTCCTTTTTATCATAGTGTCTTAATTTGTTTAAAGAAATAATATTTATTTAATCCAAACGAATACAATCTTGATAATCTTATCTTCAGATATTTATGTCGTCGCCTTACGCAAAGCGTTTTAAAACAATCCAATGGAACCAACAAACTTTAAATTTCGTACAATTCTGGAAAATACTCATCAGAGATTCCATTTTTTTTTCTTTTTTAATAAAGAACTACAAAAAATAAAATGTGGTGGGTTTTTTTTTTTGGGGGGGGGGGGGGGGGGGGCGAAAAACAAAGTAACACAAAACAAACAACGCGTCACAAAGTCGATAATGTTCAGGATAAACCGCGTCGTTTTGTGTGTTTTACAATATTAAATAATTTTTGCTAACTTTTTTTTTTCAAACACATTTTTAAGGGGGGAAGGGGAGCCCAGGAGTTAGTTTTAATCACACACCTGTCTATGTTGAACGTAATCGCGCGGGCGGAATTTCATTATTTCAAACTCGTGGGTTCCGAGCGATAGAGCGAGAAAGAGATGAATGTTTAAAACTCGGTACAGAAGCGTGCTAAGCGACAATTTCACGCAATCTTCCGTCGCCTCGCTCTTATATTCAGTGTCGGGTGACCCTGAGGGTCTAGGGGTAAGGTGTCGGACTTCTGTGCTGGAGGTCCGGTGTTCAATCCTCGGTCCCGGCACAGATTTATCTGATTGCCAAACCCTTCCTTCACCTCTGACAAGACGTGTATTAATCACAACTTGTGAATGTGTGGAATGCCAGGCCTCCACCGTGGTTCGGATCCCACGTTAAACTGTAGGTTCTCCATTTCATCTCACAATCACCCTACCATTACATATTAGCGTAAGTGCGTATAACCCGAACGGGTAGTAAGACGCGGTGCTAATAATAATAATAATAATAATATATTTAGTGTCCGGCACCTTTTTCTCAGTCGGTAGGTGTTTGCCTACTGAGCCAAGTGTCCCGTGTTCGATTCCTGGCATGGCCGAAAATTTATCATCGGAGAAATGTGGGTTTCCTCTTTTACAGTGATGAATTAACGGCCTTGGGGGGGTTGGGTGTGTTTTGTCTGTTCTAGATTTAATTTAGTTTGTAAGTCGTGTGGTGTTATAATCATTAGATTTAGATATTTAAATGTTTGTTAAATACCTCGTATAATAGGCACCGGTGAACAGTATTGCCAACTTGTTATAATAGGCACCGGTGAACAGTATTGCCAACTTGTTACGGCTCATAGGTCATTAGTATTTTGATATCTCAGCCCAGGTCCTCTCCCCTCCCTCCTCAAACCCCAAAACTCCTGCCCTTGACCTCCCCAAACCCCATCCCCTAACCCCCTTTGCATTCCACCGCTCACTTCCGATATTTTTACTATATAAACTTTCACTTTGATCTCTTTTTGTTTTTAACGTGTGTATAAAAAATGTGTTTTTTTTTACATAATTTTCTTTTTTTTTTATATATAATTGTTGAATCCTGGAAACTAGACAAGAGTATGAAAAGATTGTATTGGAAAGTTGAAATGTCATTTCACGTAGGTTAGTTCTTTTTTTTTCAACTCGTGTTAAATTGAACAGATCAAAACTTATACCCACGGGAATTTGGACCAGGACTGATTTGGGCCCCGATCAATTTTTAAATTTATCAAAGGTCCCGCTGTCACCCTTAGTTTCTCCACTCTTCTTTTAATTCTTTATTTTTTCTATACATCTTGTATTTATTCCTTAAATTCTATATTTCCACCAATATTTACGTTCCTGCCTTTTATAGAAAATACACAAAATAAATAAAATGTACATTTTGGTTTAACTCAACAGGTAGCAGTCTTACCTTGACTGATTACACTATGATCCTATCTTATAAACTACACCATAGTGGAACCAAGCAAGGTAGCAGTCTTACCCTGACTGATTACACTATGGCCCTATCGTATAAGCTACACTATAGTGGAACCAAGCAAGGTAGCAGTCTTACCCTGACTGATTACACTATGGCCCTATCTTATAAGCTGTACCATAGTGGAACCAAGCAAGGTAGCAGTCTTACCCTGACTGATTACACTATGGCCCTATCTTATAAGCTGTACCATAGCGGAACCAAGCAAGGTAGCAGTCTTACCCTGACAGATTACACTATGATCCTATCTTATAAGCTACACTATAGTGGAACCAAGCAAGGTAGCAAGGTCAAGGTCTTACCTTGACTGATTACACTATGGCCCTATCTTATAAGCTGTACCATAGTGGAATAATGCAAGGTAGCATTCTTACCCTGACAGATTACACTATGACCCTATCTTATAAGCTACACCATAGTGAAACCAAGCAAGGTAGCAGTCTTACCCTGACAGATTACACTATGGCCCTATCTTATAAGCTGTACCATAGCGGAACCAAGCAAGGTAGCAGTCTTACCCTGACAGATTACACTATGGCCCTATCTTATAAGCTGTACCATAGCGGAACCATGCAAGGTAGCAGTCTTACCTTGACAGATTACACTATGGCCCTATCTTATAAGCTGTACCATAGCGGAACCAAGCAAGGTAGCAGTCTTACCCTGACAGATTACACTATGGCCCTATCTTATAAGCTGTACCATAGCGGAACCAAGCAAGGTAGCAGTCTTACCCTGACAGATTACACTATGACCCTATCTTATAAGCTGTACCATAGCGGAACCAAGCAAGGTAACAGTCTTACCCTGACAGATTACACTATGGCCCTATCTTATAAGCTGTACCATAGTGGAATAATGCAAGGTAGCAGTCTTACCCTGACTGATTACACTATGACCCTATCTTATAAGCTGTACCATAGTGGAACCAAGCAAGGTAGCAGTCTTACCTTGACAGATTACACTATGGCCCTATCTTATAAGCTGTACCATAGCGGAACCAAGCAAGGTAGCAGTCTTACCCTGACTGATTACACTATGGCCCTATCTTATAAGCTGTACCATAGCGGAACCAAGCAAGGTAGCAGTCTTACCTTGACAGATTACACTATGGCCCTATCTTATAAGCTGTACCATAGCGGAACCAAGCAAGGTAGCAGTCTTACCTTGACAGATTACACTATGATCCTATCTTATAAGCTACACTATAGTGGAACCAAGCAAGGTAGCAAGGTCAAGGTCTTACCTTGACTGATTACACTATGGCCCTATCTTATAAGCTGTACCATAGTGGAATAATGCAAGGTAGCATTCTTACCCTGACAGATTACACTATGACCCTATCTTATAAGCTGTACCATAGCGGAACCAAGCAAGGTAGCAGTCTTACCCTGACAGATTACACTATGGCCTATCTTATAAGCTGTACCATAGCGGAAACCAAGCAAGGTAGCAGTCTTACCTTGACAGATTACACTATGGCCCTATCTTATAAGCTGTACCATAGCGGAACCAAGCAAGGTAGCAGTCTTACCCTGACAGATTACACTATGGCCCTATCTTATAAGCTGTACCATAGCGGAATAATGCAAGGTAAGCTTGCCTTTTCGTGACGAGGCTGCGAGATGGACCAGTTGATTGCGATCGACGTTTTGCCGATCCCTGGTTTAGAGAGTATAACGCTCACTACATCAACTAATGATGACGGGTAGTATTATTCAACCCACACTAGCAACTGTTTGTTCTTCACCTCACACGAGTATATTTTTACTTTCTCGTGACACCTCGGAGATAGTATTGTGATCGTAAAAAAAATTGAGATTTTGGGAAATATCGACGTTCTATGACCTTACGGGCCCTAAAAAGTGGTTTTCTTAATACCGTTTATGTCTGTCCGTCTGTACCTTGGACTAGAGTCGAAACTATTTTACTGATCGAGCTAAAACTTGGGTTTTGATCAGATTCCTCAGATGGTTTTTGCAATTATCTATCTAACTCTAAATTAAACGGTAAGTTTATTTAAGGACGAAAAAAAGAGAACATCAATTATTCTCAAAATTGTCCCTAACAATTTTGGATAATATTCATATCTAGGTACCGTTTAACTTTACAATAAAAATGGCGCAAATCATTTTTCTATATTGGGGATACTTTACATTAGTGAAAATTTCCAATCTTGATCTTATCTCCGCAACGCTTTAAAATACGAAATTAGCTTATCATTACATAGCTGTGAGATTTTTAAATGTAAACAACTTTAATTTTTAAAAAAATTATAAAATCAATACTTTCCAATTAATAAGCAGATATAAATCATTTTTAATCGAGCTTTGGGAAATGGGAGTTTAAAATGAACAGGACAAGTGTGTTTCTGTAACAGTGTGTATTATTCATGTATGCCCTTCCGTAGAATGTGGTGCTTTTTTGTCCAATATGTTTCTGCAACAATGTATATTATTTAGTTTCACATATCTTACGATATATATAAAATTTATATAAAGGAGAGAGAAAGTATTTGCGGTTCACTGAACCATTTTTTTTTCGCATCACCTCTTATCTCACCAGTTGGGCTGAATTAATATATCAACGCCATCTTTATTTTAACTAAAAATACTAAAAGAATACAATTATGAAAAAGTTTAGTATGTTTACATAATTTGCTGAAATTGTTCTATTTTTATGAATGCTATTGTACGTAGTAGAGGAAATTCTACTTCTCCACTGAATAACTCAATATCAAACGATAAAGAATTGTGTGTTGTAACGTTTAAAATAAATAATGTGATATATTAATGTTTATTCGCCACTATTAGGGTGACATTTGTTATCATGATTAAATCGGGTCCAAGTCATGTATTTATAATAATTAAAAAGCGGTGATAATCTTATTTTAAAAATTAAAAGTCCTGGTATTTTATAATTTTTTATTATAAGTAGATAAACAGTTTTTGTGCTCGATATTTCACACATTATTGACTTTTTAAACGCCCGACTATTACGTCATACACACGACAATCCCCGACACGCGCGATTTATATTCCGGTAAAAACACGGATTAAGATTCACATAGACTTTACCTACTCGGATCCTTGTCAGAAAGGACATGAGGAGATGCCTACCCTGAAGGGGTATATCAAACGACATTTCCTTCTAGAATCTTCCAAGAAAAAAAGAGGTCAGGTCATCCAGGTGCGTCTCTTGTTGACCAAACCGCGTTGTCTTTTTAAACAGAGACGTAGAAAGATGTCGCCATACCTTACAAAATAGCAACATAAAACAAATAAATCTTACTACCCGCTCTCATTTATAATGTCGTGATTTTGAATACAAATGCAAATAATAAATCATTGGGATGTATATTTCCATATCATTACAGTGTGTAATAAATTTAAAATAATTCGGATTTAAGGACTTTAAGGATACATAGTTTAACGGATTATGTATATGAGGTTAATAACCAGCCTCTTGATTGCATACCGCCCTTAAGAGGTCCGCCTAGGTAGCATTTTAAATAGTACCAATCAGCTGTGTGTTTTTTGTTTTTTTAGTACCGCGTCTTACTACCCATTCGGGTTATACGCGTATGTACTAATTACGCTAATGGTTTTAGATATGAGGAAGTTTATATTAATAGGAAGTGTACCCGCATTTGCATTGAAGGATAGTGGAAAACCACCCTCAATACACACGGCCAAGATTCGAACCTCGGTCTCCCCGTCATCGGCAGTCTAGTCTGCTGCAAAAGTAGCGCCTTAGACGATGCGGCCACTGATGTGGGTCAATCAGATGTTGCACTTAACAGAACACGAGTTTGGTGTTTACTGGAACTAACACAACTATTTTCTATGGCGCTGTACATTTATAGACTTGTAAACATAGTTTAAAAGTTGACAACATTTTCCACTTTGTAAAAGTGCAAAAATCCACACGTTTCAGTTGATCATGAAGAGCTAAACCAGCCGGGAAATGAAAGGTAACTGCTATAGGAACGTAGAATAGATATTTGTGAATCGAACGATGCCATTTAATAGGTGATGTTTCTGTGCATTGTTTTATTTTCATTTGTAGTTTCTGAGCCTTCAGTAAATTCTGCTCGACTATTCTAGAGCCTTAAAGTAAACCGTCTGCCATGTCGCGTTCTGTGATGGACTAAGTTACGTTCCCAATAATCCCGGTAAATGAATTTGTTCAGCAGACACTTGAAGCGTTAATATTCCCCGGTCTTCGGGGTCGGTAACTACCCCCATCCCCACCACCCCCTCACACCCCCAGGATGGAGGTCATGTGTCAAACCAAAGGAAGTTTTACTGCTGCTAAGGACCAGAATGCAATTTCCTTCTACTCCCTGCGAAGTAGAGGAGGGAAGTAAGTATCTAAGAGGAATTGCAAATGACGAGAGTGATATATCGGCAACCAAGTTCTGAGAAATTCCGACGCTCCGATGCTTTTCACGTACACTTTTACCACTTCACTTCACTTCGCCCGCTTCAAGCGTTCGTTCTCACCCAGGAGAAACCGGGTGGGGGGGGGGGGGGGTAAGTTGGGCTCATGACAATCCGAAATATTCATTTGGAATGTAAGATTTTTTTTTTTATGGATTATCAACATGGTCCTGCCGTGGTCGAGAGCGGTGAGGCACTAGTCTGGAACATTTGACAATCGTTCGATGCACACGCGAACTACCCATCCACCCGTCACAGGATATTTTCTAATGAAAGTGTTTATCAAGGAATTGAAAAACAGCATATTTTTTATAAATTTGTTTCATATAGGCTACATATTTTACAGTCCCATGTCTATAGGACAGCTAGAAACTATACTAAATCTAATTTCAAGTCAAGTTTTAACTATAATCTTTCACTTTTGATATATGTGAGGAATTCCAGGCCTCCACCGTGGTTCGGATCCCACGTTAAACTGTAGGTCCTCCGTTTCATCTCACAATCACCCTACCATTACACATTAGCGTAAGTGCGTATAACCTGAACGGGTAGTAAGACGCGGTGCCAATAATAATAATAATAACTTTTGATATATATTATTAATGAAACAACCCTTATAACATTTTAACTGTCAGTTACTCTTATTAAAATTGAACTGTAATTGAAGAACAACGTACAGTTGACTTAAGTGGAGGTAGCCTGTCAATATTGTACACATTTGATCTATTTCCCTGTTTACTTTCTAATAATCTTTTAACTGTTCTTGAGATTGTGACGAATATTTACGTTTTATGTGCCCCCATGAACCAATAAAGCAACTGTCTGTCTGTCCTCAGGGTGTGTTTTGATATTGAGTAACGCCCTCAAATAAAGAATAGTTTAATGTTGGGTAGTTATGAAAAATTTACATAACGATTTTTTTTAAATTGATATCTGAGAAGTCTTTACATGATAATATATTATGTAATGGATTGCGTGGTTACCCCTGGCAATGCCTTTATTAGTTCCAATCAGAGATAAACAAACTCCTCTTTGTATTTCTTCCGACCAAGTTTTTAATAAATTTGAAAACATTCTGATCAAAATTTTAAAATTCCCGTTTCTAGGTGCACATGTTTGTACACATGGACTGTTAATGTTAAAATTTCAGACCTATGCGTGAGGTAGATATCGCGTAACGCTCACTGTTTTTGAAAACAAATACGTTTGTGTCACACTATTCATTTCTCTGTGGTCTCATGTGCGAACCATCCGCGGCACACCTGCACGGACCACAGTTTGAGAACCACTAAACTGAGGCATCACTCTCACAATAGACTAGGCTGCAGATGCCTGGGAGATCGAGGGTTTGAATCCCCATCAGATAAACTGAGATTGGCTTTTACCTAAATGTTTTTTTTTACCCTCTTTCTCTCTCCGCGCAAATTTGGGTGCACCTCCTTTAAATTCAACTTTCCTTGTTTCTTATACATTTCCGTAATTATATCATAAACGTAAAAACCCGAACGGGTAGTAAGATGTAGTGCTAGACAAAAATGTTCTAAACCGTCGAAAACATTTGATTTCTATCTCTACTCTGAACAATTTCAATTACATATAAAAGTACCCAAAAAAAATGGTCGAGTAGAAAACTGTTGATTCTAGTGCTCCCAGCTATATCCTTCCCTCTTCCCCCTCCCCCCTTTAAATTGTTTAAGGGCTCTTCTCAAATCGTTGTAGTAAAGACTTAGTCACTTACTTCTCTTTCTGCCCAATTCTCTAGAGTGTTTTTCTATATTGTATTTGTCCTCGAACTCCCAGTGTGTTACTGGAAACAATCTGTTAAAACATGTCCTTGGTACTGCGCCCCCCTCCTCCCACCCCTCTCAGCCCCCACCCACGCAACACACGTATCAACTCTTGTAGGTAATGGTATTGTCTGCCACCCCCACACATCACACACACCAGTCCTGTTATTTTACCCGACCCAATGTTTCTGTATATGCTCTTGTTTAACCCGACAAACGATGGGATGGTTTTCATGCTCGCTGGGAGAGGGGTCATCTCACGTCAAACTCCATCGAGAATCTTCCCAACTTCAAATACTGCCCTCCCCCCCCCCCAAAAAAAACCCGCTTCATCTCACCCTTTTAACACGTCTGTGACCGATTGGTTAAGTATATCGACTCCACGGTAATACAGCTTGAACCAGACATCTTAATAGCCCGTCTCACCCTCCAGATAGTAACTATCTTAGGTAGGTAATACAGCTAGAACCAGAAGTTTTGGGAGCTCATCGCACCCTCCAGATAGTAACTATCTTAGGTAAGTAATACAGCTAGAACCAGAAGTTTTGGGAGCTCATCGCACCCTCCAGATAGTAACTATCTTAGGTAAGTAATACAGCTAGAACCAGAAGTTTTGGGAGCTCATCGCACCCTCCAGATAGTAACTATCTTAGGTAAGTAATACAGCTTGAACCAGAAGTTTTGGGAGCTCATCGCACCCCCTGATAACACCAAACATATGTCAGCCTCGTCTCACCCCAATATCCATATCCATCCATATCCATATCCATATCCGAGGTGAATGGGACAGAGACTACCTTGGATTACCAAAAAATCGATACAATGGAGAAAATTAGGAGATCAGGGTATTTGGGAGTTAGAGAACACCTAGAAAGAAGTCACTACCCAATAAACAAAACACACACTGTAATAATACTGTTTTAGACCCCTCTCATAAATTCCAAAAGTCATGGATGAAGTGTATTTTTTCTTTAAGGAACTGTATGTAAAGTTTCCTTTTAATAATTAATCCATGGAGAATCTCGTGTTTTTAGAAATAATGTCCTTCAAAAAAAAAATTATTTAAAAGATCAACTCCGTTGTATTAGAAAGATCTTATGACACGTTGGCTCCCTCTACCCAATAGGAAGCCAGCCTTCACAATATCAGGTCGTGAGGAGTCTTTCTATTAGTTAGTTTTAACACTGGAGACAAGGGGGTCCAAGAAGCAAGGGGTAGGTCATATATAAGCCGCTTGTGCGTATGAATACACAACAGTGCCATTAACTTAAATCTATATAGTAATATAATAATATAACAGAAAAGAGTAATACACAGTGACAGTAATATATCAGGAACAGTGCCAGTAAAATAAGAAAGATATATTAAAATAACAGTGCCAGTAACTTAAATCTACAGAGTAATATAGCAGTGCCAATAATTTATTAAGTAATAGTAACATAAATCTACACAGCACACATTTCTCCATAAACGGAACACTAAACAGAAAAACAATCCGTAAATCAATAAAAAAAAACTGTATCATTTAATTTCAAGTCTTCAGTACCGAAGGTGTAATCATTTAAATAAATCGTGTGTAACATCAAAAGTCTTGCTCATTTCACAAAAATAAGTAACACATTTAACCAGATCACATTACCGTGTGATAATTGCGTGGTAAGGTATGTACGCGTCATCATCATACAACCCGGTATCGTCCACAATCGCTGGACAATATATCAATAAAACCCCATATCATCATAATAACACATAGAGAGAATTAACGAAAACATAGCGATTATACATGATAAGATGACTGTAAAATATGAAAGACTCTATATTTAACCTAACATGTAGGTGAAGAAGGGGGCGGAGGGGGGGGGGCATACGCTAATGTGACTGAAGTTGTTACGTTCTTTCGTTTAATTTGTAGAAACTCGAAGGGGTTGGAGGAGGTATCGATTCTCTGAAATCCATCATCATCCAACCCTTCCTCACATGCCTCAACAAGTAACTGTATTCCAAACATTATTTTTCTGTAGACTGGCTAGGATTTAAATATCTATACTCAAATGTATTTGAATAAAGAATCTCTCCAACGAGATGAAAGATGTTTTGCATTTATTTTTTTTAATATATTTTTTAATAATTTTCTCACTACTACTACTTACTACTACTCAATCCTTGCATATTTTTTTAACGCAAGAATGACGTTATCCCCCCCCCCCCCAATGCCAGATAACTTGGTTCCCATTTGATTGATCTTAGTACGTAACTAGGGATGTGAAAAAAACTATCGATACTTTACTAATATCAATATTTTTTTCTTTCGATACTGGTATTTTTTACTCGATACTTTTACTGATATTAGTACTCACACTCCGATATCGAAAGAAACAACTTTTTTTTTTGTTAATTTCACTCATGCTGGGAGTCTGGGACTAAACGGAAACTTGTGGAGGAACATCAAGAACAAATGACGGTGCGATTGGCGACCAGTCATACTACCCCTTCCTTTATCAATGAGCACGCTCATCAAAAACAAATCAATAACCTTTTGTAGAGTTCAATGAACTCAAGTCAACTCAAGGTGTCCCAAGAAGACGAAGCAGAAAAGGGCGTCCATTATTCTACTGTTTGTCAATATTTAATAATCTATCTTGATAGAGTATATAGACGAAGAGTGTAGTTAGTAAATGGCACCTCCCAGAAGTGAATTATGGAAGTATTTTTTAAGAAATTGGATAACGAAAAGGCATATTTTAAAATTTGTTTTAAAGTATTAAAAACCATTATAATTTTCAGTGTTTGACTAAATATGGAAATACAATTATGATGTAAAAGTTTAATTTATCATTACTAGATAAAAAACTCTTTTTTTTTCAGATTAAAATGTCGATACTGATACTTTTATCGATACTCTTCTTTCGATACCACATCCCTAGAGGTAACAGAAAATGGTGGCAGCCACCTTCCTAGTGTTAAATACTGAAGCTCGGGAGTTCTTGTTCGTGCGTGTTTTGGTCTTGTTTGACTCTGGTGAATCCTCTCGTCAGGGCTGTGCTGACGACGTATGTTGGAGTAACTAGGCCCATTGGAGCACGGAGCGTCGCGCCGTGACTGTAGGACGAGGAATATACCAGACATCATAAGGGGGCGGCCAGACTGAGCGAGCGACTAAAATATAAAATAGAACACATAGGTTGTAATGAGAGGTGGCCAGACTGGAGCGAGCAACTAATATATAAAACAGAACACATTGGTTGTAATGAGAGGTGGCCAGACTGGAGCGAGCGACTAAAATATAAAATAGAACACATTGGTTGTAATGAGAGGCGGCCAGACTGGAGCGAGCAACTAATATATAAAACAGAACACATTGGTTGTAATGAGAGGTGGCCAGACTGGAGCGAGCGACTAAAATATAAAATAGAACACATTGGTTTTAATGAGAGGTGGCCAGACTGGAGCGAGCGACTAAAATATAAAATAGAACACATTGGTTGTAATGAGAGGTGGCCAGACTGGAGCGAGCGACTAAAATATAAAATAGAACACATTGGTTGTAATGAGAGGTGGCCAGACTGGGTGAGCGAGCGACTAAAATATAAAATAGAACACATTGGTTGTAATGAGAGGTGGCCAGACTGGAGCGAGCGACTAATGATATAAAATGAACCACATTTCTGGTGTTTTGTATGTGAGGTGGAATCTCAGGGTGTGCTGACGACTAAGTAGTAAACTAGAACACATTGGGTAATGAAGCATGTCGGCCAGATGACGGAGCGACTATAATACAATAGACACATGGTTGTAAGGAGCGGCCAGACTGGAGGCGAGCGACTAAAATATAAAATAGAACACATTGGTTGTAATGAGAGGTGGCCAGACTGGAGCGAGCAACTAAAATATAAAAAGAACACATTGGTTGTAATGAGAGGTGGCCAGACTGAGCGAGCGACTAAAATATAAAATAGAACACATTGGTTGTAATGAGAGGTGGCCAGACTGGAGCGCGCGCTCGAGCCGGTACAGTCTAGTTTACAGGCGCTAGGCAATATTATTGTATGTTGGTTCATTGAGTGCTAGGAAAACTTCCATTTGACATTTTTATTATATCGATAGGTTTAGCACACTTGCTACTAACGGCCTAATTTAATTGGTAAGATCATAAACCATACCTATAATATATATAAGAATCACCATTAGCGTGGAGAGAGGATGAGAAAACCACAACAATAAATCACTTGTTAAAAACCCTCCTCAGTTCACTGACCAAGATTCGGAGCCTCCTCGTCAACAACTAACGAGAGCTATCTGCTAATCACGAGCTCGCTCGCTTGTCAGTCTGGCCACCCAGTCGCTCGCTCGCTCGCACGCTTGTCAGTCTGGCCGAACCCTAAAGCTACGGCTACACGGTCCGCACCGCACCAGAAAAGTGCGGAGCAATGCTCTCTCGACGATTCGTCCGCGCCGGTGTGGTGCGGCTCGTGTACCACTTGCATTTAGAAACATGGATAGCATTCCACCGCCAGTAGTAGTTCCAAGTGAGTGAAGCAATTAACTATCAAACAGATCGTTGTAAAGAGGTGGTGGTCCGAACACAATAATCCAGCTACCAGATAAAGAGACATAAACACGGAAAATTTTCCCTATATTTTTCCGGAAAATTTTTCAATCATAATTTCTGTAAATTAATTTCAACTGATTAAATGGATAATAATAACTGTAATAATATTAGTGGTAATATAAGTAGTACAGTATTAGTAGTAGTAAAAAAAACACCTACTTCGGTGGCCACACCGTCCAACGCGTACTCTCGCAATAGACTAGACTGCCGATTACAGGGAGATCGGAGATCTATTCCGGTCGGGTGCACTGAGATGGGTTTTCTCTAAATGGTTTTTCCATTCTCACTCCACACAAAGGCGGTTGCAATTACTCTAAAATTCAACCTTCCTCATCCCAAATAATTAGCGTAATTAGTGCATAGATGTACAACCGAACGGTTAGTAAGGCGGTGCTAAAAAAAAGTAGTAAAGAAACAAATGAATGCGAGCCTTTGTAGACCCGTTATGTTCATAAATCATACTTCAATTTTTTTTATCATCAATAAGTTAATTAAAATAATTTTAAGGTTGCCCCCCCAACCCCCATCACCCACGATTCCTATCCACCCTTCACCCACTCCTCTCTTAGCACACTATATTTTGAAGTATAATAGGATCTAGGTACCACCTGTACCATTTAATCCCTCCACCACAAGCCACCACTGCAGAAAATGTTCTGGAAAATTCTCCGATTCAAAATGTTCCATCTCAACTGCACATTTTAGAGACAGACAGACAGACAGACAGACTGTCAGCCAGAGTGTCAATAAAATACGGGCATTCTATAGCAGGTCATCTCTTGTTTTTTAAGCCCCTCATAGAGGAAACTGTAGTTTATATCCTGATGACGTCACTCGGGTCTATCCTCACACTTATTGGTTTGTTAGTTTTCTCCCGCACCCCACCCCTCTCGCTCCTCTCACACACTAATGTAGATTTATCTGGAGTGTAGAGGGGGGGGTTGTTGGAGGGGGTCAGCTGATAACGGTCTGAAAGGGGAAAAGAGAAAAGGGAGAGAAATCAGGAAATGCTTTTATGTAGCAAGAGGAAGAGTCGTGGGTTGGGATGGGGAGGTACAGTCGAGGACAAGAACATTGACTCGCAACATGAGGAGGTACAGTCGAGGACAAGAACATTGACTCGCAACATGGGAGGTACAGTCGAGGACAAGAACATTGACTCGCAACATGAAGAGGGTGCGTTAGGCTAAAACTTGGGGCGATGTACAAGAACGGTAGTAGGCAACACCACCACTAAGGGCCGGGGGCGATGTACAAGGACGGTAGTAGGCAACACCACCACTAAGAGCCGGGGCGATGTACAAGAACGGTAGTAGGCAACACCACCACTAAGGGCCGGGGAGGTGTACAAGAACGGTAGTAGGCAACACCACCACTAAGGGCCGGGGCGATGTACAAGGACGGTAGTAGGCAACACCACCACTAAGGGCCGGGGGCGATGTACAAGGACGGTAGTAGGCAACACCACCACTAAGGGCCGGGGAGGTGTACAAGAACGGTAGTAGGCAACACCACCACTAAGGGCCGGGGCGATGTACAAGGACGGTAGTAGGCAACACCACCACTAAGGGCCGGGGGCGATGTACAAGAACGGTAGTAGGCAACAACACCACTAAGGGCCGGGGGCGATGTACAAGGATGGTAGTAGGCAACACCACCACTAAGGGCCGGGGAGGTGTACAAGAACGGTAGTAGGCAACAACACCACTAAGGGCCGGGGGCGATGTACAAGAACGGTAGTAGGCAACACCACCACTAAGGGCCGGGGGCGATGTACAAGAACGGTAGTAGGCAACAACACCACTAAGGGCCGGGGGCGATGTACAAGAACGGTAGTAGGCAACAACACCACTAAGGGCCGGGGCGATGTACAAGAACGGTAGTAGGCAACAACACCACTAAGGGCCGGGGGCGATGTACAAGAACGGTAGTAGGCAACACCAACACTAAGGGCCGGGGGAGGTGTACAAGGATGGTAGTAGGCAACACCACCACTAAGGGCCGGGGGGTGTACAAGATGGTAGTAGGCAACACCACCACTAAGGGCTGGGGTGGTGTACAAGAACGGTAGTAGGCAACAACACCACTAAGGGCCGGGGGAGGTGTACAAGAATGGTAGTAGGCAACACCACCACTAAGGGCCGGGGGCGATGTACAAGAACGGTAGTAGGCAACACAACACTAAGGGCCGGGGAGGTGTACAAGAACGGTAGTAGGCAACACCAACACTAAGGGCCGGGGGAGGTGTACAAGAACGGTAGTAGGCAACAACACCACTAAGGGCCGGGGGAGGTGTACAAGAACGGTAGTAGGCAACCAAACGTCCGCGGACACTTTTGATGCCTACAAACTTGAGTTGCTATACTGTAGTGTAGTGTAGTGTACTGTAGCGTAGCGTAGTGCAGTGCAGTGTAAGTGATCACGTGCTCTTCAACACGCCACTGCGCATGCTCAGTCCAAAACGTTCAACCGCGGATGTCAGTGTGAAATGGCCTTAATGGGTGTAAAAATTTAGCTGTTGAAAATAGCAGACAAGTTGAAATAAAAAAATAGAGGGGGGGATGAATCGGTTAGTAGAAATAGAGGGGAAAAAACTCGTTAAATTTCACTATTACTATTCACAAGTTTGAAAGCGTGTTCCAATATAATGAAATATATCGATTCATCGAATACTTAAACATCGATATCTATGTTTCTTTAGCAAATAGGGTACAATGATAATGTCGCCATCCCCAGCTATGTAGTTACTTAATCCGCCATTCTAGTAGCAGATGTGCTCTTAAAAATAAGGATGATAAAATTAAAACATTGTAATGTGGAGTGAACAACATCTAAGAAGGGGGAAAAAAAGTAGTATTGGAAGGATCTATTAGAAATTTACATTTTCCTTCCCCCCCCCCCCCCCAACTACTTTCTGTGTATATGTCTCTTCTCGTTCTTTTCGACCCCCTCCCCCCCTCCTTTTTTTTTAAACACGAATAAATTAGTTTAGCGACATAACGTAAATCTTACGCTTCTTTTGTGAGCCAATCTTTTTTTTTTTCTACTTCTTTCTTTCACAACTGGTTTCTTGCTACGCTTCCTTTGGAACTATTTCTAAAACCGCCCTCCTACCCCCCCACCCCCCTTCTGTAAGAGAGGAGTTTCATTCAAGTTTACTAAAGAAAAGGTTTGTTTTTTTTTTGTTTTTTTAAAAAGGGTCAAGGGTTATAAAGGAGGGGTGGTAAGAATACGGGGGGGGGGGGGGTTGGAGGGATGAAGTGTTTGAAATCTCACAAGGCTTTTTTATCCGCCAAGGAAGCAAAGTTTCTCGTTTTTAAGCGTACAGTCCGTTCTGGTAAACATGGCTATTATCTAGAGTCCAGACAGTCATCGAGAGGATGTATCAGGGGTTCGAATACCCGTATCGAAAATTCGTCAGGTCATGAAGGGTGAGGGGGGGTTGTATTCTAGCCAGGAGAGAAAGGACGTGCTATTTTTTTTTAAATTAACCCCTTCTTACTACCTGTTCAGGTTATACGCAGAAATTATAATTACTCTAATGGAGTAGAGAAGAGAAAAGAAGCCTTCTAGAGGTGACCTAAACGCATTTGCTTAGAAGGAGAGTGGGAAACCATTTAGGAAAATCCCTCCTCAGTAGACCCGACTATGATTCAAACCCCGATATTTCCGTCTTCAGAAGGCCAGTACAACGCTTAGACCGGTGGCTCCCAGCCTAGGGGAGGGTGGAACAACTTGGAAATAACTTTAAAAATCATATAAAAATTGAAGTTATTTTTTATTTAAATCACTTTCCAAAGCTATTAAGCTAATTATTTAGGCAGTGGTGCCAATACTACACTATCAGTTGTAATAAATTCTGTGACTGCCAAAAATGTGCATGCGCGTGTTTATTTTGAGCTCGCTAGTCTCGGATTCTCACCCCCCCCCGCTCCCCCCCCCCGCTCCCCCTCCGCCCCCCCCATACCCCCGCTCCCCCACCTAAGTCAGAGATTCCCAAACTCATTAGGACCCAAAGACACCTTGCACCAGAAAAATATGAATCTGGAGAGCTCATAATATAATTTACAGTAATATTATGAACATTCAACAAGTATAAAAGTAGACAAGAGACGGAAAAAACACACACACACATGTTCTGGTTGCACCTTCGACCAATGTCCTTTACTCAGTTTTGAAAAATTTACAATCCTATTTATGATGCTATTTTATATGTATCAAAAGAAGGGTAGACCATGAAAGACGCGACTAAATGTTGTAGACTAATATGTGAAAAAGAGAAACATTAATAGAGTTTTAAGGATAAAAGAGCATGTAATATTCGGTGTATGGATGTTGTCGAAGAGAAGGGAGTATTCAAGGATAGGGAAGTGTTGAGAAAGTTGGTGAGGATGGATTAAGTACGGAGTTGTTTTTGTGCTATATTAAACGTTTCTTGCCTATTCCTAGGAAGGGATTAGGTACAGTAGCCCCATGACTTCTTTGGTGCTGACTGACAGCTCACAGCTGACAGCTGACGGCTTTGAAAAGTTACTAGACCAAATTATGTATCCCTACGCCGAACCATATGATCTGCAAAAAACATGTGTTTAGCAGCTGTCACTTCTGACAGTCAAACATTTAGGTATATACCTAAATGTTGACTGTCCAAAGTTAGCTGTGAGCTGTCAGTCAGCACCAAAAAATTCATGGGGCTACTGTATATATGTGAAAACAAATGAAGAATATTATAAAACTATCTCATAGAGCCTGAGATAACTTTATCGGGGCACAGTGTAACATTTAAAGAGCTAGCCTGATATATTAATGTTTGTTCGCCACCATTAGGGTGAAATTTGATATAATTATTGAATTGAATCCAAGTGTGCTATCCTGTATTCTAATTTTTTTTAAAAAAGGACAATGTCTTATTTTATAAACTAAAATCCTAATGTTTTATAGTTTCTTTTATTTTAAGTGAATAAACAATTTTTTGCTAGATATTTCACACGTTGTAGATTTTAATTTTAAATGCCCGACTATTACGTCATATACACGACAATTCCCGACACGTGAGATTTATATTCCGGTAAAAACACGGATTAAGATTCACATAGACTTTACCTACTCGGATCCTTGTAAGGAAGGACGTGAGGAGATGCCTACCCTGGAGGGGTATATCAAACGACATTTCCTTCTCGAAGCTTCCTAGAAAAAAAGAGATTAAGTCATCCAGGTGCGTCTCTGTTGACCAAACTGTGTTGTCTTTTTTAAACAGAGACGTAGAAAGATGTCGCCATACCTTGCAACTTAACAACATAAAACAAATAAATCTTACTACCCACTCTCATTTATAATGTCGTGATTTTGAATACAAATGCGAATAATTATTGGGATGTATAATTATATATCATTACAACAGTTTGAAAAACGTTGGCCTAAGCTACCGTTGCTGCAATTTGCAGCACACAAGCGAATTTTCAAACTCTGACTCATAAAAAAATAAACAGTGGTTTTTAGCACCGCGCACCTATTGAGGTTGAACGCCAATACACTAGTTACACTAACGGGTTAGGTATTATGAAGGCTTAATTTAGAGGAAATGCACCCACTTTTTGCAGAGGGATACTGGAAAACCATTTAGGGGAAAAACACCCTCAGTGCACCCGACCGGGATTGAACCCCGATCTCCCCATCTTTGGCAGTCTAGTCAAACGCGTGATTAGCGCGCTAGACCACGCGGCCACCGGAGCGAGTAGTACGTGTTACATAACGCAGATCTTATGATTAAAACTACCTGCTTCGGTGGCCGAACGGTCCAAGGCGTCATTCTCGTGGTAGATTGGCCCATTGATCTTGGGGCGATCTGGGTTCGAATCCCGGTCGTATCTACTTTCACTCTCCTTCCAAGCAAATGCGGGTATATTACCTCTAAAATGTTTCCTTCCTCTTCCCTACCACATTAGAGTAAATATCATATAAATGCGTACAACCTGAACAGGTAGTAAGACGCGGTGATAAAATATACCTAAATTTTAATGTTGACAAAATAATATAATCGTTCATGTTATCACCGCCAGTAAACATACTATCATTAAATTCTGATTCTTGAAGTATTAAATTTGAGTCCCCTTTTAGTTTCACAAAAGCTTCCCTTTGAAATAATAACTTTCAATTTTGATGTGGGAAGTTACGTAACACAAGTTGCAGGGGAGGAGGGGTCAGGATAAATGTCTACTTAGTGTCTACATGAGGGTATGAAGGGTGAGAAAAAAAAGGCAAGAAAAAAAGCGTTATTTGGTTTATGGGGGACTCCTTAAGATGGGGTGCTAGTGAACGTGAGTTTAGGGCAGTATTTTCGAAGTTTTATAGCATAAACATTTATTTGGCCAAATAAATCAAATATTTCTTCTATAGAATCATAGAGTTTAGTTTTCCGCAAATACTAATCTCAACAGTTCTTGAATATCTGTCAAGGATGTCCTGGAATTTAGTGACAACTTTTTCTCTGCATTTAAAATGTTTGTCACCAAATGCCGCTATGCTCATGAGAGATATTCAAGAACTCTTGAGATTAGCATGTGCAGAAAGCTAAACTCTATGTTTCTATAGAAGAAATATTTGATTTATTTGGGCCAAATAAATGTTTATGCTATAAAAACTGCAAAATTAATGCACTAAACTGGCGCTCACTAGCACCCCACCTTAAGGAATATCGCACCACTTTGCACGAATGGATATTTGGACCGCCTTTTTGTTGGTAATATTCATTAATATGTATCAAAAGTGACAGCTTCATATTACATGACTTGGCGTATGAACAAAGGAAAGGAGATTTATAGTAACTTTTCTATCCGTCAGATACGTCCATCCGTAAGAGGATTAAGGTGCACGTTCCTCTGATTGCCGAGCAAGCTTATCGGGCCTGCACTGGTGGTCATGCTGCTTAAAGCATCAGGCTCACAGTACACTTTATTTCCTGTGGTGCTGGAACCTCAAGGCTGTGAACCCGGTCGGGTGTGAAAAGGGGGAGCGGGGTTCACATGAGAGCTATTACTGTGGGTTTTTTTTAATCCATTTCCACGCTAATTCCCCTGAAACTACCCTCCTAGTACCTACCCCGCGGCTTAATCCGCTAAAACGTTTTAACGCAAGCGTTACTTAACTAAAAAAAAAATAGTTTTCGGATAAGGATTGCCTCCAGTCGGGAGACGTTAAGAAAATTCTGGGAAGAAATGAAACGAATCATTTCCCCCTTTATCTTTTTTTTTTCAATCTTTCCTTCTTTCTCTTTTTTTTGATTGTGCAGGTTTCGAACTTTTCTCTCCCAGCTTCAATCTCACCCCCCCTACCCACCCACCCCTTCCCCACCCCCTTCTCGCTCGATCCTCCTAACCTTCTGAAACAGCGTTATTCCGAGTTATTTGCTTCCGTCTACCTATCTGTTATTTTCACAGAAATAACACGAGGCGTCTGGAGTTTATTTCTTCTTCCTCGTTCGTTCGTGAATTAAAAATATTGGCCCTTCTTCTGGAGAAATTAATTCTCGATACTTTAATCCTATAAACCTGCGAAATTTCATCCCATAATTTTTTGTCTTGTTAGGTTGGTAGAGTAATTATTGTGTGGGCTGATGTCAGCTCAGCCGGCGATACTTCCTAGCTGAACATGTTTTGACAAAGATTAAGTTATTTTGTGGTTTTATTTTTGTGTAGTCTAAAATAAGATGGATTTTGTCTGTAAACAAAAAAAAGGATGGCTGGCCGTCAGAATATTTTAGATAATTCAATTTTAAGTGGTGCAAAGAAGAAAATCGTTAGAAAGGACAACTGGAAGGAAACCTTTTCTAAATCTTGTGGACAAGAAAAATGTGTCTAGAATTCTAGGGAAAACTATAAGGAGTCAAACTTTTTTTCTGATATAAATAAGTTTTGCTCAAAGAAGTGCTTTGAAAGTTTTCCTCCTTCCGAGCAGAGGGGGTTGAATCGTTCTACGACAGATGATTCAAGGAGTCGCAGGATACTCTTTTAACTGGCTGCATGAGTTTGGTTAAGTAACCAGAAAGGCACAGGAGGATAGAATAGCTTAAAGTTAACAGACTATATATATGCCAGTCCTTTTTGAAAGAAGGTGGCTGTAATAGAGTAATTTGTCGTTCATTTATCGTCATTGTGTATCAGGTCAGCATTGAGCGAATGCGGTTGATACAAAAGAAAATCCCTGGAAAATCAACCCCTCCAATAACAACTTGCAAAGCATGATAAGTAAAGTAAGAATGAGGTTAATGTTTATAAAACGGCTATGGAGCATTTAAATTCCGCACAAACAAAGTCACTACATGCAAAGAAAATTAAATATACTATATTTTGACGACCCAGAGCTTACAGTCAAGCATATTTTTAACGATTATGAAAAAATACTAAAAGGATAAAATGGAAATCGACTGAAGATGAAATACAAGAACTATTACAAGTATTTTTTAAGGAAACAAATTTCACTTACTGAAAGTCCAGGTCTGATACTTTTGACTACTGTCTGAAATGTGAGCTGAAATTTTAAACGACACTAATCTTTTTGTTTTTTTTTAAGAGTACTCTTTCACAAGAAGAAGTAAAGCAAAGGTGAAATCAAGAAGCAAGATGATATTCTTTTGTCATAAAATTTGACCACTCGCAAACTCTCCCTTTGGCAAAGCTTACCATAGCCCAAAAATTTTACAAGAAGCTTATATCGCTGTTTGTCTTCAATGTAGATGTGGATGGTAAATATTTTCCCGCACTTTTCCTGGAATCACAGTGTAAAAATGGCCAAACACTTTCCTATTCGACTGAGTAGGCAAGAAACTCAAAGCTTATCCAATTACGGAAAAAAAGGTTTTATCAGACGGAACAGCAGGACAAAAATAAAAATCTACGATGATGGCGGCTTTGTCTGGTTCCTGTTGTTCTTGTGGGCATTGTCTATGATGATCGCTTGTTCTTGGTTGTCATGTTGTTCTCTGTGAGGCATTGCATGATGATGGCGCTTGTCTGGTTCCATGTTGTTCTCTGTGAGCATTGTTATGATGAGGCGCTTGTTCTTGGTTGTCATGTTGTTCTCTGGAGCATTGTCCGTCTATTCCTATACCTGCTCTGGTGCCGCATGTCTAAGCTTCACTCTCACAATAGAATAGACTGCCGATGATGGAGATAGAGACTCGAATCTTGGTCGGGTAGTACTGAGGGTGGTTTTCCTATCTCCCTCCACGCAAATGCGGGTACACTTCATATAATCTCATTAATCACTAAAATCACTATCGTAATTAGTATATAAGCCCCAACAGATAGTAAGACGCGGTGCTAAAAAAATATTCTGGATGTAACATTAACCCCACCAACAAATGATGTTATTTCAGGCATCACCTGGTCTTGAAACAAGGTCTCTTGACAGTAAGTCAGTCGGTCCTACCAACCAATCGGCGAGAGTGTTGAATTTGATGATTAAAAAAAAAAAGATTGTTTTCGGTTTGAATAAAAACCTGCCAAAGTGAGAAGTTAATATAACTCCACAGAGACTGGTGAAAGAATGTCAGTTTCAAAATTTGAAGTTAGCGTCATCGACCTCCCGCTCCCCCCATTGCCCCCGTCAGAGAGTGCAGAACGTCCTCACCCCCAGCTCCTGACAGTTGATCTCCCCTCCCTCCCCTGCTCTTTCATCCCCCACACGCTCTTCCCCTGCTCGCTCTCTCTCTCTGTCCTCTTATATTTTATCGACGATTCGACTCAACCCATTGATTTCCCCTGCCTCCTCCTCTGCTGGGATGTGGCCTCATTGACAGTCGTAGACGTAGCACTGAGCACCCAGTCGTAGACGTAGCACTGAGCTCCCAGTCGTAGACGTAGCACTGAGCACCCAGTTGTAGACGTAGTATTGAGCACACCAGTCGTAGAACGTAGCGTTGAACACACACTCATATTGGTACAGTGTAATTTTATAACATACACATGGTCACAGACGTAGCATTGAGCACCCATTCATAGACGTAGCACTGAGCACCCATTCATAGAACGTACACTGAGCACCAGTCATACGTAGCATGAGCACCAGTCGTAGACGTAGCACTGAGCACCATCGTAGACGTACACTGAGCACCAGTCATAGACGTAGCACTGAGCACCAGTCAAGACGTAGTATTGAGCCACCATTCATAGATATATACCTATAGAAAAGCATATTTACAACAAAGCAGTCACAGACACACACAAGCAAAAGTTTTGTTTCATTAGTGAAAAAAGTCATAAAAAATTACTCTACAGACATACATTTAAATTGAATGGTTTGATTTGTGTATGAGCTTAAGAAAAGTGCAAATCTAGAATCAATACATTTGATTGGTTTTTGTTACTTTCTAATACTCTGCTTATGAAGGGTAAAATATCATGATTTTTAAAAATGTCATCAAGATTTTGGCGTAGATGTAGAGGCTACGTTTTATGTGTTCCGGATAAGATTATATTATATATATATATATATATATATATTATATATATACTATATATCGTATGTTTCTGCGGCGGTTAAACCAATTCTCTTCAAAATCAGAATTTTTTTAAAATTTAGTTAGTCTTGATATAGGCCTGTTAACCTCAGTGTTCTTGGGTTAAAGTGCTTGCCTCATGACCCAATATTCATGGGTTCAAACCCAGCTGGGGTCTACGGATTTTTCTTGAGCGATAAAACTCCGTAGCACAACTTCCTTCGGAAGGGAAAGTAGAACCGTCGGTCGATTGTGGCTTGTGAGAGAACTTTGGAAGGTACGTATGTTAAAAAAAAAACTTTTCTCGGCAAAATTAGTTGACAGTTTTGCGCTCGCTCATAGAAATCGAGTGTGTAAGGCAGTGGGGAACCACACCCTTCCAGAACTACTCTAGGACAAGGGATTTATACCAGATGGTGCGGGCAGCGCTAACCAGCTGAAGTCCTGAGTGCATACCCATCTTCGGATGGAGAGAAATCACATCGAAACAACCGTCGGGTAGGTTTTTTTTTAAATCATCGCGTCTTACTACCCGTTCGGTTTATACGCTTATATACTAATCCCGCTAATGGTTTTAGGGGTTTGGAAGATTACATTTAGAGTTGTACCCGTATTCGCATTGAGAGAGAGTGGAAAACCATTTAGGAAAAATCCACCCTCATTACACCCAACTGAGATTCGAACCTCGATCTCCCTCATCGGCAGTCTAGTCTAATGCAAGAGTAGCGCCATAAACCACGTGGCCACCGAAGCGGGTCTTCGGTTTGTTGACTCAAGAGGAAGAATATATGTGCCTATGCCCTTTGAATTAACTTTTAATTGTACCTACCTACCTACCTACCTACCTACCTACCTACCCAGCGAAATCTAAGAGCAAGAAGAGGAGATTCAAGTAATTTGAAATTCTCCTTAAGGACATGTGGTTCAAGGCCATAATTACGCCGCTATTGTATTAAGAGCTCGTTAAAAGGAATAGTTTGGGCAAGGTAGGTACTAGGTACTTGCGGGCAACACTCGTGTCTCCCCACCCCCACCCCCACCATCCCCCTGCTCATAACCGCTCTCACCCCCCCCCCCCCCCTATCCTTTACATTTAAACTGTAGAGTGCAGATGTGGATAGGACGTGTCAGGAGACTGGCTTCTGGGATAATATATCTCTCTCTTTCTCTCGTGTACAGTCTGTTTGCGAGTAATGTAGAGCAGTGCTGCTCAAAAAAGTTGCCAAGATCCAGGGGTGACCTAACAGCGAGATTTCAGACCGATTGTAATTTTTCGAATTTTTTAATTTTAAAAAAATGCAAGGGTATCATACTAATAAGCTGATTTTTGTTTTTTAAATTTGAAATAACCTGACTGGGTGGCCGCATGGTCTAAGGCGTTACTCTCGCAATGAAATAGACTGCTGAAGACGGGGAAGAAATTGGGTTCAATCCCGGTCAGATGTATTAGTTTTTAAATGGGTGACCTGGTGGTCTAGGGGTAAGGTGTTGTACTTCTGTGCTGGGGGTCCGGTATTCAATCCTCGGTCCCGGCACAGATTTACCCTTCCTTCACCTCTGACAAGACGTGTATTAATCACAACTTGTGAATGTGTGGAATGCCAGGCCTACACCGTGGTTCGGATCCCACGTTAAACTGTAGGTCCTCCATTTCATCTCACAATCACCCTACCATTACACATTAGCGTAAGTGCGTACAACCCGAACGGGTAGTAAGACGCGGTGATAATTTAATATATTTCTTAATTTCGTGTATCGCCTAAGATATATTCACGTACGGGGTATTTATAAACCACGTAACGATGTTTAGAAGGGAGGAGGGGTTTATCTCTAATATCTACACTGTGTTACATGGGTGGGGGTGGGGGTGGGGGATGGAGGTACATAATAGTGTTAACACAGATATTATACATAGATTCTAATAATGAAGATATATTATTATTTATTATTATTCATAAATAAAAACAAAGTATCGTTATAAAATTATTTTGAAATCATGTTTATATTCAGGATTTAAAAATAGTTCTGAGTCCTTTTTGAAATAATAACATTCACTCATGATGTGGAAAGTTACGTAACACAGGTGGGGGGGCAGATAATTGTTTATTTGATGTTACTTGGGGGGGGCTCCTACGCCAGGTTTAATACAGATGACGTAACTCCCGGTCTGCGCGTTATAACATCTCCTGGATCTTCTTTTTGAGATCAGGGGTTCGATCCTTTTCTGACCCTGTTAAGTGATGAAAACAGCATCATCCTCATCCTGTTTCCTTGAGCCACATTATCTGGTAGGAAGAAACCTTGCCGTCAACATTGATAACATTTTACGGTATTATTATTTGTTTTATTTTATTTATTGATAATATCTATCAAAAGTAACAGCTACAGAGCATATGACTTGACGAATGAACACATTAAATTAGGTATAATAAATTTATGGTTATAAGAATAGAGTCTTCCTAGCTGAATCCTACCATAGTTGAGTTAATTTTAAAAGATCAAGTGAGTAATTTTAAATACCCGCCTCGGTGGCGTAGTTGGCTAACGCGTCAGTCGTGTTGAGTCAGACCACCGAGGACGGGGAGATCGAGGTTCGAATCTCGGTCGGGTGAACTGGAGGTGGTTTTTCCTAAATGGTTTTCCACTCTCCCTCCACGCAAATGCGGGTTCACTTCCTCTAAATTAAACCTGCCCATTTCCTAATCCATTAGTGTAATTAGTACTTAGGCGTATAACCCGAACGGGTAGTAAGACGCGGTGCTAAAAAAAAAAAATTTAAATATATGTAAGCCTTTGCAAACTTTCGAAATTTCGAATCTTAATATTGAAAACTCGCCTCGGTGGCGTAGTTAGATAACGCGCTGGTTTCGTGTCGAGCTATACCGCCAAGGACGGGGAGATCTAGGTTCGAATCTCGGTCGGGTGAACTGGGGGTGGGTTTTCCATAAATGGTTTTCCACTTTCCCTCCACGCAAATGCGATTTCACTTCCTATATATTCAACCTTCCCAATTCCTAACCCATTAGCGTAGTTAGTACTTGAGCTTATAACCCGAAGGGGTAGTAAGACGCGGTGCTAATAATTATATTACATTTTTTAAAAACCTACGTGATATCTAAAATGTTAATAAACACTTTTTGAAACATTTTATTATTGGAATATTTTACTGTGTTAAGTTTTCAAATCCAATCCAACACTGATTTGATTTGAAACATCAAAGTAAGTCTAAACTAAATTATTCTATTCAGATAGGAACCTATTTTTAAAATAAAATATTCACTCCAATTTTTTTTAAGCACGAAATTCAAATCTGATCAGACTAAAAAAAAATGTTTAGGCATTCGATTCGATTCGATTCGGATTCAATTCAAATCGGTTATCCAATATTCAGATTCGATTTGAAATTGAAAATTATGGATTCGCACAGGCTTTTATATTTATATATATGTATATATGTGTGTGTTTATTTCCCACTGTAATTTCGCGTGTTTTTTTTTTTTATATTACACTATTTGCCAGCCTGAGTTTTAACGACAGTCTCCCCCCCCACCCCATCCTCTTCACCCCATGACGTCAATGTGTTCCCACGATACGGAGTGAAGAGTTGGTTTCCGGGCACAAAAACATGCGAATAATTTACAACCAGCTGAGAGGCGGATTGCGAAGTAGCTGCCCTAATATTCTCCTCCGCACTGGGCTCATCCGTCTGATGAGAGGTCTGTTGGTCGCGACAGATAGGGCTGCTCATTTCCCTGCCCTCTTTGACGCGTAATGACCTGTCTTGGTATTACACTGTCGCTTGACGAGAGGTTGAGAGGGAACTATATACTAGTAACTGCCCTGTTTGACGGCTACATACCCTTCCTTGTGTATTACACTGCGTCTTGGAGAGGTTGAGAGGAAACTATACTACCTAGTAACTGCCCTGTTTGACGGCATACGCACCTTGTGTATTACACTGCGTCTTGGAGAGGTTGAGAGGGAACTATACTACCTAGTGGACGTGGTATGCGTCTTGAGAGTGGGGCTAACTATACGCTAGGCACACCTGTTTAACGTCGATGACTCAAGATGCGGACGTCTACTGTGTTCATGGTCTTGGATGGAAACTATGCTACCTGTAACGCCTTTACGGATACAGTCACCTTGTGTATTACACGCCCCTTGGAAGGTGAAGAATCTCGCATACGGCCCACAGTTATTTGCCTAATATGGGTTGGTGAGGTATTAATTCATCTCTTCTCTCACCTTATTGTGGATGTATTGCACCATTTGGAGGAAAGTAGATGGCGTTACTAGTTGGTTTTGTCAAAGAAAAATGTGCGAGGGCGTTGAATTGGTTATCCTAAGCACAGTAGTCCGGGATTCAAACCCTCCCAAACCCAGGCAAATGTTGACGCCCTAGCCCGTGTGACCATCGATGTAAGTCATGTTATCAAGTGGAGTCCTATAACGTTCGTATGCTATTAAGGAAGTCCCGGGCGCGAACAGAAGTTGACGCGAGCAAAATTAGTCAAGTCACCCCCCCCCCCATTCATTAATTCCTTCATATCTGTGCTGCGAGAAAACGTCTTGGTTTGGGAACGGAAGCTGTGCGCGCACAGCCATTCAATCACTAATCTGCTTACTCGACTTAACAAAGACTACCATAGAGGAACAAAGCTGTAAGCGGCGTGTATAGTCGGATCGTTTTAAAGGAGGACGTTCTTCGTGAGAGGGTCGAGTTGTAGGATTCCGGTTTGGAGGAAACTTTATAGGCCTTTTTGTGCTACCAACATTGATAACATTGCGCTATATTAATAGTATTATCACCCACTTCGGTGGCCGCATGGTCCAAGGGCTATTCTCTCAGTATACTACACCGCCGATAAGAGGAGATCGAGGTTCGAATCTCAATCGGGTGTACGATGTGGGTAGTACTCTTCCTAAGTGATTTGAATTGAAAACTCCAAGCTATCGATGAGTATTAACACTTTTTATTTTTGACATACATACGAGACCGCACGTCTTAAACCACGGACCAAATAAGTACTCACTTGTCCCTGTTTTTTGGCAGCGGCACTTAAGACGCTGTTCCTCCTAAGTGTGGTTGTGCTCCTCAAATCCGTTTAGTGATTCAATTAAAATCACTGGAGTCACTGGGACTTCAGTAGCCGTGCTCCTCCTCACTGCTGCCAACTGTTGAAAGAGGAATTATAGGGCGCGCCACAAAGGAGCTCGGTTGGCGCGACTGACGTCAAAAGGAGACTTATGACTCGAGAGCGCCTTACTCTCTTTGGACCAGACGAAGGTGGAGTCTTCTGGAGGATGAGTGTGTGTGGGGAGGGAGGAGGAGGGGAGGAGGTCAGACGGTAAGGTTCGAACCCCGGACTGTCGGTTCATAACAAGACGTTCTGACCGCTCTGCTAGATTTCCATAGCGGATTGGGGAAAAAAAATACCGCAAAATAATACTTAGCATCGCGTCTTACTACCCGTTCGGGTTATACGCTTAAGTAATAATTACGCTAATGGGTTAGGAATCGGTAAGATTAAATACAGATGAAGTGAAACCACATTTTCGTGGAGGGAAAGTGGAAAATCATTTAGGGAAAACCACCCCCAGTTCACCCTAACGATATTCGAACCTTGATCTCTCCGTCCTCGGCAGTCTAGCTCAACACGAAACTAGCGCGTTAGTAACTGCGCCTCCAAGGTGGGTAAGACCGCAAAATAAAAACGAGCAAAAGTAATCTTAGAGGGAAATCGAACCCCTAGTCTCCGGAAGGAAATCGTTCTAAACAGACGTGTCCCTCGCCGATGTTTGTTCTACTAATGAGCCACTGTTGCCAGCTCGTTAGGAGGTGGGGAACTGCACATAAGTCACAGTAGCGGCGTTGCCATTCGGGCGTATGAACTCTGAAAATATATCACTATCAATAAATTGTTTAGGATCACGTTTTACCATCCGTTAGGGTTAAAGACATGTTTCCAAACCGTCACCTCCCCCACGATCTTAACCCAAGGTAAGAGGTGGTGGGGGTAATTTGACCCTTGGAGCCAGCTCTCCCCACTGCTAGTAGTTGAAGTGTTGATTCCTAGATGGCTCTGTCTAACTGTTCCGGTGCTAGGGGTGTGGTCGGTCGGCTGGGGGTGGATTGTCACGTGCTTTGTTGGGGGGAGGTAGGGTGTTTCGAGGGTAAGGGGAGGATTAATTATTTAGCCTGTTATCAGACTACTGTAACCCTGCTGCACGCAGTCAATCTAGGGGTGACCATCATTGTGCCACACTGGTGAACTATCTTTGAAGAAAAATGCCATTGTTTGGCCGCTTTTTCCTTGTACTTTATTTATTTGATACATTAGATACTATGTATTTTTAATCTATATCGTTGCCAACCTAACATTTTAAATATTTTGTATGTATGTAAAGTACTTAACCCGAAGGTTGGTTGGATCCTCAACAGTTCCACCGACAGGTGTAAAGCTTAAAGAAGAGTACTATGGAAATAAGGAGTGAGGTAGTTTCCTCACTTAGCCAGAAGGTACTATCGCCTACAGAAATGCAAACATCAACTGACCCTACAAGCGACACCTTCACTCCATTCATCACAGAGACTGGCTGTATATTGAATGTTATTAATTAATATCGTTCATATCTCTGCCACTTTGATATTTGTCAGAGCCATAAGTGAGACTAAGACAGATCAATGAAAGTAACAAGTTGCTCTAGCCATACCAGGAGATATAGAGCATTGTAAACACTATATCTGACAGAGATGGCAGTTCAATATTTTGTTTACTATAAAATTAGTAAGAATTAGAAGAGAAAATCCACACAATTACATTAATGACTAAAGAAAGATGAAATGTATTTTCAAAGGAAATGTACCCACATTTTTGTAGGAAGACATTTTAGGTAAAACCACCCTCATTACACCCAACTGGAATTCGAATCCAGTTCTTTCCTACCTCTGTAATCGAGTATATTGGAAGATTGATGCCTTTGACTATGCTACCACCGATTCGCGTTGACCGTGTGTTTAATACAACTTATGGAATATATGTATTTTTCTCAATTTCATATTATTAAAAATAGTATATTGTTGTAAACATATTTTGGCCAAGTATATTGATGTGTCACAGCCCTGAGCGAGATTGGGATGTTTACTTTGAATGGCATAACTTGTTGGACCTACGTGAGTGAAAGTACTGGCTAAGCGAACTTGATGCACTGAATTAGAAAACTTTGAAGTGGGATGCTGACAACCCACAACAAACTTGTTCTAGTTGTGAACTAACAAGGCCAGATAGGGCTAGACAATTTTTTGTTTTTATTGTCATCAAGATTGACACATTATCATCTATTTCGGAGGCAACCATTCTGTCCGTCGCCGGACCATAGCAGATTAGAACCTCGGGTCATCAGTGGTACTCGTACTAGAGGGCGACTGCCAAGCCCAGGGCACCGAGTTCGAGCCTGTAGGCTGCGCAAGCCGTGTCAGTCATTCCAACAGTTTAAATATTCACGACTAAGCAGTTCTTCCACGAGGGCAAAAGTCCAAGTTCTTATATTTCTTTTATAACATCTTTAACATCACATCTTGTGTTATCTCTTAGTGCTATTATTAAACCAAAATACGAAACCTCCAGTATCATTTCTAACCCAACCGACTACCTTGCCACCGAACCTACCCTTCCACGCGAGCCATTCTGATAGATTAGGCCCGCGGAAGGGGGGAAGGCGACAGATGTAAAAATATTTTGGGTCAAATTTTAATCTCTTTAGCTATCCTAAAACAAGTTCGATGACGTATTCTTTCTAGAAATGGCCGGTCTGTGTCACACGCGAGACAATATAAGTTGGTTAAAGAACTATTTCAAAGCCATTAAATATTATTAAATCTACTTTCACGTATCCATACGTCAAGCCAAGCTCTCACTTTGTAAATATCAGTACCCATTTTTAAAATATATATCGACCTTTTGTCAAGTTGTGTTTATTTTGAATGACGTGTTTTGAAAAGTTGTTCTTATGTCGACTCCACTATAATGAAGGTAGCTTGATGTAATACTGATCCCAACTAGGGAGTGGGGGGGTGTTCTAAGTGGCTCAGTCCCGAGCCATCAGTCAGGTTAAGTGCACCTGAGTTGTCTTGACTGGGATAGCAGCGCTGTCAACACCTAGTAATGGACCAGTAGCGGCCCATTATACCACGCCTCTTTAACACTCGAGGGATTTTTCTCGCCGAACATGACAGGGAAGAAGCTTGTAAGCACTAGCTTCTATTAGCAACGGCTTCTTCGGTGTTCGCTTTTAATTAGTGATAATCTTTGGTGGAAACATTCCTGTGTGTTCGCTTTTAAATATTAAGGTCATTCGACCATCAAAATTTTATTGTATTATTTTAATAAGTGTATAAATATAAGCTATAAATATTGATTCAATGATTTCAAATCATTACAGTTCTCGAGTTATAAGTAGTCAAACTTACTATTTTATCCATTTTGCGTACTAATTTTAAGGTAAAGTAGTTAATGTATAGGGATTAAATTTATTCTAGCTAGACATGCACATGAAGTGTATGAAATGAAGTACTTACAATATTTTAAATAAAATCAGTTTTTAATTTATAAGCTATTAAATAGTTGTATAATTACATAATTTTTGATCCTATATAAGTACTTTTAGTTTTATACCCCGATACTTTGATTTTATATCATTTTGTAGTACATAATGTAGTTATTTCAAATTGGTTTGGTTTATTAGTCCAACTCTACTCTTTTATTTTATTAATTGTGCGGCGTTGATCAAGGCAAACGTAAATTGGCCATGTCCATTTCCTGAAACTTCTTGCTTTGGCTGTACATACTAATAACACAGACTAGCCGACCAAGGAAGGGTTGGGCTACCCCGGTCTCCGGCTAATGACTCACCCCACGTCTTACTACCTGAGTGACGAGTTGTGACATTTATTTTGTATCTTTTTCCTTCCTCTAGTAATTTGGCACTTGGATAGTATTTTTACTGTGTTAGTTTTAATATTCAACTCAAAGTGTCAAAGGAACTCATCTCTTGGTACATCAAAGCGCGTAATGATTTAAAACCTATTTTTTATCTGAATATTATAATTAACTTCATGAATAAATAAAAATATGAGTTTCACTTTTATTACTGGTTGTAAATTGAACATTAAAAAGTTTATAAAATCTTAAAAGTTTTGAAAATATATCTAATGTCACATGAGTACTGCATTCCTTTAGGCATTTTCTAAAAAAAATCATAATTTTACCTGCTTATTGAACATGGCTAAGTTCAACCCTAAAAAGCAACGTGCATCAACCCCAAGAAAATGAAACAAATAGGTGAAATCGAATAAGAATCGATATAAACTTAAAACAATGAAAGATTTGATCTACGATGTTTTCAGGTAAGTACAAGGCCGGGGGAGGGGGGGTTGTTTTGGGGTTTAAACCCTTCCCAAAATTTTATGAACAAAAAAATTAATATATATATATGGCTTTATTTATGGTTCAAACAATATCAAAATTAAGATACAAGTACAAATTAGGGAGCTGTGCTGTGTAACCATAAAAAAAAAACTTCAGAAAGCTTCTCTCTGGCAGTTAGGGGGTTATGTTGCCCAAAAAAACTTCAGATAGCTTCTAGAGGTGTTTAATATGTAGAATTTTTCCTAGCCTTCTGCAGCTATGGTGCTATGTCACAAAAAAAAACTTCAGGTGGCTTCTAGAGGTGTTTAATATTTATAATTTTTCCTAGCCTTCAGCAGCTATGATGCTATGTTCCAAAAAAAAAAAAAAATTCAGATCACTTCTAGAGTTGTTTAATTATTTAGAATTTGTCCTAGCCTCTGGCAGTTAGGGGGTTATGTTGCCAAAAAAAATCACTCCAGATAGCTTCTAGAGGTGTTTAATATTTAGAATTTGTCCTAGCCTCTGGCAGTTAGGAGGTTATGTTGCAAAAAAAAACCACTTCAGATAGATTCTAGAACTGTTTAATCATTTTTTTAAATTCTAGCTTCCGGCAATTGGGGGATGTGTTCATCAAACACACCCCCCACCCTTGAAATTATTGGCTGGCTATGGTCTTAGGTACGTAATAAACTCATAGCAAAGGTACTATATATATATATGGCGTATATATCATTTTCTAAAGAAATTGTAGCTCCCTACTTGTTGGAGTTGGTATGGAAATATATCATATGTTTAAATTCACCACAAAGAGTTTTGGTTTGAATTACGGGTTCCTTAAATAATTACTAATGAATATCAACACACAAGCTGCAAAATCATTTTAATTACGGGAATGTTCGTATGGAGGAGAATACAATTTAATTAATTTAAATTTGTTGAAAAATGACACCTTGACATTAGAATAAACTTGAGCCCTGGATCTTAGCGCGTCTATGTTCTAGCACTGAGCTATCCAAGATTCGTCCCTCGCTCATGATATTATATTCACGCGCACTGACGATATAAAAGTGTAGTCAGTTTAGTCAGTTCAGACTATAACTTATGTAAATATTATAGTATAGGCCTTTATCAAAGGTCCAGCTTTAGATCACATGATTTGACGTATGAATTAGTGAACCCATTTCTAGTAACTTTTATAATTGTCAAATAATGATCTTCCTATTAACATCAGTCTAAATCATACATTCAACTTATCCACTAAGAATCTTAGTTTGAATTACAGCTTCAACTCGGAACCCATTGTTGTTTGTTGTTCCGGGGCCTAGTTACCAGTGGTTGATAATACTCCATTATTTGATGTCCCGGGGCTTTGTTACCAGTGGTTCATAATATTCTATTGCTTTATGTCCCGGGGCCTAGTTACCAGTGGTTGATAATACTCCATTATTTGATGTCCCGGGGCTTTGTTACCAGTGGTTCATAATATTCTATTGCTTTATGTCCCGGGGCCTAGTTACCAGGGGTTGAAAATATTCCATTATTAGATATCCCGATACCTGGCTACCAGTGTTTCATAATATTTTATTTTTTTATGTCCCGTGTCCTTGTTACTAGTGGTTCATAATATTCCATTATTTGATATCCCGGCGCCTTGTTACCACTGGTTCATAATCTACTATTGTTTGATGTCCCGGGGCCTGGTTACACGAGTAGGACATGACTTGTACCAACTGGTTTAACTTATGCATATGCGGACAAAATGATCAACAGCCATTTGGTTAAACCAAAAAGACCAACTTAGAAAATAAATGCCTTACTAATGATGATTTTAATCCACAAAATTAGCATATAACTGAACGGATAGTATGACGTGGTGATTAAAAAAAATCCACTAAATTGTTTTTTTTTTCCCTTAGCTCTCACTCCCCGTTTGAGCTACACGCAGAATAAGGAATGCGAATAACGTATTAGACCATGTGACCATAAATGTGGGTATTTATTAAAGTTATAAATTTTATTAAAAAATAATATTTCATAGACTTTACTTGTTATTTTCCGTTTACGATTTTGTTGTCGAACACTTTGTTTGTAATGTATTAACTTGTCGGTCAATTGGTCAATCCATCTCGACTTTTGTATACCAGTAGGTCCTCTCAAGTCAAACAGTTGTATATCTTATCACATGGTCCTAAACGTGTCGATCACTTGACACGAGATATTTTTATTTATTTGTTCAACCAGTTGGCTGTCGATCACTTTGCCTTCTTATGCATAAGCTTGTCGACCAGTTGGTCCTAGTCTTGTAGGCCACTTGACCTACGTGGTATTCAAAACATTTTTACAGATTTTTGGCCGGTTTGTAAGATGCCAATCATGAGCTCTGTTAACTATTATAATAATAACAACGAAAAGTAATACTTTTTGTTACTACAAATAAAGAACTCTAAAACCTGCTCCAGTCCATCATGAACTCTAAGGCATCACTCTCGTAGACTAGATCGTTAAAGACAGGGAGATCAGGGTTCGATCTCGGTCAGGTGTACAGAGGGTAGTTTTATAATAAATTGTTTCCCACTCTCTCTACGCAAATGCAAGTGCACTTCCTTTAAATTCAGCTTTCCTAATTCCTAACTAAGTAGCGTAATTAGTACATGTGAGTATACCGCGAACGGATAGTAAGAACTCGGTGCTAAAAGAATAATAAAAGAACCTTAAACTTTCACCACTCAAATTATTTCATTATATTGCCTAGTAATACATTTTATTTTTTTCTTCTAAGAACATATTTTGTAAATATAGGCCTAATAGTATTCGGTACAATAAATACTTTGCTACACGCGTAATAAGCCCATTTATTTTAAATTATTAATATTCTATGAATCTTAGTAGCCAGGATTCAAACTCAAGACCACAACTCCCGGGTGAGCCATGCAGTGACCATTCATGTTCTAAATTATTAAATAACAGTGAAGTTCCTTAGCGGAAAAAAGAGGTACTGATATGACAACCCTGTTGTGAACAAAGAGCTGGCAATCCCAGCTTACTTTCCCACTCCCCCTGTCCAACCCCCCTTTACAACACAACACCCCCCTTTCAACCATGTTAAAAATCCCCTGTCAAAATGTTATAGCCTATTCATTCTAGGAGAAGCTTGCTGGACGAATCACCTTAATTATCGTTGGTGGAAACATCGATGTATGTTCGCTTTTAAATAGTAATTATCTTTGGTGGAAACATCGATGTGTGTTCGCTTTTAAATAGTAATTATCTTTGGTGGAAACATTGATGTGTAATCACTTTTAAATAGTAATTATCTTTGGTGGAAACATCGATGTGTGTTCGCTTTTAAATAGTAATTATCTTTGGTGGAAACATTGATGTGTGTTCGCTTTTAAATAATAATTATCTTTGGTGGAAACATCGATGTGTGTTCGCTTTTAAATAGTAATTATCTTTGGTGGAAACATCGATGTGTGTTCGCTTTTAATAGTAATTATCTTTGGTGGAAACATCGATGTATGTTCGCTTTTAAATAGTAATTATCTTTGGTGGAAACATCGATGTGTGTTCGCTTTTAAATAGTAATTATCTTTGGTGGAAACATCGATGTGTGTTCGCTTTTAAATAGTAATTATCTTTGGTGGAAACATCGATGTATGTTCGCTTTTAAATAGTAATTATCTTTGGTGGAAACATCGATGTGTGTTCGCTTTTAAATAGTAATTATCTTTGGTGGAAACATCGATGTGTGTTCGCTTTTAAATAGTAATTATCTTTGGTGGAAACATCGATGTATGTTCGCTTTTAAATAGTAATTATCTTTGGTGGAAACATCGATGTGTGTTCGCTTTTAAATAGTTATTATCTTTGGTGGAACCATTCCTGTATGTTCGCTTTTAATTAGTAACTATCTCTTGTGTCAATATTTCTGTGTGTTTGGCTTTAATTAGTAACAGTAGCTACTGTCATTATGTCGGCTATTAGCGACTCTCCTAGCTTACACTTCGAACAAACCGTAGGTAGCTAATTTACCAGTTAGGGACTTAATATTACAAGCTAAATAGTTCCCGTCTTGTATTTGTTCCTCCTCTGTCAAACCCCTGATGGGTTCTCGCCTATACCCTCTCCTTGCCCCTTCCCCTGAGCCGGCACGCGTTCCATGATTTCCAAAACACTGCTCCGGACTGAGTGAAGCTCAGCCATCTTGCCTGAATGTGATGAACTTATGTGAGGCGCTGTACATCCAACCCCAATACGGGCCGGTCTAGTGGCGGGTCGCTACCCACAAGGGGGAGCTTATCACGTCTGTTTAATTACTCGCACAGTAGTGACTATCCTGCGGGCCAGCCCCAATTAGGTTAAGTCAAAGAGAGTCCATCGCTCGCTTGTCCACGCTTGGCTCAGTGGATAGGGGTGGCTGAATACATCGTCCAGGTAGGACGTAAGAGGGCTCTTTAGCAAGCCTGACCGGGGGAGTATTTTTTATAGCTGACTGTCTTTTAGGGAGTTAATTCATCTGGTCTACGAGACAGTGTGAGGCGGGAGTATTAATGCACCTACATTTGCCTGTAGGAAACTTCATAGGATATATATGACTTCTAGTTAACCTGGTCAGTTTACAAGGACAAAGGTTTGAAGGCTGGCGGGACAAAGGTTTGAACGAAAAAGTAGCGGCTCCGGTCTAGCAAAACTTGATGATTAATTGTTAGAGGGTTCGCTGTGCTGACCACATGACACCCTCCATCCGCGTGTGTTGGCACTATCATCGCTAACGGTGGCGGCCGCTCGGTCGGAATGGTTTTAAGTATGATACGTCAGCGAGTCCTCAAAATCAAAGCTAAATTACTTTTCTACAGTACAAGTTTTCATCCGACACCTTAGTTCAGTCGGTAGTTTGTCTGTCTACTGATCTAAGGGTTCCTGGTTCAATTCTAAGGATGACTGAAAAACTTATCATCAGTGAAATGTAGTTTTACCCTTTCACAGTGATAAATTGACGGCCGGGGACTGGATGTTGTGCCTGTCCTAGTCTTAAGTTAGATTGTAAGGCGCATGAAGCTAGGGCAGGCTTAGCTAGCCGGTAGTGGGAAATATATTACTTGAATAGAAAAAAACTGACCCAGGCTGAAAACAGTAGTGGATGTAAAAAAAAAGTTTTTAAGTTTTCATCCAGTTCGACATCTCTTTGTTCCCTTTTTCCCCCTCCCCTTTCCCCATCCCCCTGAAAAGGCGTGTTTTTGATCCAGTGGCTAATACACGTCACTTCTCCGAGAGAAACTCGTTAAAAACTCTATCTATCTATATAACTCTCTTCTCTAGTCCGAGCTAAGAGCAGTTGCGGAACTATCTATCTACTTACAGAACAATTTCCCGCCATTACAGGCTCGTCAACGAGGCTTCATTTACAACCGGCTGAAATACCGCGCGCGCTGGTTTCTAAATATTGGGTCGGTAGAAAACGTTAAAAAAAATGACAGAATAGAAGTTAAAAAGTGAAATAATTACGAAATAATATTTTGTTTTGATACCTTAGCAAAGAAATGCAATAAGACATAAACATTTATTTATTTTTTATATTAAAACAGATATGTTAAAACTCTTTATATTAGTTATCATCCAACCTGCTTCGATGGCCGCTTGGCCTAAAGTGTCGCTCTCGTGTTAGACTAGGTTGCCGATGACGGGAAGATCGGGGTTCGAATCTAGGTCGGGTTTAACGAGGGTGGTTTTCCCTGAAATTGTTTTCCCAACGCTCCCTTCGCGCAAATGCTGATACACTTCCTTTAAATTCAACTTTATCCATCCCTAACTCATTAGTGTCATTAGTATATATACGTATTACCTGAACAGGTAGTAAGATTCGGCGATTAAAAAAATATTCAATTTATAATTTAGAAAAAAAAAGTTTGGAAGGAATTTTGTGCATGTAAATAGAATAAATGTTCAAAAATAAGTTAAAGCTATGGGTTTTTTTTGTTTAACGTTTAATAATAGTAATAATAATAATATAGGTACTCGTGATTTTTTTTAATGGCTGTCAAAATGTTATAAGGGGACATACAGACCGATTTAGATAGTATTAAAATAATTTACATATATTCATACGTTAAGTCATGTGATCTGCAACTGTCATTGTTAACAGATATTATCAATAACTATAAAATAATTATAATAAGTAAAATTATATCAATTTTTTTCATCGTCATGTCTTACAGTCCTTTAGGGTTTTAAGCATATGAACTAATTACGCTAGTGTGATCTGGATGAGTAAGGTTTTATATAGGATGAAGTGTATCAGCATTTGAATGGAGGGAGATTACAAAAAACATTTAGGAAATACCCCCCCTTAGTAAACCTGATCGTGATTCGAACCTCTATCTCCCTGTCATTGTCAGTCTAGTCTAGTGTGAGAGTATCGCCTTAGACCATGCGGCCACCGAAGCCAGAATACCAAATTTATACAGTTTATCAGGTTTTCTCGTGACGTTTATTTTGGTCTTGGGGCTGTTCTCATCTTGCACGCATAGCGATGGTTTCACCTTCCAAGGCGTCGGGCTCGCGATAAACTTGAGTTTGAGTTTCGTATCTCGGCGTTTTTGCACATGTGATTCCACACTATTCCCCCCCTCCCCCCATTTTTTCATGCTAGTGCGGGTGCACTTTGTCTAAGCTACCTTCGTGAAAAGTGTGGTAAATGCGCAGTAGCTGAGAAATGAAACATTTAAATTAGGTTTAAAATGAAGGCTCGTCGTCTAGTGACCCAGAGATCCTGGGTTCGATCCCAAGAGCTTCCAAATTATTCTGTGAATCAATGGGATTAGAATGAGATCAAACTCAGCCCCGTGAGGACAATTGAGGAGCTACTTGAATAAATAAGTAGCGGCTCCAGTCTAGAAAACTGAGGTTAACGGCCGGAGGGTTCACTGTGCAGACCACATGACACTCTCTATATGTAAATGTTGGCACTACCTATCAGCTTCGCCAACAGACGCGGGCGCTAGGTCTACATAAGGCGCTTTCGGACTGAAGGCTTTGGAGCTTTATTATTATTTTCATTAACACGCGCGCTTTTAATACAGGATGACCCAAAAGTCTGGACACATAGGTGAAATGTGGTCAAGTTATTGAATAACATCTTCCAACATGCTGTCCATCCTTAGCGATGTGGATTTCGACGCGCTTTGAAATATTGATAAGAACAAGCGCTTTGAAATATTGGCATGAACAAGCGCTTTGAAATATTGCTATGAACAAGCGCTTTGAAATATTGATATGAACAAGCGCTTTGAAATATTGCTATGAACAAGCGCTTTGAAATATTGATATGAACAAGCGCTTTGAAATATTGATATGAGCACGACTCAGTAGCTGCACATTTCCGTCAATCCTAGTACATTCATTGATGATGCGGTCCTTTTAGACAATCAATCTATGATTTTCATTACGTACATCCTTTCCTTCAGCACACCCCAGAAGAAGAATCCTTCTGGTATGACGTGCATTGAAAGCCACTGCTATCTGTCGATATGACCACCCCTCACATCCACTCAGTAGTACCAGGTCAATACGATCTTCTTTCAATGGACATGAAGTCAATCTGTGAGCAAAACAGAAATAATGTAATAATACGACATGTATCCAGACTTTTGGGTCATCCTGTAGAACAAGACGTTTAACGTACTTTTATCTAACACTTACAGTATTTTTTTAATATTTATTTATGTTTTATTTTGGTTGGTAACGCCGAAAAAATATTGTTAACCCAAGAGACTAGATAATCGATGTGTGAATCGATAATATAAGTGTGAATGTACACATGATCTGAAACCTTAAGAATTATTATTATTATTTTAGAATAAGAGTTTTGGATGCTTTGTAAAACTGGAGCTACCAAGAAATGACCATTTCTCGTTGATGTTCATTTATTTCCCAAGTGAAATATAGCAAAGAGAAATGCCGCGTACCTCACTCTCGTTTTTTTAGGGTTAAAAACACTTACATTAATACAATGTAACCTTGAAGAGGGATATATATGTTTTAGGGAACTGGGGAATATCTCATACCACTGGGACACATGTACAGTCATCGACATAAAACATTTGGACAGCATCATCACTATCATTATTATTATGTGTTCTAATTTTCGACAGATCCGTTACCTTGTCCAAATTGGGTCCGCCAGCTTGTCCTCCTAATATCAGCTCCCTGGATCATGAAACTTAATCTTCTTTCCTTGTTTGAGGTAATTCATCAATTGCCTTCGTCATCTTCCTGGTACCCTAACCCCTTCCACTTTACTTTCTATGACATTCAACGAGCCATTTCTTCTCCTAATGTGACTCATGCATTTGGTCTTTCTTCGTAGCAGCTGAAATACTTATAGCGCTTAGTGGTGGTACTAAACAAAACTAGTTTTTTTAAGCTTTGTGGATTGCTGAATTATTGCCCTATCTTAATCTTTTGGATCGAGTTGATTTCTTTAGTTACATACATATGTAGGCCTACCTAATCACTCTGTTCCCTTAAGGTGTAGGCAAGAAACTGTGCATATAGCTCAAAAAAACAACTCTGTACTTAATCCATCTTCACTAACTTTCTCCACACTTCCCTATCCTTGCATACTCCCTTCTCTTCAACAACATCCATACATTGTTTCAGTTTTAAATAATGTGACTCAAGATAATGTGGGTTTTTAAAATGTTCTATGTATGTTGTTCCAAAATAAAAATGGCTATAATAGCTAGACATAATTTGACTCACGCTATAATAGAAATTATATCACATAATAATATTATAATACAACATATCGATACTCAAAATCCGAAGATAATTAGCATAGAATGGTGGTTTTACTAGGCTACCTAATTCAAACTGCAATAAGTTGAAACCATATTGGAAAGAGTAAATAGATATTTAACAATTTTATCGCATTACTTAACTTATTGACGATTTGATAATAGTTTGGATTTATATATTTTTTTAAAAAGTCTGCCATTATTTATTTTGAATTGTTTTTATTAATTTTAAGGAGTGAAACTAAATAGCATCTAAAGTTACCGTTTGCAGCGCCAACTGGTGGACACAAAGTTAACTATGGATGAACTACTCCCTACGGAATGTAGGAGTGTTTTTTTAAAATAATCCAGGCCTACCTATTCAAGAAATCTAATTTGTTGTTCAGCAAATAAAATCAACTGAGGAAGAAAATGTCTGAACTAGTGTGGTGGATATATTATATATATTATTTTAAAGGCAAGAAGCAGGCACGACTTACAAGTGACTTTAAATTTTTTTTAAATAAAACGTTTTATTTCGGTTTTATCTCGTTATTAAAAAAAAGTTAACAATATTTATTTGATTTGCTAGATAAACAAAAAACCAAGTATTATAATACTAATAAATTGCGTTCAATATAATTTGATCAATCCGTGTCAAACAAATGAACAATCAAAACATGTTTAAAAGCATAACTCAACTGCCATAGAAACAGAATCGCTTATCCAAACACAATTGTCATTGTTGTAAGGTGGCGCCTCTGGCGGCAAGTTTGGTGAAGGCATTACCTTTCTTTCAGAGTAGGGTTTAGTTAATAAAGGGTAGGTTTAAGGCAAGAGGTAAGAGGGGAAGGGAGGGGACGCTTCAAGGAGAGAGAGAGAGAGAGAGAGAGAGGAAATGTATGATAATTCTCTTGACGTTTCTTGTCTTTGCTCTCCGCACATTTTGCGGATTAATCCGCAAGAGCTCCTTTACTCGCGGCTTAGAACCCTGCGAGGTAATAATGATTGTTGGACAACAATGCAGCGATACAAAAGACTGCTCTGGGAATAAACTTCTTTTTTTTTATTATTCACACACAGTAGTTTTTTTTTTTGTAGGAAGGATATTTTTTTAAAAAAGAAACAAATAAAAAAATGTTGGTGTCAACATTAATAGCGTCAAACACTTGGAGCTCAGTTGGTGGCGTGGTCTGTCTACTCACAGCTTCCCGGCTTCGATTCCCAGCATGGCCGAGAAATTTACCATTGGTGAAATATGGGGTTTTTCCCTTTCACAATGATGAATCAACGATCGGGGGGCTGGGTGTTGTGTCTGTTCTATGTTTAAGTTGCTTTATAAATCGTGTGCTGATATAATCAGTCGGTTCAGAACATGCATGTTAAACGCCATATATAAATAAATAAAAGTTCTTTACTAATATTTAATGGGATATATGCATCTCAAATATAATTATCTTACCTTATTTTTATTTAATTAATGTTTTATAAAGTACACTTCGTTTGCCTTGAAAGGTTCTTACCTTGACTTACTAAACCATGGTCCTATCTTATAAGCTGCGCTTTAGTGGAACTTGTCAAGGTAAGCTTTATATCATTCAGGGCAAACGGTGTGTGCGTGTGTGTGCGTGTGCGCGCGTGTTTGTATGTACGAGTGGGTTTGGATGCTGCCCCCTTGTCCAAGGTACTGAACCGCATGCCTAGGGCAATCATTCCACCCCGGTGTACGAACTCTGGTTAACTCGCGGTAATTGCAATTGCTGGTGTGATCCGATGATTAATTCAGTAATTCAACTAAACTCCGCCTCGTGGCAACCAGACTGTGATTTAGGGGTGAACACGGGAAGGTTGCTGGTTCGACCTCCGGTGGGATAGTTGGATACTAGTATCCTAGTGATGGCAGTCACAGTCACATCGCAACAGACCACGCAGTTTCACACTAGCAACGGTTTGTGACGATTCAATGGTGTTAAAAATGATTGAAGTCTTTGCTACAAAGTTTATTTGTGCAGTACGAGCACGTATTACATTATGGGATTCTATATTATTCCAACAAGATAATAAAGTGAGATAAATGGTATGGATATCGAACAACCCGCTTCAGTGGTCGAACGGTCTAAGGCGTCACTCTCGTGTTAGACTGGCCTGTATGATGACGGGGAGATCAGGGTTCGAATCCCGGTCAGGCGTACTGAGGGGTGGATTTTTCCTAAATGGTTCCCTACTCTCCCTCTATGCAAATGCGGGTAGATTACCTCTAAAATGCTTCCTTTCTCATCCCTACCCCATCAGGAGTAATAATTATTACACATACGTATAACTTGAACCGGTAGTAAGACGAGGTGATGAAAAAAAACTTGTCAAAATATTCTTCTGACATCCTGAAATAATTGAAAGTTTTAATTGATCTTCCCTAAATTCTTCCTACAATGTATATAAAGCACACTAAGCTAACCTCGAAGTGTTAATTTGGTGCACCTGTATATTTCTAGTTCTTTTCTTCTTTATCAGCAGCAACAACACCCCTGTGACTTCCTCGACAACCGTCGTACGATTGGCTTGCGTGTGTGTGTGTGGCTGTTCGCGGGAAGGGGCACTAAACATTAGTGTGTTTTTTTATTATTTAGCACAGCGTCTTACTATACCGTTCGGGTTATACGCTTAAGTACTAATTACACTAATGGATTAGGAATTGGGAAGGTTGAATTTAGAGGAAGTGAACCCGAATTTGCGTGAAGGGAGGGTGGAAAACATTTAGGAAAAACCACTCTCAGTTCACCCGACCTAGATTCGAACCTCGATCTCCCCGTCCTCAGTGGTCTAGCTCAACACTAAACATTAGTGGTCATCGAGTCTGGTTTGTCGGTGACCGGGAGGTCGGGGGTTTGAATCCCGGCCGGGTGTATTGTTGGGAGGTTTTTTTCACCCCCTCTTAGATTGTTTCTCACTCTACCTCCGCGCAAATAGGGATGTATTTTCCTTTGGATAGTAACTTCCTTGTTCCGTTAGTAACTAAACAATTACATAGCCATTGTCACATATGACATATGCAGTAGAAACAAGGACATTGAATGTAAGAGAGACCAGGTAAGGGGAGGACATGGAGAGAATGTTAGCTGTCAGGAGGAGAAACAAGATTAGGAATGAAGTTATCCGGGAAAGAGTGGGAATACAGGGAGTACATGAGATAGTAGAGGAAAGACTGAGATGGTATGGTCATGTAATGAGGATGTTGGAGTACATGAGATAGTAGAGGAAGCAAGACTGAGATGGTATGGTCATGTAATGAGGATGTTAGAGTACATGAGATAGTAGAGGAAGCAAGGGTGAGATGGTTTGGGCATGTAATGAGGATGCTGGAGTACATGAGATAGTAGAGGAAGCAAGACTGAGATGGTATGGTCATGTAATGAGGATGTTAGAGTACATGAGATAGTAGAGGAAGCAAGACTGAGATGGTATGGGAATGTAATGAAGATGGAAAAAGAAAGGATGCCGAAGAAAATGTTGGAAATGAAGTATGTAGGAAAAAGACCGTAAGGGAGGACAAGAAAGAGTTGGGAGGAGCAGATAACAGAATGTGTGCAAGTTAGAGGAGAAGAGTGGTGGAAGGATAGAGGAAGATGGAGGCATTTTACTTAACTGACCTAGCCACAGGCTGGAGACAGTTGATGATGATGATGATGATGATATAGCCAGGATGGGCTGTACGGGTCCCTGAAACCAGACTCTAGTTATTGAACCAAGTGCAGACACGCTCGCCATTTATCTATGATCTGTAAGTTCAGAGAATAATGCGAAGAGTACAAGAAGGAAAGTTACATTAGCCACAATTTTAAGGACAACTGTTATTTCTCAAACCCAGTAAATACTTTTATAATTAGTATAAATATGATAGAGACCTCTTTTGACCATAATCTAAACTACATTAGAAAGGTATCATGATTGTCTAACAGATGGCAGCACTAGCTCAATTTAAATATAACAGAGACCTCTTTTAACCATAATCTAAACTACATTAGAAAGGTATCATGATTGTCTAGCAGATGGCAGCACTATCTCAATTTAAATATGATAGAGACCTCTTTTAACCATAATCTAAACTACATTAGAAAGGTATCGTGATTGTCTAACAGATGGTAGCACTGGCTCAATTTAAATATAACAGAGACCTCTTTTAACCATAATCTAAACTACATTAGAAAGGTATCATTATTGTCTATCACATGGCAGCATTAATTCAATTTGAACTAAAATGGAACTTGACCGATTTTTTTCTTCCTGTAATCTTAAAGTGTATTCTGGAATACAATTATCTTTCCAAACAATGTTTTTTTTTAAGTGATAAGAAAATGGGATATGACAAACACAAGTTCCCGACGCGATGGAACCTTTTGATAGACGGACCTTGAAATGAATGGGGGAGGGGAACGTTCCCCTCATAGATAGACCATCACTTGACTAATGAAATAATTGGATGTTATAGAAGGGAGCAAGGGGTATCGTGATCCACGCACGAACACGCTATTTACTTTGTGAGGAGGCTCCCTCCCCTCCTCACCCCTCCTGTTGTTGCCCCTCCGCCCCCACAACCCACCCGCTATAGCCAACACAACAATGCCAATACGTTGCGTCCCACCCATATTCAATTACTGACATTACTCATGCCGCGATACCCAGGTATAGTTCACAACAAACCTATGTTCCACTCGGTGCTTGCTCCTAGCACTTTATATGAGGTCATGTCGCGATACCCAGGTATAGTCCACAACAAACCTATGTTCCACTCGGTGCTTGCTCCTAGCACTTTATATTGAGGTCATGTCGCGATACCCAGGTATAGTCCACAACAAACCTATGTTCCACTCGGTGCTTGCTCCTAGCACTTTATATTGAGGTCATGTCGCGATACCCAGGTATAGTCCACAACAAACCTATGCTCCACTCGGTGCTTGCTCCTAGCACTTTATATTGAGGTCATGTCGCGATACCCAGGTATAGTCCACAACAAACCTATGTTCCACTCGGTGCTTGCTCCTAGCACTTTATATTGAGGTCATGTCGCGATACCCAGGTATAGTCCACAACAAACCTATGTTCCACTCGGTGCTTGCTCCTAGCACTTTATGTCGAGGTCATGTCGCGATACCCAGGTATAGTCCACAACAAACCTATGTTCCACTCGGTGCTTGCTCCTAGCACTTTATATCGAGGTCATGTCGCGATACCCAGGTATAGTCCACAACAAACCTATGTTCCACTCGGTGCTTGCTCCTAGCACTTTATATCGAGGTCATGTCGCGATACCCAGGTATAGTCCACAGCAAACCTATGTTCCACTCGGTGCTTAGCACTTTATATCGAGGTCATGCCGCGATACCCAGGTATAGTCCACAGCAAACCTATGTTCCACTCGGTGCTTGCTCCTAGCACTTTATATTGAGGTCATGTCGTGATACCCAGGTATAGTCCACAACAAACCTATGTTCCACTCGGTGCTTGCTCCTAGCACTTTATATTGAGGTCATGTCGCGATACCCAGGTATAGTCCACAACAAACCTATGCTCCACTCGGTGCTTGCTCCTAGCACTTTATATCGAGGTCATGTCGCGATACTAAAGTATGAAGTGTTAGACCTAATGTGACCAAATCTGTATTGTGAACGATTCTCAGGTCTGAAAGCGACGTTGCAACTGACCGTACTCGATGCGCGTGTCACCCCCCTCCCCCTGAATCCCCCACCCCCCTCTCTTCACACAGGCTGGTGTTGTTTTCAGATGTATATTTAATTATTTTCATGGTTGGGCGGCCATGAAATTCCTCTCGCTCGCCCATCAAGGGGTGAACACCAAAAACAGGACGATCGCGTCACAGGACTCTTTAAAATACATCAATTTATTTTTACGTGCTAATTGACCGAACGGAGTGAGGTCCTGTTTTTGACTCTACTCTTTGGCATCCAAATTTAGGCCGAAAAACGTATATACAATTTTTTTTAATTTTGACATATATTTGCGAGACTGGCGTCTTAAAATGCGTGGACAATAGTTATTCTTTATTAATTTAATATACTATTGGAATATATATTATATATATATATATATATATATATATATAATTAATTTCTTTTTCGGTCTAAATTTATCACCAAGGATAAATAAAACAAGTTAATGGAAAATCCTAAAATTAGTCCCGATCCGGAACAGAACGCGGTCTTGACCCTTCCGCCGGTTAGTGACGCCCGCCCACTCCATCTAGGAGAAAGCACATGTACTAGGAAAGTAGTTCAGTTTTAAACCTAGTATTTAAGTTTTTTTTCCCCTTATTAGAAGTAATTGCATTCAAAACCCAATTTACGATCATTTCGATCGGTATTTTCAACCTCGAGAGTCGAACCCAGGGATGCGCGACTGCGCGAGGCTGATGTCTATGTGTGAATCACGCGTAATAGGGTTTTGATGGTAGGGGAGGGACACGGTTCAAAACCAGGAGACGTCACTCGTTATTAAATTAAAGTCAAATGGGGCAGGTGATGTATCTTTGTTAAGTTCCGGTGCCACCCACTTCAGCGCTCTTCCTCAAATGGAACGTCTCTCGGCCATCTGCAAGCCGCGCTTCTAATGGGTGACATACTTGATCCGTTGCTTTGATTTCTGGAAGAAAACAGCCCCTGCAAGATTTAATTTATTTCACACATGCGTTGCTTGACCTTATTTAAATAGTCGGACCTTGCTTCGTTTTAATATATGGTAGCGCTATCTACATCTTTTATAAGTTGAAGACACTATTAAACTAATTGTATTTCTTATCAACACCTTTTAATTGTTAAATCCCTGAACTTTTACAGTGATACGTGTCGCATTATTGTGGATGTTATGGTAGGAATGTTTTTGTTTTGTGTAGCTCATCTGATTCCGTAAGCATTGAACCAATTCAGCACTCATTGTTGGCAGAGATCAATAATGTACCTGTTTTAATTGTAATTTTTGGAGAATCACAAGTGGAAGATTACTAACATTGTTGTTTTAACCGTAATTTTTTTAGAATCACAAGTGGAAGATTACTATCATTGTTGTTTTAACCGTAATTTTTGGAGAATCACAAGTGGAAGATTACTATCATTGTTGTTTTAACCGTAATTTTTTGAGAATCACAAGTGGAAGATTACTATCATTGTTGTTTTAACCGTAATTTTTGGAGAATCACAAATGGAAGATTACTATCATTGTTGTTTTAACCGTAATTTTTTGAGAATCACAAGTGGAAGATTACTATCATTGTTGTTGTTGGACTGGACCGCTAGTGTGCAATCCATGTGGGATAATATGATTCACAACAGAATGCACCAGAAATGATAACAATAGCATTGTGGAGAAAATTAACCTCGATTCGTTTTAATCAGGAATTGTCACATGACACAGTACTATACTTGAACCAGTTTTTAAAATATAACTTGTTACTTGCTTTCTTTTTTTATTTAGGTTTTCTTTTGGGCGTCGTTTGAAATCTTAGTGTCATTGTACAAACACCGAAAATTACATAAAATTATTATCATCATTAGCACCGCGTCTTACTACCCGTTCGGGTTACATGCACTTACGCTAATGTGCAACGGTAGGGTGATTGTGAGATGGAATGGAGGACCTACAGTTTAACGTGGGATCCAAACCACGGTGGAGGCCTGACATTCCACACATTCACAAGTTGTGATTAATACACGTCTTGTCAGAGGTGAAGGAAGGGTTTGGGCAATCAGATAAATCTGTGCCGGGACCGAGGATTGAACCCCGGACCCTCAACACAGAAGTCTGACACTTTACCCCTAGACCACCAGGTCACCCTAATTACATAAAAGAATATTTAACAGTATATTTATTTTAAATTAAAATTTTTATCTATTACTTAGTGCTGTCTAGCTCCCAAAACATAATTTTGGGGGTTTTACATAAAAATATAAGTTTGGGGGCTTTAAATCAAAATATAATTTTATTAAATATTTTGTCTATGACTTTAACTTGGATTTGGACGCTATCCTACAAACTAAATTAAATGAGGTGATAATAATTGTTTAAATCAATCTTATAATAATTGTATAACTTTTAAATCTATAGTATGATTAAAGTTAGATGATTTAAGAGTAAGAACAAATTATATTTTTTATAAGTGCTGTTAACATAGTAAGCCTGCCGTGGGACCATTCGCACATTGTTTTAAATTCATGTGTGTTCGGGTGATCCATAATGTGCTCAGCCGGTTCTACAAGAAAGATGGTGTAACCTTTTGATTGAAAATCATTACTTCCCCCTTCTCACCTCAACTCTTGTGTTTTTCATAATGTAGTCCGATGTATATAAAAGCCCATTTGTTAGGTGTGGTTTTTTTTCATCCCGTCATGTAACCCCCCCCCCCCCTCTCACCCCCGTTTGAAATTTGATGCGCAAATTACATTACATGCACTGCCCCAGAAATATCCACTTGGATGTATTCGCCATTTCTGTTTAATTGTTATCGGCCTGCAATTGAAATCCGGTAGTGATAAAACCGATCGGCCAATTAATACCAATTGATTCACTGTCGTTGTCGGTAACGACTGCGACTGCGCGTTAAAAGGCCGGAAGGATATTTTGGCACAGCTGTTTCCCAGTCGATAATTGAAAATAAACTATTTCGTGCGTTTGTTAACAGAACAAACTTAGAGAATATTGTGATGTGTCTATCATGTTTATAATTTTAAAATAACGACTCGAACAATCATGAACGTAATATGTATACTTTGTTTAATTAAAAGGGTGAGGGGATAGCTAAATTAGAGCGAGATAGACGATTACGTGTTGCCAAATTTGAGAACATAAACATCACAAGGAAATTAAACAAGCCATTCAAGATTCTAAAAACATATCAAAATTAAACTTTTACTTATTAATACAAAACTTTAAACAATGAGGGTCAAATCGTTTTCGAAAATTGATATGTGGGCATATAAATCTACACGCTTTGCTAAGTTTATTAATTTACTTAGTATGTTTTATTTATTACTCAGCATTTATTCAAATAGTTTTTCTGTTTTGTACTGGAAGTAATAAGATTTGGATTTAATTTATTTCAGTTATAAATATCTAATTCATATTCTCTTTTTAAACCCATTTCAATGTTTAATGAACTTATCATTTGAGCTTAATGAATTTGTTACAGCAATCATAAATACTAAATCATAAATATTCACTTGATGTAAAATTTGAAATAACTATTCCAATTTATTAAACACGGTTTTTTAAACCACGAATTCCAACGCGTTTCAGCAGATCTCCTTCATTAATACATTTAATTTAATGTCCATTTAATTGGAGAAGTATTTATAAAACTTTAGACGCACATCAGTATTATCTAACGCTGTTTATTATAACGTTGTCATGCAATTCTTAAATATAATATGATAATACGAAGATCAAATAAATATATTCTTAGATAACTCAAATCTCCATATCTTCTTTAAATTAAACTGCTCTGTTCGCTTTTATATATTACACTGTGCCAAACGCTTTGTGTGATAAATTTTCCTTATTTTATTTTAAATAAATTATTTCCGTCAATGGTGAAAATAGCCCACTCGATATGAAGCAGTCCCTTAAATCTTTCAGGGACAAAATAAATGTGTTGAAAACGCCAGAGCACTCTAGCGGCAAACCAACCGTTCAAGTGCACAATTTCGGCTACAACAATCCCAACGAGGTTTTAAAATATAAAAAAAAAAATCTACTTCTCTTTACTCCATGGTTCCCTGATTGACAGATCCATTATTATGTAATAGTCACAACCGAAACGCTTTCCATCAACCTTTTTTTTTTCTTTTACAATCACATTAGCAAAATGAAAATCTGTGTCTGATTTTTTTTTAGCACTTCTTTTTAAATGTCAATAAAGAACACGGTACATTAAAGCAAAAAGACAGTCTTCATGTCTAAAAAAAACAAGGGGGGAGGTTTTTAAAAATGCCATGAGTAGTTAAGGAGATATGATGGTTCAAAAATGTTTTGAAATATAAGAAAGTTGTTATAAAAAATCTGAAATTGCTGATAATACAGTTTTTTGGAACAATCGTAAAGTAATATTATTATTATTATTTAGCACCGCGTCTTACTACCCGTTCGGGTTATACGCACTTACGCTAATGTGTAATGGTAGGGTGATTGTGAGATGAAATGGAGGACCTACAGTTTAACGTGGAATCCGAACCACGGTGGAGGCCTGGCAGTCTTGTCAGAGGTGAAGGAAGGGTTTGACAATCGGATAAATCTGTGCCGGGACTGAGGATTGAACCCCGTACCCTCAGCACAGAAGTCTTGACTCCTTACCCCTGGGCCACCTGTCGTAAAGTAATAAATAACATTAATAGTCAAATAATATTTCACTCGTTATTTTATTATAGACCAAATGTATGTGTTATTTAAGTCGTTTTACTTGGCTAATTCCCTGTATTTTGACTCTTGTAGGTTAAAATACAAATAAAACGTGGCATAAATATCACTCTTCAGTCCCAACATAGGATGGCGGCATATTATTTACCATTGTTGGCTCACACAATATATTATTAGCCAATGGGACGAGTCTACTTACTTAAAATATGACTACATGTGATCTTTATCGTTAAGTGAAAGCTCGAGATAATGTAAAGTCCTTGATAAGCCATAGATTACAAAAGTCACACGCCATTAACTAATCGATTATTTCGAAATAGGCTGGATTTAGTTTAAACATATGAATACTCAGGCTTGGCTCTGTGTAGAAAAATTTGTAACAAGTACCTAACAGGATTTACCAGTACTGCATGTATCCTGTCGAGGTTGGGTTTGTTTAGTTGATGTTTAAGAAAATACCCGCTCTCCATTGGAAAAAAAAGGGATGCTTTAAAAACACTCCCAATAAATCTTACAAACAGAAGCTGTTACCATTTATCTATCTATCTATCTTATTCAAGGGGGATTCCCTAGCTAGACTATTGCGTCGTGCTGTTGGGAAACTTCGCCACGGTTTAGAACGAATGTGACCGTACCGACCCGGTGTTGCCAAGTCTATAATCTCTAGCGATAGTACATGGACCTGAAATTGATTGTATTTTGACCGGTAGGATACTACTTTCTGACATATTGATAAAACCTGCGATTTTAATTTTTTTTAAAACAGTAAAATTTGTTACTAAAAAGCAAAGGCCACAGAATATTACTTTTAGAAAATATTCTAAAATTGGATTGTACACGTGGTGAAATTATATCAAAAGTAGTATCCAGATGTTACAGTTGGCAACACTGGGGGTACTGTATATTATGGTCCCTTGCAAGTCGTGTTGATAAAAAAAACACGTCATATTTAGGTCACTTCCTTGTTGCACGAGTCGGGGGTGACCCGATGTTTTCCTTCCAGCCAGTAGGTACTGGGAGCGCTGCGGTGCGGTTGTCATGACAACTCCTCTCGGGTTCAGTGGCGGGTGAAGATAGGTGGTAAGGGGGGGAGACTGCAAGGAGCAAATATTGGCAGATGAAACAAAGGACAGGAGGAGGATGGTGAGAAGAATGAAGGGGAGTGGGTGTTGTTACTGACAGGGAGAGATTAGAGTGAAACTGTCAGCTGAGTTTAAGAACTGAGTGCAAACTTGCTCGAAATGAGGAAACATTTCAAATGCAGCTGGTTGAGTATTGGAGGGTTGGGGGGGTGGGGGGAGGGTAGGAAGTAACCATAATTCAACACCGCTTTGATTCTACAAAGATATGTGGTCACTTTACATAGCAGATCAATTTTATTAAATAAACGAACTTGTTTGTTTATTCAATAATTGTATTCAATCATAGTTGTTGCTTTTGAAACCATCACTCGACTGATTTTAAACCGTATATTTACCGGAATTAAATTTAAAGATTTGTTCAGATATTGGCGTTGAATTAATATAGACATCAAGAAGTCACCAGCTTTGCTAGTACAATTTATATTTTTTAAATTAATAATGAATATCTCTTTCTCCATCAGGATCGCAAATGTCTACCAACTTTGGCGAATGTTTTTCTGGTGGTTTCTAAGCTGTGTTGGCGACTCGTATTACCAAAATCCCTCAGAAGGGATCAAATCGAGCTAACCTTAGACTACTTTAAAAAAGAAAAAAAAACTCTGAAGAAATTATCGCTGTATACCTTCTTTTTTTTTTACCACCGCGTCTTACTACCCGTTCGATTTATACGCTTCGTTGCATATCGTTGTTTTTAATATCCGGTTGCCATTCAAATAAATCATATAAATAATTTTAGCGTGAATTTGATTTAATTTTAAATTGAGCGTTTCTTTTAATTCTTGGATTGCATTTAAAGTTCTAGGCCAAGCTAAAAAAACGTATTTTCCTATTTACTTTTAAATGTCATAACTTTTATGGGTCTTAATATTCATGCCAATTATTAAAAACTTCACTCAATAGGATTCAAACGCGAATTCCCTTATGTCATAAGCTAGCTGATAGGACTGGTTCCTTGGTACCCTCAGCCTTTAATATATTTTGGGCCAGTTTCATATGCGAAACTGGCCCATTCCATTTTGGTCTAGGTAGGTGTCGTCCTGTATTTAGTATCGACTCGCACTTTAGGCGTACTAAATCTGACTATGAAACTGGCCCTTAATTTATAATAATAGTTTTACCATTTAAACATGACATAACGTGTATAAAGTCACCCCTCTAATGTACTAAGCTGAGTTTGATAAAGAGAATATATTTAGCATTACAAAGTAAATTTAAATGATTTTATACTCACATATCGACTACAATAATGGTTTTATCGTATTTTAGTAATAAGGCCCTCTGTTTGTAATATCAGCTTTTTCCTCTGGTCACAGTACTGTCAAAAAGCTAAAATCATAAAATGAAAGCTTGGTGGTTAACACTTATTTATTAAAATTTTTACTGCGCGCGGGCTAGTATGCGACGATACTAGCGCTCTTTGTCTTTGGTGTCTGATCACTGGAACTAAAGAGTAGCCAGACCTGTATATCTTGGACCTTGCTTCAGGTGAGACCAACAAAGCTGATAGCAATGACACGATAAAATTCCCCAGCCAGCCGGTACACAGTATTTATATTTTAATAATAAAACAGGAAGACATACATATTCTTTCCAATGAGTACAGTAACGATGTTAATTGGAAATTTGGTGTTGATTTTAAAGATTTATTTATCATTTAAAGTTCCGAAATGTGACCTGATTTTTAACAATTTACGTTTCTCTTCCATAAACAGTAGGTTTGTGTACACGATACGCTGGCTTGTGTACCGAGTGACGTCACAAGCTCAGCCAATCAGATGTCTTCTTCCATCTGGCGCTACCTTCTATTCTCTTTACATTGGTATGGATAGATAGATAGATCTTTCTCCATTTACCAGCGTGCTCCTTTTTATGAGTGTAAACGTTCGACAATATTTGTTTTGGTTTTAAGTATTTTAGCCGTTTCACTTGGCTTGTAAAACCCGCGGTGCCGCATGTAGCCCGATCCATCATTCTGGATCTGGGGCGCGATTAATCTTATTATGAACATTGATACCAAAAAAAATCCACCATTTTAGAGTTGACATATGGAAATATGTTATTATTTGAGTAAATCTAGTGAGGTTGATAAACCAGATATCTACTCTTAACAAGCCAATTCCTCCCAAATTTGCAAACCAAATCGCCTCTGTGTAATAACTGACACGCTTTAGTTTTGAGAAATTGTTTATGATTATGAAAAGAAATAAACTTCAAAGAAATCACAGCTCACGGACAAAGTTTCCTATTTCTGTGTAAAAAAAAATAGAGTTTGTAGAATTAGATGTAATATAAATTTTATTTAAGAATAGTAAGGATTAAAAAAAGATCACTTAAAATGGTGACAGTATTTTTCATTTTATCAAACGAGATGTACACGCTTGTAAAAACTTTCTAAAAAAATATGTTTGCGAAAACTTTCAATTCTTGGTTTATTATGTTCATACCCCCCTTTTTTCTTAATAAGTTTTATAATGTTCTAATAATATTTTTAATTTGTCAGGTGACAAAACAGCCAACTCTTTCTCCCGCCTCGCTTCACGTCGTACTTAAGGTGTAGTTTGGCTTCCTCCCCTTGGCTACAGTCGACTTAAATACCAAAAGAACCCCCTTTTACAAGAACTTATGCCTCGCTCTACAAGAATAATCTTTTCGCGAGGGTCTCCCACGACAAATTCTCTGCGTCAAAGTGAAAGGGAGGTTCCGGCATGTCAAGGTTAAACTGCGTAAAAGAACCGTCCCTTTGCCGGCGGGGTGTTAAGTGATGTGTGAATAATTAACAACGCGCTCTACTAATTACACTGCTACAAGAATAGAACAATCCCTGAGCATTATACTGCATACCAGGAGAGCTGAGAGGGAGCATTATACCGCGTACCAGGAGAGCTGAGAGGGAACATTATACCGCGTACCAGGAGAGCTGAGAGGAGGAATTATACCGCGTACCAGGAGAGCTGAGAGGGAGCATTCATTATACCACGTACCAGGAGAGCTGAGAGGGAGCATTATACCGTGTACCAGGAGAGCTGAGAGGGAGCATTATACCGCGTACCAGGAGAGCTGAGAGGGAACATTATACCGCGTACCAGAAGAGCTGAGAGGGAGCATTCATTATACCACGTACCAGGAGAGCTGAGAGGGAGCATTATACCGTGTACCAGGAGAGCTGAGAGGGGACATTATACCGCGTACCAGGAGAGCTGAGAGGGAGCATTATACCGCGTACCAGGAGAGCTGAGAGGGGGCATTATACCGCGTACCAGGAGAGCTGAGAGGGAGCATTATACCGTGTACCAGGAGAGCTGAGAGGGGACATTATACCGCGTACCAGGAGAGCTGAGAGGGAGCATTATACCGCGTACCAGGAGAGCTGAGAGGGGGCATTATACCGCGTACCAGGAGAGCTGAGAGGGAACATTATACCGCGTACCACGAGAGCTGAGAGGGGACATTATACTGCGTACCAGGAGAGCTGAGAGGGAACATTATACCGCGTACCAGGAGAGCTGAGAGGGAACATTATACCGCGTACCAGGAGAGCTGAGAGGGGACATTATACCGCGTACCAGGAGAGCTGAGAGGGAACATTATACCGCGTACCAGGAGAGCTGAGAGGGGGCATTATACCGCGTACCAGGAGAGCTGAGAGGAACATTATACCGCGTACCAGGAGAGCTGAGAGGAGGAATTATACCGCGTACCAGGAGAGCTGAGAGGGAACATTATACCGCGTACCACGAGAGCTGAGAGGGAACATTATACCGCGTACCACGAGAGCTGAGAGGAGGAATTATACCGCGTACCAGGAGAGCTGAGAGGGAACATTATACCGCGTACCAGAAGAGCTGAGAGGGAACATTATACTGCGTACCAGGAGAGCTGAGAGGGAGCATTATACCGCGTACCAGGAGAGCTGAGAGGGGACATTATACCGCGTACCAGGAGAGCTGAGAGGGAACATTATACGCGTACCACGAGAGCTGAGAGGGGACATTATACTGCGTACCAGGAGAGCTGAGAGGGAACATTATACCGCGTACCAGGAGAGCTGAGAGGGGACATTATACCGCGTACCAGGAGAGCTGAGAGGGAACATTATACCGCGTACCAGGAGAGCTGAGAGGGGGCATTATACCGCGTACCAGGAGAGCTGAGAGGGAGCAATTTACCGCGTACCAGGAGAGCTGAGAGGGAGCATTATACCGCGTACCAGGAGAGCTGAGAGGGGGCATTATACTGCGTACCAGGAGAGCTGAGAGGGAGCATTATACTGCGTACCAGGAGAGCTGAGAGGGAGCATTATACTGCAAACTACGAAAAAAAGAATGAAATATACCGCTAAATAAAACCAAAACTGAAATTTTGTAAACTTATTTATGTAAAGTTTTTTTTTTTAAGTTTATGTCAAATATAAAATACCACATAACTGTTGGTGATATTTCTGCTTACTTGCGTTTCCATCTATTGCGTGTCCAGATTCCAAATGTAGCCTAAGTTTTCATCAGTGGTGGTGGAACCTTAGTGTGGGAAAAGGAATGAAAAAAATGATTAAAAATGATCATACAATGCGCTACTCTTGTGTTATACTAGACTGCCGAAGATGGGGAGATCGAGGTTCGAATCTCTGTCAGCTGCATTGAGGGGGGTTCCCCCTGAACGGTTTTCCACTCTCCTTCCACGTAAATGGGGGTGCACTTCCTCTAAATTTAACCTTCCAAATTCCTAACACATTAGTGTAATTAGTACATAGGCGTATAAACCGAACGGGTAGTAAGACGCGGTGCTAAAAAAAACAAAGCAAACAAAATTGTGAGCACATTTTGTACATTTCTTATTTAATTTTTACTTCTTCGCAACCCCTTAAAAGAGGAAGTATTGTGATTATATATATATATATATAATTAATTCGAGATTTTGATGGATGTTGACGTTTCATGACCCCCTGAGACAGAAAAAGTTGTTTTCACGATTCTGTCCTGTCTGTCTGTCTGTCTGTATTACGCCCTGAAGTCCAAACTATTTTACCGATCGAGCTAAAACTTTGGAATCTGGGGTTTTCATAAGGGACCCTCCTAGGAGTTTTTGTAATCGGGTGCCTAACCCTAAAATTAAGGGCAGTTTACTTAAGAGCAAAAAAGAAAAAAAAAATCCATTCTCTCAAAAATGATTCGTACAATTTTGATTAAGATTGTATCTAGGCACTGTTTAACATTACGATCAAAACGGCATAGCTCATTTTCAAATGAAAACTACTTTGATGGGATTTTTTACGTTAGCGTAAATTTTCAATCTTGATCATCTTCGAAATTCTTTGAGATACAAAAAATTTATTATGCAAAGTTGTAGGTCTTTTAGGGAAATTTGATGCCCCCTCTGCTCCCCCCATATGTTTCTGTGACAATGTATATTATTTCGCTTCCCATGACTTAGAGTTGTATAATTTAGATAAAGGAGCTGGAAAAGTCTGTGCAGTGTACCGGACCATTTATTTTTAGATTTATTTTAAGGCGATTGGCCCTTTTAATTTGGCTGTGGAAACGCAAAGCCATGGGAAAAAACTGTTATCTTTAAGAATTTTTATTGTTTTGCAATTTTCTTTTCAGAAACGGTTTGTTCAAGAATACAAGCATGTTGATTATGCTGTACTTTTTGTATACACACCTCCTTATAATTTTAACAGTGATCAAATACGATAAAATTGACATTTCCAAAAGAAAACTCCGGCTTCATAACAAAACATAAGAAAATGTAACAATTAATAAACATCGATACATTATCTTAGAAGGGCTGTTGAAAATATTAACTATACAAATTTCACTCGTTCTAGAAAACTGATATTTACAAAATATGATTTTTCCACAAGACCTGTCCGGTAGCTAGCGCATCTACGGCTTTCGTGATCCATCTGTTCTCTTTGGCGCGGAAGGATATTTTGGGCAGTTGTGAAGCCACGCCACGCCTTTCACCCTCCCAACCACCTATGCCATAAAATAGGTTTTATACTTGCACTCGACAGGGCCAAGGATCACTTAATACAAGGTCATATTTTAGATTCATATTAGAAAAATATTTCATGGAAATGATTTAATCCATAGGGGGGGGGCAATTATCTCCATGTGGGGCACTGCATTCACTTCTCCCTCTTTTCTGCCGCCACTGGGTTTGATGTAGGGGCTGAGGAGTGTACCCTCAAAGTGTTAGTGAAGAACGTCCCTTTAGCCAGGTTCAAAGATTTGATACTAGATGTCACTAGTTACTTATCTCGTCTTGTAGTGACATCTACCAGCTATTACTTCAACTATGTCTCGCTTCGCTGCACAGTACAGTAAATTTAATAATTTTAAATCTGTTTTTTTTTTAAACGTGCGCTTTTAAAATCACAGGCGATTGATTATATCGGCACACGACTAAATTTAATTTAAATCTAGAACAGACATAACATCCAGTCCCCAGGCCATTAATGCATCATGTGAAAGGGTAAACCCACATTTCACCGATGATAAATTTTTCGACCATGCCGGAAATCAAACCCGGGACTCTTAGCTCAGTAGACAGACACGCTACCGACTGAGATAAATAAATATTAATATGTTTTATGATTTTTGGAGTGGGTTTGAAAAACATTTTACAAACTTCGCTTCAATGTCATGTTTTATTGCACCGCGTCTTACTACCCGTTCTGACTGTACGCAATGTGCTAATTACGTTGGTGTGTTAGGGATTAGAAAGGTTGGATTTAGAATATATGTACCCGAACTTGGTGTGGGGGGGAAGGTTAGAAAACCGTTTAGGAAAAACGACCTTTAGTAAATCATGAGTTGTCACTTTTGATAGATTACACCAACTACAATAGTAAAATACTTTCAACGTTGACCGCAATAAAATATGTTAAAGGTCCTTTATATGAAAATTGAACTGTCCTTTTTTTTTTTTCACAAATAGATGTAACCTCAAACTCCTGGTTCATAAGAGCTAACCGCTCTCCTAATGAGCCTGTCTGATAAGAGATTTAGGGCATGCGCAATGTCCCGGACACGTGATTGGAAGGAGCCAGTCGAACGAAGGACAGATATCGAGTGTTGGTTTATTTGAGAGGAAGGGGTGAACTGCGTTTCCGGGAAACTCTGATCTCTTGTTTCCTTGGACTTACAGTAAATATACATCGTGTGGTTTGGGGCGAATGTTCGTCACTCCGGTGTCGCGCAGTGTTGCCAACTTGTAGCACTAGGAACTGGTCAAAACATGAGTTCTCACCAGATACACGGGTGACATTGGGTCAGATGGACAGACATACATGGGGACAGACGGACAGATGGATGGACATACAGGGGGACAGACGGACGGACATACATACAGACAGACGAACATACATACAGATGGACAGACAGACGGACAACAACGGATAGACGGACATACATGGACAGACGGACGGACAGACAGACGGACATACATACAGACGGACAGACAGACGGACATACATACAGACAGACGGACATACATACAGACGGACAGACAGACGGACATACATACAGACAGACAGACGGACATACCTACAGACGGACATACATACAGACGAAAAAACATACCTACAGACAGACATACATACATGACAGATGGATCAGACAGACGGACAACAAAGGACTAGACGAACATACATGACAGGACAGACGTGGACAGACAACGAACGGACATACCATGACAGACGGACGAATACTACAGACGGACAGACAGACGGACATCTACCTACATACAGACGACAGACGGGACATACATACAGACAGACGGACATACATGGGGACAGATGGACAGACAGACGGACATACATGGGGACAGACGGACATACAGACAGACGGACATACATAGAACAGACAGACAAATACATGGGGACAGACGGACAGACAGACATTCATGGGACAGACGGACAGAATTGTAAAATCCACTTTTTTGAGTTCGGGAGAACAAAACGTCAAGATCCATCATAAACTCGATGTCGAATATGTTCGCGATGACAACACTTTCTCTATATGAGAAAGTAATGGGCTGGTTATCTCACTGTCCACTATTTGATTATTTTAGTCGACTCTGAAGAAAAGCTCGATCCAGACGGGGGGGGGGGGAAAAGCCAAGTTGGCAAAACTGATGTTCATGAGAAAAGAGTTTGTTGACACTCGGACTTCTGGGAAGACGATAAGAGGTTGGAAGTAGATCGTGAGAATAGCAGCCAACTCAAAAAACATTGACTTGCTATTATTTTCCTAAAATATGTTCCGTCAGAGGTTTAATTTTATAAACTGTACAGTTGTTTGTGGGGGTAGCTCAGAAGGGTTGTAAGTCGAGGAGTACCCAAAAACAACCCCTAGAGACCAGTCTCTCCCGACCCCTTCCATATCGCGGCCGCCGCCTCCCAAATCTTCGCCGCCATATGAGGGGAAATGTAAAATCCACGTACACATATCTAACATTATACGTAAATTAATAAAATAAATATTAATAAAATAAAAAGTGACGTTTATTCGAACAATAATAGGAAAAAAACACTGACGTTTAGTTAAATTGTGCGTAGTGAATATTTTTTAATGAAGTGAAAATATAAATAAAATAACTTATTTAAAAATCTAAGATTTGTCTCGCGGACACCAGGTTGGGAACATCTGCTCTAGAATATCGTTTTATTTACCACCTGTTAAGGTTATATGCATGATCTAAGAGATAAGGAAGGTTGAATTCAAAGTAAGTGTACCCGTATTTGCGTGGAAGGAGATTGGGAAACCACTTTGGGGTGGAGGAAAAAACACGTCAGTGCACCCAACTGCGATTAATACCCATATTTCCCTGTCATCGGCAGTCAATTTTAACACTAGAGTGACGCCTTAAACCATTGGGGGCCCTCTAAGGTCCAGACCAGGGGTCCCCAATTATTTTTGATGGAGGTCAGTTTTAAAAACTCGACATTACTTCCAGCAAAACTGTAACAGTGACTCAAGTCCAAGCCTTACAGGACTTGACTAATTCAAAAATGTGATTTTTTTTCTTGTTATTTTTATTTATTGCTGGAGTTCCATGTCTTACCACCCGCCCACCATCGAAATAGCATCATTTCTTTGTTTATCGCTATCTTGTCAAGGCCCTTGAAAACTTATCTGTGGTCCAGATACGAACCATGCTGGTCTAGACTTAAGAATATTGTTATTATTATTAGTACCGCGTCTTACTACCCGTTCGGGTTTACGCACTTACGCTAATGTGTAATGGTAGGGTGATTGTGAGATGAAATGGAGGACTACAGTTTAACGTGGGATCCGAACCACGGTGGAGGCCTGGCATTCCCACATTCACAAGTTGTGATTAATACACGTCTTGTCAGAGGTGAAGGTAGGGTTTGGCAATCAGATAAATCTGTGCCGGACCGAGGATTGAACCCCGACCCTCAGCACAGAAGTCTGGACACCTTACCCCTAGACCACAGGTCACCTAGAATATTGTTATGATGACCTCTGACCCCCCCCCCAACATTTCCCCCCTTACACTCATACTACCAGTCTGGGCTATCCGCAGATTAACACTGATGGGGTAGGGATGGGGTGAACTAGGTAGAGTTTTGCTAATGTGTACCCCCATTCGCGTGGAAGGAGAGTGGGAAACCATTTATGGAAAAACACATGGTACACTCCGCCAGGATTCAAACACTATATCTTCCCCGTCATTAGTAAACAAGGCAAAACGAGCCTGACATTTGGTCCACGCGCCCACCGATTCGGGTAGTGAAAATCTAAAAAAAGGGGGGAAGAGGTAATGAACAAACTTTCTCCCTAAAAATTAGCGCAAACTCTGCTTCCTCTTTACCCACGACAATGGTTTCTAAAGAAACAGGATGAAGAAAGAGAATTTTAAAATTGTTGTCAGCATTCGGCTGGAAAGAGGACTGAAAACCCGCACAGGAGGACATACTTCTGTGCTGAGGGTCCGGTGTTCAATCCTCGGTCCCGGCACAGATTTATCTGATTGCCAAACCCTTCCTTCACTCTGACAAGAGTGTTATTAATCACAATTTGTGAATGTGAAGAATGCCAGGCCTCCACCGTGGTTCGGATCCCACGTTAAACTGTAGGTCCTCCATTTCATCTCACAATCACCTACCATTACACATTAGGTAAGTGTGTGTAACCGAACGGGTAGTAAGACACGGTGCTAATAATAATAACACACAGTAGAACCCGATTAGTCAGGCGTGCTGATCGCTCACCTGACCCTGCCAGTCATATTAATGGAATATCCAAGATGTGTGAAACTAATTTATTTCGAAAAAAAAACTTGGTGGAAATTTATTGGCGACTACTTCAGAAGTATAAGGCATTTTTTTTTAAATTTTGCAATTTTTCTAACTCTAAATTTGTAAATTTCAAGTAAAGAAAATACTGTAATAGATAAATGTATGTTCCATTTAGGGTAAAAACTAAAGAAACTTGTTTGTAAATTAATAGATAAACCCACAAAACGAGCTCATTAGTTTTGTACATTTCCTTTTGATAACACGTTTATCAACCGGAACTTACTGCGAACATGAATCGGAAATTGAAGAGAACCTAAATAATTGAAATAACAATGTAAATTATGGTAACAGGGAATTTCTTGCACGCGTTCGGGAAATTCAATTTTTTATTTATTTATTCTCTTAGCTAGCAGAAAAAAAACCCCTAGATGTCCGAGGTAACCGCGTAATGAATTTCCTTGCTTCAGACAGAAAAAAAAATCTATTATTTCTTCCGACCTAGTTTTTAATTGATTTAAAAACATAAAATCCAAAATTTAAAATTCTGGTTTCTAGGTGCTCATGTTTGTGCACAGGGGTTACTAATTTTAAAGTTTCAGCCCTTTTCGTGCGGTAGATATCGCTCAGTGCTCCGAACAGACAAAACTCTTGGTTTTATTAATAATAGATTAATTTGAAACGTGAAATCAATCCTTTCGAAAATGATTTCAAAGTTTTAAAATAACCAATGTCGCCAAAAATTTCACATTTCGAATTTCAAAAACATCCAAAGGGGGATCAACAATTTCAGAAAACTACCACTTATTTCTAAATTATTGAGTTCTAACCGATTGTAATTTTCACACATTTAAAAAAAATCATTTATTTCAAGAATAATTAAAGCTATATATTTCAATAGCTAAGTCACTTTGTATTATTTATGTTAGTTGGTGAATGTATGGACAGAGCCCCCAATATCACCAAAAAAAGGTGGGAGTTTGAGGTCTCTATAAAACGGGTTTTGACTTTAGATTTTAACAAAAGTATCATAAAACGTCTGAACTATTATTGTAATAATCATTTAGAAGGTCTTTTTTTCCTACCAAAATCCTACTATATAATGAGGTTCTGGTAGGGAAAAGGGCCTTTAAGAGGGCTATTCGTAAGAAATTGTTGGTACACAAGCTCTGTGACTTGGGCAAGCAAGAATATTTCTAAGATTTTTTTCCTCTGGTGTTATAAGACTCGTTCACTTCCATCTTCTCTGACTAGCTTGATTTTTATCATCCAAGGAACACATTTATATACGACGCGACGGGACATAAAAGTAGTTTCCTGGCGTAATTACTGATCTACTTGGTGACTTAATGAGCTTGTAAAGGGGGACGGGGGGGTCACGCCCCTGAGCTACTAATACCACTAGGGCCGTATGCAAAACACGGCCAGGGGACTAATTACGCGAGCGGTGGTATCAAAGGAGCCAACCCTCTCCTTTATAAGACCAAGCCGCGTTCACCATGTCAGTCATTACCCTTCCTCACATCTTTGCCCATCACTACCCCGGTGTCCCCTATATCTTGGTCCCACTACCCCGGTGTCCCCTATACCTATTTTTGTCCGCACTACCCCGGTGTCCCCTATATTTTTGTCCGTCACTACCCCGGTGTCCCCTATATCTTTGTCCACACTACCCCGGTGTCCCCTATATCTTGGTCCGTCACTACCCCGATGTCCCCTACATCTTTGTCCGTCACAAACCCCGGTGTCCCCTATATTTTTGTCCGTCACTACCCCGGTGTCTCCTATATCTTTGTCCGTAACTACCCCGGTGTCCCCTAATCTTTGTCCGTCACTACCCCGGTGTCCCCTAATTTTTGTCCGCCACTACCCCGTGTCCCCTATAGCTTTTTTGTCCACCACTACCCCGGTGTCCCCTATAGCCCATTTTGTCCACCACTACCCGGTGTCCCCTATAGGCCTATTTTTGTCCGTCACTACCCGGTGTCCCCTATATTTTTGTCCCCACTACCCCAGTGTCCCCTATATTTTTGTCCACCACTACCACCGGTGTCCCCTATATGTTTTACCATCACTACCCCGGTGCCCCCTATATTTTCGTTCGTTACTACTCAGCTGTCGCATCTGGGCTCACAACTTCCTGGCTTTCAGGCCTCTGACCCCAGATATGAATAAACTGTTCACTTCTAAAATTTTCCTGATCGAAAATTCACCGGAAAATGTTCCCATCTCCAGCTAAGGGTTTCGCGTGACAAACAAACAAACAAACAAACAAACAAACAAACATGAAGCGAAGCTCCCTGGAGAGGCGGTGACGTCTTCACCTCCCCCGGCCGCCTCCAGTATGCAACTGTCTCACCCCCAGTCAGATATTAAATTACAAGCCCGGTGGTTTGTGTCAGCTGATTACCCTCAACTTGCTCAACAGTCACAATAGACTGAAAAAGACACCCCCCTCCTCCCCCCCAGCTCCCCTTGATATGTAGCTTCAGACTAGCTACAAGAGAAGGGGTGAAGGGGGGGGACATCAACTCCGTGGCAATGTTTGTTTGAGGGTGGTCTACCTTGAGACATCACATTTAGAGGGTTCGTATTATGTCCTGCCCCCCGCCCCCTTCTGCCTCTCCCCCAACCCCTTATTTTGTATTTAATTTGTCTAAGGGTGGTAGTACACTGGAATGTAATCTCTTTTTTGACAGAAAAAAAAAATATTAGTTTTTTTTTTCCTTTCTAACAGCGGTTCACGTTTATACGCCTATGTACTAATTACGATAATGTGTTACGGATTGAAAGGTTTAATTTTAGAGGAAAGTATACCCGCATTTGCGGGGAAGGAGAGTGGTGAACAGTTTTTGGTATTTAAAAAATACTTTCTGTACAACTCGACCTATATTCGAACCACGACCTCCCCGTCTTCAGTTAGTCTATTCTGTTGCGAGAGTAACGCCTTAGACCATGTGGCCACCGAAGCGGGTAATATTTAGTTAAAATATAGTTAAACCCCGGTACCAAAATTCCGGATAATTCGAATAAATTTTCCAGAAAATTTAGGAAAATTTTCAAGTCAAATAAATAATATTTTATTTGTTGAGAGAATAAATTATAAGGAGCAGTGATATCTGATAGTAAATTCTAAATATTTATATGTTGTAGTCAACATAATGTGTGTCCCTGTTATTAAGAACTAGCAATCCCGCACGGCTCCGCCCGTGACACATTGTGAATATTTATCACCGCGTCTTACTACCCGTTCGGGTTATACGCTTAAGTACTAATTACGCTAATGGATTGGGAATTGGGAGGGTTGAATTTAGAGGAAGTGAACCCGCATTTGCGTAGAGGGAGAGTGGAAAACCATTTAGGAAAACCACCCCCAGTTCACCCGACCGAGATTCGAACCTCGATCTCCCCGTCCTCGGTGGTCGAGCTCAACACGACTAGCGCGTTAGCCAACTACGCCACCGAGGCGGGTCGACACACTGTGGTATAAGAATTATATAAGCCAGCCCCCCCCATAGTGCCCGATTTCAAATTGAAACGTTATCTCTGAAACGTAATTCTAAGCCAGATTAAAAATGTGTTAAAAATAGCCTAATTAAAAAGCTAATTAAAAATCCGGCTTCGAGGTGCATTCGGACCCCATTCCGTCCACCCATGTTAAAAATTTCAGATCTCTGCGTGCCGTAGATTTGTCCGGGCATCGCACATGTTACATGTTATGAATCGGATAAATGAATGTAAGTTTTATAAAACTGAGGCAACTGTAGTTATTTAAAATTTGGTCACTAAGGCTGCTCCGTTGATATTTAAAAGAAAGAAAAAATACAACTTATTTCATAGCTAGAGCCCCGTAAAATTTGTTCTATTTTTAGTTAAATTTAGTTTTTTTAAATCTCACTTTTCGGTGTCATTTCGTGTTTATTCAACATTACATGTTATCTGCGGTGTTTAAGTATTATTCATATATCGAGACAATTGTATACAAAATTAAAATTTATTATTGAAACCTTATATATTTGCTTTAAAATTCTTTGTATAGTTTCTTTACTTATTTCACAATTTTGTATCCTAAAATTAGCTTACACTACAACAAAATAATAATCAAATTACAGCATGGTTAAAATTTCTGTTTGATGTATTTGTAATTTCGTGTTAATTTAAAGGTTTTTTTTTTGTAAAAGCGGCGTTATTTCGTTTTATAGGAAAATTTCGTGTAACAAAACAATTTCGTTTTATTTCACTTTTCAAAAACATTGTAAATCATAATCTAAAAACTATCAAAAGGAAAAAGCATTTGATTCCGTCTTTGTATGGCACTTTTCTCTTTATCGCGTCTCACCATTTCTATGGGGCTCTAGTCATAGCATAGGTTCGGAGTTTGTGTTGGACAATTAGTGTTTTACCAACTTCGGTGGCCGCATGGTCTAGGGCGCTACTCTTGCAATAGACTAGACTGCCGAAGATGGGGAATCGTAGTTTTATACCGGTCAGGTATACTGAGGCGTTTTTTCCCTAAATGGTTTTCCATTCTCCCTCCACGCAGATGTGGGTGCATTTCCTCTCAATCAAACCTTCCTAATCCCTACCACATTAGTGTAATTAGTGCATAGATCTATAACCTGAACGGGTAGTAAGACGCGGTGCTAAGAAGAAGAAAAAAACTTGTTCCCTTTCGTTAGTTGTGACAGGAACGTTCCAGGTAAAACTTTTGTTAAGATAATCAAAATCTAAATTGTTAGCGTTTCATTTTCTATGACACTAACCACTCATAGAATATTTAGGACTATATCTCTTTTAGTTTAACTCTTCTTGTCTTTTTTTTTATATATAAACGCCCCGTTTTTACCTTTTTGTTTTGTTACTTATTTATCTTTTAAAGTTTTTACCATGATGCAGTGTTTTTCAATCCGCTTAGCTTCTCTCAACTCTTTCCTTCTTTCTGACAGTTTCGTACCTTTACTTTCTCTCTCTCACACACACATTGTATTTTCCTTCTCGTTTCTAGGGGATTCTGACTGGGAGGGAGGTTTTTTCACCCCGGCGCGGCGCTGAGACGTGAGGTGAAACTACTCCCCCCCTCCCTTCCCCTCCTTTCTACGCTGCTGCTGACGTCACCGACCCACCGACCCACCCCAGTCTACTCTTCTCTTCCCAAACACCGCAAAGTTTCGGGTGAGTAAAAGGGCTGGCTGGACCCGAATGGCTTGTATGCGAGAGTCTCTCGCGGAGGGAAAGCGGTTGCTAGGCAACGCTTGCAATACGTCACTATGACGTCAGAACTACTCTCTCCCTATTCAGTTCTTCCCCCCACACCCCCACCCCACTTCTCTTCTATAAAGCCAATGTTCCAATCCAAGGGGAATTTTGAGGTTTTCTAACTTAAAAAAAAAGTGGAGCAAAAAAGGGAGGTGTCCATTGTTTAAAATTTAATAGGTCTCAAATAAATCTCGGAATTACATTAAATAGGTAAATTTTAAAATATTAAAGTTTAATAAAAACGTTATTTTTTCCCCCTGAAACTAATTAAGGTGGAGTGGAAAGAAAACACGAATTAAAATCTGTATTTTTAAAAAGTTTTTAGACAAAACTTTTTTTCAAACAAAATGAATATAATATTGTCTCACTAGATAAGTTTAGTTTAATTTTCCTCACATGATGATATTAACAGTTCTTGAATATTTTTGTCATGACTCATATGCATAAAAATAAACATTTAACTTAGGAGTTGTTCTCTTAATTTTAAAATATGTCCGTTAAAAGTCCACCAAACTAATGATTGATATCCAAGAACGTTGAGATTGCTTAATCGTCATCATCATCATCATCATCGACTGATTCCAGCCTGCGGCCGGTGTTAAGCGGAAAACATTAGTCCAGGATATTATTAGTCTGAATGCAAGAAGGACTCTAGTACAGCATCGGCACGCACTCAAAAGAACGGCATCTCTTTGACACCGAACAGCGGTTTAATAATCTCAATGTTTACTAGGAAATTCGTGTCGATATTAATGCTACTTTATTAAACCTCTCACTCACACCTAAGTTATTTGCCAACGCCTTCACCGCTTCAACACCAGTGTTTTTGTAATCCTATCTTAAAAAGGAAAAAAGAAAGACAATTAATTAGCATATTATGTTAAAAGCTTTTAAATATTTGACACCCAGAGAGGCTTCTTACTCTGGCACCCTCCATAAATATGATTTAAATTTAAACACACATACAAATATATAACATTCTAAATTATATTATAATAATTATAGAGTAGGGTCACGACCCTATAAGTTATTTAGAAAGGCCTTCCTCTGAAATATTTTTAAAATCTAATGCCGTAAGGCTTAAGAATTTATTTAAAGTAGTCTTTAACTTAAAAAAAAAATTGATGCCCTTAAAAGCCCTTTGGAAACTCAATCTACCCATCAGTCTTGTCTTATTTTGATACAAACTAACAGTAAATATTGGCATAGTTTGAAGAATTTGTACCTTCATCCCTGCTGCTATCTTCAGGTAAAAGAGAATCTTGACTTTTTGATGTTGGCAGCTCTTACCAAGGCCTGAATAGGCAGTATTTATCCATACTAATAATAAACTAAATACATGTAATCAAATTAATAAACGTCCAACCTGCCTCAGTAGCATAGTTGGCTAACACGCTAGTCGTGTTGAGCTCGACTGCCGAGGACGGGGAGATCAAGGTTCGAATCTCGGTCGGGTGAACTGGGGGGGGGGGGTTCCTAAATGGTTTTTCACTCTCCCTCCACGCAAACGCGGGTTCATTTCCTCTAAATTCAACCTTCCCAATTCCTAATCCATTAGCGTAATTAGTACTTAACCGTATAACCCGAACGGGTAGTAAGACACGGTGCTAAATAATAATAATAATAATAAACGTCCGAAAAGATACACTAACAAATGAGTTTTGATTTGTTCTGACACACACACACACACACAAACACACGTATCCTAAGGGCGGCATTAACAAAGAGCCACTACCTAAAAATTTCCCAGTCTAAAGATTTCCTAAGAACTTGAGAGCGACGTTGACAAATAAATTAAAAAAACAAAATTGGCGGTATTGACAGGCGGCATTGTCAAAGAACCACTACCTAAAAATTTCCTAGACTAAAGATTTCCTGCCACACCGGCTCAGTTTAGTGAACTGCCTCCATCTTCCTCTTTCCTTTCACCATTGTTCCTCCTTTAACTTTATTTTTAAGTATCGCGTCTTACTGTTCGTTCGGGGCCGCACCGCACCGCACCGCACCGCATTTTCTAACCATTTTTATATTCTTTATGGACTGAGATCTATTACAAAATAAGTTTGTATTTTTATTTTTACTTGCATAGGTTTTCACCTATTTTCATAAACGTAAGTTAGCTATTAATCACGAAGGATAAAGTTTTAAGTTGGCTAGTAATAAAGAAGAAGAATGTTAGTTGTTCAATAAATTGTTGTAAAGGTGACCTGGTGGTCTAGGGGTAAGGTATTACACTTCTGTGCTGAGGGTCCGGGGTTCAATCCTCGGTCCCGGCACAGATTCATCTGATTGCCCAAACCCTTCCTTCACCTCTGACAAGACGTGTATTAATCACAACTTGTGAATGTGAGGAATGCCAGGCCTCCACCGTGGTTCGGATCCCACGTTAAACTGTAGGTCCTCCATTTCATCTCACAATCACCCTACCATTACACATTAGCGTAAGTGCGTACAACCCGAACGGGTAGTAAGACGCGGTGCTAATAATAATAATAATAATAATAGTTGTAAATAATATTGTTTATTCTGTACGTAATGTTGTAAACAATGACTACAGCATCACACGTGACACGGTTGTGAAAGAAATGCCTCGTTTTACCATGAAAACAAAGTTCGGAAGCTCTCGAACATTTTATTTCCGGTGGTAGGTGGCTACACGGCCCGCACCGCACCGCACCACACCGCAAAAGTGCGGAGCGATACTCTCTCGACGATTCGTCCGCGCCGGAGCGGTGCGGCTCCGTGTAGCCGGTCCTTTATACGCCTATGCATTAATAACACTGAGTTAGCGATTAAGAAGGCTTAATTTAGAGGAAATGCACCCGCCTTTGCGTGGAGGGAGAGTGTAAAAACATTTAGGGGGAAACCATCCTTACACCCAACCATGATGGAACCCCCGATCTTCGGCAGTCTACTCTAACACGATAGTAGCGCGTTAGACCATACGGCCACCGAAGTGGGTAGGTTAGATATTGATCAGACCTTTAACAGTAGATGAGTTTGATGTTTACTGGAATTAACACACAACTATTGTCCATGACCCGATATAGATTTGTAAACATAGTTTAATATTTGACATCGCTTCGATGGCCGCGTGGTCTAATGCTCTACTCTCGCAGTAGATTAGACTAGAGAGATGAAAATTTTGAATAGGAAAAATTTTCTGCAGTGGCGGCTTGCGGTAGAGGGGTCAAACTTCAAAATAGTGGGTTTTTTTTTTCATTTAGCACCGCGTCTTACTACCAGTTCAGGTTTTACGCTAAAGTACTAATTACTCTAATGGATTAGGAATTGGGAAGGTTGAATTTTAAAAGAAGTGAACCCGCATTTTCTTGGAGGGAGAGAGGAAAACCATTTAAGAAATCCCCCCCCCTCCTCTAGTTCACCCGAGCGAAATTCGAACCTCGATCTCCCCGTCCTTGGCGGTCGATCTCAACCAACACGACTAGCGCGTTAGCCAACTACGCCACCGAGGCGGGTCATTGTATTGTTATTTGTATTTTCCTCCTCCCCTGTTTGTTCTCCTACTGCCGGACAGTCTAGTCTTGAGGCGTCACTCTCGTAATATATTGTATTATTAAAGACGGGGAACTTGCAGTTCGAATTACGCTGGAATGTACGGAGGGTGGGTTTTTTTCTACTCTTCCTCCACGCAAATGTTGGTGCACTTGGTCTAAATTCAACCTTCTTCATCCCTAACACAATTGTTATCTTAGTACTGAATGGGTGGTATAAATTTCTAAATTAAAACCTCAGTTATGTGGTTTTAATTTGCTCGTGTGAGTTTCTCGAGGTCATCTTGAATGTAAATAGATAAAATTTGGCTCGTGATTTATCGGTTTCCTAACTGTTCCGAAACCAGACGGACGGCGCAGTGTGATTTTGTCAACAAAGTATATAAATGAGTTGTTATCTTGTCGCGGAGTATAAAGTTCATTCGCCAAGCAAACAAGGGCAGGGGTAAAGTAAACTGGCAAAAGATACCAGAAGTTTTAACAACAAGAAATTATCTTTAGTAACATTTCATTTAGAGGAATGCGAGGTGAATAAAGTCGATTGAGGTACATTCAGATTTTTTTTTCATAGAAAGGGTGTTTTAGAACACACAAATATACATTTTGTAGCCAAATTTGGTCAAATTTTACTATTTTGTTAGTCTTTTCTCTACCATCGCGTCTTACTAGTTCAGGTTATACGCATATATGATAATTACTCTAGTAGGTAGGTAGGTAGGTAGGTAGGGATGAGAAAGGAAGAATTTTAGAGGTAATCTAAAGTACATTCACGACCTTAATTTCTTGGATGACAGCTCAAAGAGTTACTAAAAATAGTCCCTAATATATCCCTACGCCAACAGGTGACACCTGTCACTTTGGATAGTTGTAAGGAAAACGTAATGGTAATGTATGAATGTGATAGTTAACCACAATAATTTAGGTGAATATTATTTATATATTTATTTGAGGTCGGACACAAAGCTTATTTATCGTTTTATTCCACTTAAAACAATTATTATTCACATCACTTTCCCAAAAGGTCTAACGAACATAGCTTCAAAATGGCGACCGACAAATTTAAACCATGTAATTGAACGTGGCGGAAACAAGTTCTTTATAATGATGCAATCACGCAGTGGATAAAAATATTTTATTAAGTTAAATGTTTCAAAATACGATCAAATAATCATAAACTAATTTATTATATAAATACAAAATGACAAGTATTTTTCTTTTACAAGTAAATACAATGCCTGTATTAAAAGATATTAATGTATGCACTATATTACACATAATAGATAACTATATCACACATTCTAGATAACATTCCAAAACGGTGAACAAGTAGGCCTACTTTCAATTATGTTTGAAATATTGTTCCGGATTGGGTAAAAATAAATTATTAAAAGTTATGAAATAATGTGAGAAAACTTAAGTTAACGTTATTTTAAATGAAAAATATAACGTCTAACTTAAAACTTTTTCATTTATAACCAAACAGTGATCTTTTACAAATGTTGGCAACACTAAACCTAAACATAATTATGACCCCGTTCTCCCTGTATTCAGAAGACCAGTAAAACACGAGAATGACGCCTTAGACCGTTCGTCCACTGAAGTGGGTTTTGTTAGTGTTATTATAATTACAGTTTCATACTGATGAATTGACGTATGAATACGTGAAAGTAGATCTATACCCCAATTTTCCTTACGAATGGACATAATATGACAAATAGAAAAGTAGATCTATTTTAATGTATTCATACGTAAAGTCATATGATCTGAAGCTGTCACTTTTGATGGATATTATCAATACCTATAAAATAATCTTTATAATATATTGAAATTAAAATGTTGACCGCAAAAAAAAAGTTTGTATTTTCTGAAAGGTACTACAATAATATTGTCCATTTGTAAGAAAATTAAGATATTCTTTTCTAGCTGAGGTCGTCTAACATTAAATATACCCGCTTCGATGACCACATGGTCTAAGGCGTCACTCTCGCAATAGTCTAGACTGTACTATAACGGAGAGATCGGGGTTCGAATCCCGGTAAAGTGTACTGAGGCTGGGTTTTTTTTTTCCTTAGATTGTTTCACACTTTCACCCCCACGAAAATTCGGGTGAGTTTCCTCTAAATTCAGCTTTACTCATCCCGAAAACATTAAAGTGTAATTAGTACATATCACCTGGATGGGTTGTAAGACACGGTAATAAGAAATCAATCTTGCAGGACTCTTAGAATTGAGCCGGCGGTGGACAGTAAAGAAAGAGGACATGATAATTGATAACAGACCCAAAAGATTGGTAAAGGATGTCTAAAGCAGCGTTTCCAAAAGGTGTTCCGCGGAACCCTGGGTTCCGTGGAAGGTCAAAGGGTCCGAGTTCAGATCTTCGCGTTCAATTGTCAGACATTAAGCCTAATTTTAGTGCTATTATAAGTAAATATGTGAAAAAAATTTATTCTTCACATTAAATAGTTACTTTTTTTTTACGATAAATGTTTTATAATACTTATAATAATTATTTTTTATTTATAATTATTCTTTATTTTCATGTCAAACATGAAATATTCAAACTACACTACAAGGTACAATCACTCTTGTTATTATCAACATGGGTTCCGCCAAAAAAGTATGATCAATTAGGGTTCCGTGGCCAAAAAATTGGGAACCTTGGTCTAAAGTACCGTGATATTATTTAGATATGAGATTCAATCCAGGTGTAAGCGGAAAAAATTAGTCCAGGATATTATTAGTCTGAATGCAAGAAGGACTCTAGTACAGAATCGGCACGCACTCAAAAGAACGGCATCTCTTTGACACCCAACAACGCTCTAATAATCTCAATGTTGACTAGGAAATTCGTGTTCAAGGGTTATTAGTGCTACCTTATTCAACCTCTCACACCTTAGTTATTTACCAAAGCCTTCACCGCATCAACACCTGTGTTTTTTTTAATCCTATCTTAAAAAGGAAAAAAATAAAGACAATTAATTAGCACATTATTATGTCAAAAGCCTTTGAATATCTAGATGGGCCTATACTTAATACTGGTTTAAGCAGTGGCATACCTAAATATTTGACACTTAATATAACCTAACATAACATAACCTAACCTAATATATGCAACCAAATTAATAAACGTCCGAAAAGATGCACTTACAAATAAATGAGTTTTGATTTGTTCTGAGGTCTGACTTTTGTCCACACGTACATACACACACACGCACGCACACACATACAAATACAATTCCTAAGGGTGGCATTAACAAGGAACCACTAACTAAAAATGTTCTAGTCTAAATATTTCCTAAGAACTACATAGCGGCGTTGACAAAGAGATTAATAAAACAAAAAGGGCGGCATTGACAAAGAACCGCTACCTAAAAATGTCCTAGTCTAAATGTGTCCTGCCACCCTTGCACTGCCATGGGTGTTAGAATGTGCAACAACAAACTCTGCCCCCGACTATACGTAATAAGAGGATACTAATATGTAGTTTGGAATTTGGCCACGAGCCAGGCGCTAGGGTGACCGGGGAGGGGGTGGACCTCTAACATTTGTTCCAGCAGCCTTCGAGGAGTCAAGGGGGCTCTTGGCATCCTCCCCCCCCCCCACAAGTCACTGTACCCCTCTACCCGCCCACCCAGCCCTCAGTGAAATATTTCTCTCTAAAGATGGGCGGCTTTTGAAAGACGACAATTTTGGAATGCGTTTCCCATTCGTTAGTTAAATATTACCTTCTTAACCCCCTCCTACTACGTCATTCGGGTATTTCTCACCCCCTCGACTTCCACTACTAACCCCCTTTTTCAAGTTTACATATCTATAGGCCTACAGTATAAAGAGTAAGGGGGGTTTAGCCCCCCCTCTTTTAACTCCCTTGTAGCAAGTTAAATGAATGAGTACTAAAGCAGCCATTAAAATGTAGGATAGAAGTTGGTAGTCAGGGCGCGGTAGGGGGAGGGCTGAAAGGAAGGGGGGGTAAATTAATAAGGGAGAGCATTAATAATAATTTTAGTTTCAATTCTGTGCGGCGAGTTTCGGGAGGCCTCCTCCGCCATGTTATTTCCCCCCTTCCCTCCCTTTCACTTCTTTTTTATGGACGTGGATAGTTTGCTGTATATTATGTTTTCCGATGAGATATATTGGATCAAGAACAAACTTCTCTAACTTGTTATTATTTGTTTGAACCGGGGGGGGGGGGGGGGGGGATTTTTCTTCGTTGTGAGATTTATGTTTTTAATTAATGTGTGGTGAAAATCCTGAAACAGTTCCGACCTCTGCCGGCCAACTTTTTTTTTATTGTTAATTTATTTTTTTACGACGAGTTTTATTACCCGTTCGAGTTACGCATGTATTTAAATATTTATCACGATCGCGGTGTACAGATGAGGAAGGTATAATATTAAGAAGAAATATACCGCATTTACGTGAAGATGGAGTTTTAAACCATTTAGGGGGGGGGATACTACGTTCGGTCCTCTAGTCTGGATTTGAACCTTGACCGATAAACAGACATACGGTATAGTGAAAACATTTTCTCTTGGTTCAGAAAGTCATGACTCATGACATCACTATTTTGTTGGATTCAGGGAGTCATGACTTATGACATCACTCCTTTTGTTGGGTTCAGGAGTCATGACATCACTCTTTTTGTTGGGTTCAGGAGTCATGACTCATGACATCACTCTTTTTGTTGGGTTCAGGGAGTCATGACTCATTACACTATTTTTGTTGGGTTCAGGGAGTCATGACTCATGATATCACTCTTTTTTTATCATCACAAAATTTCCTCTCTTATAGAAGTGACTAGAAAGTAATGAGAATAAAAGACACTAACATTAATTACGTTTAGTTCGCGTAAATAACGGCCATTTTTAGAGAAAGAAAAACCTACTAAAACTACCTTTTGATCTACTTTTTTTTAGCACCGCGTCTTACTACCAGTTCGGGTTATACACTTGTATACTAACTATAGTAGCTCCATGGCTTCTTTGGTGCCGACTGACAGCTCACAGCTGACAGCTGACGGCTTTGAAAAGTTACCAGACCAAATTATGTATCCCTACGCCGAACCATATGAGCTGCAAAAACATGTGTTTAGCAGCTGTCACTTCTGACAGTCAAAATTTAGGTATATACCTAAATGTTGACTGTCAGCTGTCAGTCAGCACCAAAGAAGCCGGGGCTACTGTACACTAATGGTTTTAAGGATTAGGAAGGTTATATTTAAAGGAAGTGTACCCGCGTTTGCATGGTGTGAGAGTGAAAAACCATTTAGGGAAAACCATCTCTCAGTACACCCGACCGAGATTCGAACCTCGATCTCCCCGTCGTCGGCAGTCTAGTCTACTGCGAGAGTAGCGCGTTAGACCACGCGGCCAACGAGGCGGGTTTTCGATCTACAGACGAATCATTTCGAGAAGTCCTCCACCTGCCCCCACCCCACCCTTATGGAAAAGGAGGTCAGTTGGAGACGAATGTTTGTTACATGAATAGTAGACAAGGAGCCGGACCCGGAAACACCCACGAGGGTGTGCTTGGAGCTTTCAAAGTTTGAACGAGGAACTTGGGGATATACTGACGTGCGCGGCAACTTATAATCAACTGTGTTCTGTGACGTCATGTTCTGTAAACAACTCTGACAGACACTAAGCTTGGCGGCTTTATCCTTTTCTCGGGTGGCTACTATTCCATCTACTAGTCTTTTCTTTCTCGGGTGGCTACTATTCCATCTACTAGTCTTTTCTTTCTCGGGTGGCTACTATTCCATCTACTAGTCTTTTCTTTCTCGGTGGCTACTATTCCATCCACTAGTCTTTTCTTTCTGGGGTGGCTACTATTCCATCCACTAGTCTTTTCTTTCTCGGGTGGCTACTATTCCATCCACTAGTCTTTTCTTTCTCGGGTGGCTACTATTCCATCTACTAGTCTTTTCTTTCTCGGGTGGCTACTATCCATCCACTAGTCTTTTCTTTCTCGGGTGGCTACTATTCCATCCACTAGTCTTTTCTTTCTCGGTGGCTACTATTCCATCACTAGTCTTTTCTTTCTCGGTGGCTACTATTCCATCCACTAGTCTTTTCTTTCTCGGGTGGCTACTATTCCATCCACTAGTCTTTTCTTTCTCGGGTGGCTACTATTCATCATAGTCTTTTCTTTCTCGGGTGGCTACTATTCCATCCACTAGCCTTTCTTTCTCGGGTGGCTACTATTCCATCCACTAGCCTTTTCTTTCTCGGGTGGCTACTATTCCATCTACTAGTCTTTTCTTTCTCGGGTGGCTACTATTCCATCTACTAGTCTTTTCTTTCTCGGGTGGTTACTATTCTAGTAGAAACACAGAATTTAATTTTCTTCGCATGAGTCATGATCATAGCGGCATTATATGAGAAACTTTTTAAATGAAGATAAAAAGCTGTCATTAAATTCAAGGTCATCCATGACAGATATTCAACAACTGTTGGAGATCACCATGAGAAGAAAACTATACTCTTGTGTTTCTACTGAAGAAATATTGGATTTATTCTGGACAAAAAAAAAAGTTGATATAAAAACTACAAAAACAATGACATTTTCTCGCGTCCCCTACAACCCCACCTTAAGGGCGAATGGCGGAGGTAACCATTTACCCTTTATTTAATTATCTCTTTTTATTATATCTTTTTTTTTTGTTCCGGTATTTTGGCACCCAAATATTATTATATTGTATCACGCAAGGGGGAGATAGGAGGGAGGGGGTGTTTGTATCATACAAGAATACAACTGGTGTGAAACTTATAAGTCTAGACCAATGCGTATGAAACTTGCGCCGGTCCTGTTGGCAGCATTGGCAATAATACAACGCTGTAAAAATATATTTGAAAAAAGCTCAACCGCGAGGAAAACATGAGACGCTGTTTCCAGATAGTAGCAAGCAAGCTCCCTCGGAGATAATAAATATCCCAGCGCTCACAAAACGCCCCCTTGTGAAGCCTGCTTGGTATTGACTCTTTGGGCGTGTCCCGACCCAACTGACCCTTTGAGCGGGTGCGGGTCATTTCCTTGTATTGGTCGGGGGGAGGCGCTAGACGGGGTGAAAAGGGGGGGGGGTATAAAACCTTCACTTTGATTACATTACAACTGCATGACTCATACATACCACCGCGTAACGTACTAACCACGCGAGAAGATTCGATCTTTACTTGATTCTACACATCATATAATCAGCCTTGTGTGTGTGTGTGTGTGTGTGTGTGTAGGGACTACAGGGGGGGAGGGAGAGTGATGAATGACTGATGGATTGCAATTATATCTCTACCCTTGTCGGTGGATGGTGATGGCTAGATTGGAGTTCAAATACCGGTCGGATGTACGGGAAATTAGTACATAGTGCGTAGAGCCCGAACGGGTAGTAAGATACGGTAATTTTTTTATATATTTAATATGGCCTACTAGTAGATGGCTGCAGATTATCGCGTTAAAAACGTATTAAAACTTTTTATTGGTAAAACTTCAATAGAATGAGGGCTCGCACTTCCTTTCTAGTTTAAGGTTTACTCGTCCGTCAGACTGTCAACTTTCCATAGATTTTGAGCGTAAGGGTTTCGGCCAGACTGACAAGCGTGCTAGCGTGCGAGCGAGCAAGCGACTGTGTGGCCAGACTGGCGAGCGCGCGATTAGGAGATAGCTCTCGATAGTTGTTGACGAGGAGGCTACGAATCTTGGCTCAGTGAAATAAGGGTGGTTTTTAACAAGTGATTTATTGTTGTGGTTTTCTCATCCTCTCTCCACGCTAATAGTGATTCTTATATATATATATAGGTATGGTTTATGATCTTACCAATTTAAATTAGGCCGTTAGTAGCAAGTGTGTAAACCTATCGATAATAATAAAATGTCAAAATGAGAAGTTTTCCTAGCACTCAATGAACCAATATACAATAATATTGCCTAGCGCCTGTAAACTAGACTGTCCGGCTCGAGCGCTCGATCCAGTCTGGCCATCTATCATTACAACCAATGTGTTTATTTATATTTAGTCACTCGCTCGCTCCAGTCTGGCCGCCTCTCATTACAACCAATGTGTTCTATTTTATATTTTAGTCGCTCGCTCGTCCAGTCTGGCCACCTCCATTACAACAATGTGTTTTTATTTTATATTTTAGTCACCTCGCTCGCTCAGTCTGTCCACCTCTCATTACAACCAATGTGTTCTATTTTATATTTTAGTCGCTCGCTCGCTCAGTCTGGCCACCTCTCATTACAACCAATGTGTTCTATTTTATATTTTAGTCGCTCGCTCAGTCTGGCCACCTCTCATTACAACCAATGTGTTCTATTTTATATTTTAGTCGCTCGCTCAGTCTGGCCACCTCTCATTACAACCAATGTGTTCTATTTTATATTTTAGTCGCTCGCTCGCTCAGTCTGGCCGCCCCTTGAGGCGTTTAATTTGATGTGAAACCTATATTTTCCCCCCTCACACCTCAACGGGAACTTTAAATCGACCCGTCTCCCAACTCTCTATCTATTTATTGTACCATAGCCCTTTGTAATAATAAACAGTGCCAAGATATAAAATGTAATCATTGTTAGAGCGGATTTCAGTCATTTTTTCTCGCCCTTATATAAACTATCCTTAGTTTTAGGGTTGAATACCCTAATTCCAATATTCCCTTCTGGGAAATTTATGAGATCACTTGATATCAATTTTCACTTCGCTGGGTGAAACGGTTTCGGCTCAAGGCCACAGAGACAGACGGGCATCACGAAAACCACGTCGACAACCATCAAAATCACAATACTTCCTCTCGCCAAGGAGTCGTGAGAAAGTAAAACGCATTGGGTTGTATTAGGCACCATCTAAACGCAGACTATTTTTCTCCTCATTGGTTTCAAAACGACTGCCTCTTAAAATGCCAAAGAAATAAATGGTCACTTTACCCTAAATTCCGACTTTGTTAAAAACTGACCCCATTTAACCAATAGTCACATCTAAAGAGTTTATAACTTCAAGAGATTATCTCGTCTAAAACCAAACCACAGATTTGAGGGCCTAATTAACTCCCCCCTCCCCCTTTCTAAAAATCAAAACCCACCTCTTTATGTGCCCCTCTTAATCTGACCCCTCCCTATTTTACTTAAAGCTTGAACTTATCTTCGTTCCCATTTTCACACCCGAAATTCCGAAACGTCTCGACCAGAAACCTTGTCAAAAGGGGCCCAGATGCAAACTGGCCGGCTCGCTGGACTTGGCACAAAGAGAGGGGTTAAGTAGGGGAAGGGTTAGATGAAGTTTTAAACAGTAACTTAGCCCCCTACCCCCTCTCCCACCACCTATCCTTCCCACAAACCCCTTTTCAGAGAGAGCCCATCCTATAACAGACTCCATTCTTCATGCTCTGGCAAATCTCCCCCCACCCCCTCTCTCTCTTTCCATCCGCTTTCACAGCCTTGTTCTTTTACCTCCCCTCCACCCGGTGTTATCTCAGCATGACAGACAATTCCCGTCACAACTGCTCCCCTTCTGTTCACTCGTCTCTTTGCGTTTTCTCCGAGATAAAGGGGAGCTTGTTTGAAAATGGTTAGAAGCTGGGAGATCATGCGGGTGTGTCGCCAAAGAAGAAGAAAAAAAAAGGACGCTTTTCTTTCACCAATAATTTCTCTGTTTTGATTTATTTTTTTCTCCTTTATTCCGTTTTCTTTTAGCGGGACGGGGTATAATGAATGTCTTCACAAGTCATTTTAAGAAAACTTATTAATAATTAAAAATGTGGGAAATCTTTTATGTTTAATTTGTTTGTACTGGCACAAATTTGTTTTGTCGTGGGGAAATACGTGAGTCATTTGTTTACAGGCTCCATAAATATCTCGATAGATTATTGCTTGATAATGATAATGATAATAATCGATTTTACTTTTCTTACACTTAACCAATACAATTAAAATGAAGTTTAACAAAAATAATATATAAAAATACACACATAAAAAGTATAAAAACTAGAGCTAAAATACACAAGGATTACGTAATACGAAAACTCACACACACACACATACACAAAAGAAGGTGGGATTACATCTCACACTTCCCAATCTCACGAATGAGCTTCCGCACGCAGATTATTTGCGATCTTTCGCTTGAAACCATTCAATTCTAATTTATTTACATTGTTGGTTAGGGTATTCCATGAACGAGAAGCTGAAACAATGACAGAATTTGAGTAATGATTGGAATTATGAAGAGGAATGAATAAAGTTGAGTTTTCTTGTGATCGAATGTTGAAATTATTATTAGAGTTGAGTGAGCGTATACGTGAAGAAAAGGTATTGTGGAGAGTTGGAGGTCAATAGTTTCTTTATGACGGTCATCGAGTGTAGAGTTCATCTTTCAGTCGTAGCCAAGTTAGTCTCTTATAGTATGGGGAAATATGATCACGTGACCGGAGGTCAAATATAAATCTAACACATTTGTTTTGGAGTCCTCGTAGTCTTGCCGCAAGGTCAGCTGTCGGGTCATTATATACTACATCACAATAGTTGAAAAGCGGGAGGATAAGGGATTGGATAAGAGTGGATTTAATATTCATTGGTATAATTTTTTTTCAGGCGCTTAAGTGAGTGTAAGGCAAAGAACACTTTTTTTTTTACATATTTGTTTCACATGATTATTCCATGTTAGGTTTTCATTTATATGTAAACCAAGGTTATTAACAACCGGCACAAATGTGTTAAAACATGTGCACCCCAAAGCTGGAATTTTCAATTTTTGATTAAATATTTTAAAATTAAAAACTTTGTCAGAAGAAATGAAATAACGAGATTTTTTTTTCTGTTTGTTTGAAGCAAAGAAAAGCTTTCCCCGGGGTAGCCACACAATTAATTGCAACATCGATTAACTCATTTATGCTATTAAAAGCATAAAAAATGTTTGAGCCAAAATTATGTATTGGAGCCCAGAGAAGATGGCGCCAAAATGAAACTTCGCTCGGACACTAAATTATGCATGAGGCAGCCCTGGATATAATCTCAAATAAAGTAGGGGGGTGTATTTATAAAACACTCGAGGTATTGTTGCAAATTAAAGGTACACTTTTATTGTGTAGACCTAATGCGTTACTAAGAAAACAATTTGTGACTGTCAGGAAAATGTCATTTTCACGACTTTTCTTCCTTTTCATTTATTTCAAAGAGACAACAATATTAAATTCCTTAAATGTTGGATAATATCCTCTTAAGGTTATTATGACATTTCATTTAAGGGGTAGAGTTAGCAGACGCTTATAAAAAAAAAGTGAAGGGATTTCTTTAACTAGTGATTAATGTCGTTTCGCTGGCTGCTAGTTAAAAAAAATACTACTAGCAATATTAATTTTGAACGTTTCTGAAAAAAAATCTTAGAAATAGTTATGTTACTTCTGTGATTTTATTTATTCTTCAAAATATTATATTCGTGGTTGCAACTAACAACTTACTGATTGTGGTCAAAATGAGTAATAAATGTAGGGACTCAAAGTTGGATAAACTGTTACCAACAATATGTTGCTATCAGACTATATTTTATTTGCATATGAAATTGCGAAGAATGTCTACAAATGAATGTTGGTACATTTCCTTTTAAATTCCTCCTAGACCCGTTTCCGCCGTTGATATCCAACACACTGGCACTAAAGGGTAGTTTAGAATATATGTACCCGCATTTACTTGGGGAGAGAATAGTAAAATTAAATTAAATTGCATGATTAAAAGCTGTCCCATGAGTGGGTTTTGAACCCTAATTTATCTCTTACGGTGACCAGGTGTAATAAATGCTAGTCTAACGCCTTAGACCATTCTATCACCGATGCTGATCTATTCATTGTTGGAGTAGTGATTTTACTTTATTAAAAATGCTCCTGAATCTTCGTTTTCTTTTCTTACAAAGGTTCATTGACTGACCTTGCTACTAGACACGGGACCGTAGGAAAATAAGTGACTATCGGCGGATTTATTTAGGGATGAAAGAGACCGGACTCGAATCTTGACTGGGTGCACTTTTATTTTCCACGAAGGGTTTTCCATTAGCTTTATCAGACAAGTAACGGTATCGTGTCTTAAAAATCCCCTTTCTCATCTTGTGTCCTTAGATTAGTTATTGTGAGTTGCGTGACGTTTCAACATTCACCAAAACACGTATCACTCTAAAAAAAAATAACTTATTTACTTTCAATGTACACTCAATCAGTCTACCATGAAAATTAGCGGTCTTATACCTCAGTTTTAGCTTCTGTGGTGCTGACTGACAGCTCACAGCTGACTTCTGACAGTCGACAGTTAGGTATATACCTAAATTTTGACTGTCAAAAGTGACAACTGCTAAAGACATGTTTTTTGCAGATCATATGGTTCGGCGTAGGGATACATAATTTGGTCTGGTAGCTTTTCAAAGCCGTCAGAAGTCAGCTGTGAGCTGTCAGTCAGCACCACAGAAGCTAAAACTGAGGTATACCTTGACGGATTACACTAGGGTCCTATCTTATAAGCTACACCATAGTGTAATTCGTCAAAGTAAGCTTTTTGACTTTCATGGTAAGCGGAGTGAACATCAGTCATCAACCTTTGAAGTTTTGTTATTTTGTACAAGAATAAAAAAAAGTCCCTATGATTTACCCCACTGTAATACAAAACAGTAAAGTTGAGTAAGTTCATTTTATTCATACAAAGGCACATGTTTTTATATTGTTGTTGTTATTATTGTTATTCAATGGTTATTCTTTGGTTATTTTCTTCCCTGCACTCCAAGCACGAGAAACGGGATAAAGTTTTGTTTGCCTACATCAACTCTCAACTTATCCAATACAAATCCTAAGCTGTCGACGGTTTTGTTTGGAGGAAGGGAGGGGGAAGGATGTAGTTCACTGATGGGGGGAACGGCAGTGATTGGTTAAACAAGCTTTCAGTGTTGCTTCGTCCGTTTAAGAGAGAGGGGTGATTTGGGCAGGGCATAGAATAGCTGAAATGTTGAATTCAAAATTCGAACATTGTCACTTTGTTTTGTAATCGCGCGCGCGCGGTGTGACTCAGTTAAAGTTGTCTGTTTGACTGGTGATAACGTGTTTATGCCTGGCGGCTTGTAGGAGTGATGTTAATAATTGGTGGAGTAATTTTGAAAACCGTGAAATGGTATTGTTGGGGTCATACACAGGTATTTTTTTAGTGTTCATGAAAAAAAGATTAAATTGATTGTGGTATAATTATTATAATGTTTATTCTCTTATCTATAGACATATTCCACATAGTGTTTTTGTCATGAAAACATTGCCTATCATTTACAAGGCACTATATTCGTTTAAATACTGTGTTCTCTCTGTTAGACGGCTTGGACATCATAACGTAACATTTTAATTAATTTATTAAAACAAATGGTCTCATTGTATTTATTTCGTTTTTGTCAGTTATTTAGAATGATTTCTGATTAAGTATGCCTATTTGATAATATTAACTAGGGCCTATACATTTATCTTTTTTTGATTCTGGTCCAAACCTATTTTATTTATTAACAAACATACTATTGATTCAAATATTTTCTATTCAGTTCCATTGTTAGGTCAATGGAAAATTCCACGCCCGTCAACTTAATTTCACATGTCCAATAATACTAGCTAGCTCTTACAATATAAAAGATAATAGGATGTACCTAACTGAACATTCTTCCAACAATGTATTTAACACTTATCACAAAGAACTAGGCCTAGGCTCTACTACACGAAATTATTTTATTCTTTTATAATTTACTAGTAATGCCATTCATGCAGTCCTTTTATTGGAAGCCCATTTTGTCCACCAACAATGATTGGAAATCATTAAAATTGGGCATTTTTCAAATATGTCTTATTCTATTCATTAATTATAAAGTTAATATAAAAGTTATCAACAGCTTCCGATAGTACTTATGCATTATTATATAGTTTCTCTTTGTAACACTTTTAACTAGCCCGGAAACGGACTAAGAATGTAAATACAATATTTTATTATTTTACGTTTTGGGGCTATTCTTGTGTTATTTCACGTCAAGTTGCATTTTTTTCTAACCGACTGTTGTATTATAGTTTGTAGGTGTTCTTTACGAATTTAACCCCCATTACACAGGGACGATGTTTTTGTACGTAATTCAATAATGGTCTTTTCCATGTGAACGTCCAACCCAAGGCCGCGTCTAAGAGGGCAATTGCCCCGGGAGTCTCACATTCCAGGGGGGCCACATTTCGCTCAAAAACTATTAAATTCAATTACAGTTATCATTATAAATCTCGTATCAAATAGTGTAGGCCTACAGATAATTAATAGTAATAAGTATTCGTCGCTTGGTGATAGGATTCCATTCCAGATTCCTGAAAACCCTAACTTTACTTTATTCGAGTAATGTGCTGTAGTACAGTCGATGTGCTGCAGTACAGTCGATGTGCTGCAGTACAGTAGAAAACGCCACCATTGTGCTACAGCTGTCGGTCTACAGACAACTTACTAAGAACGCAATGGTACAAAGAGGAATTTACTTTTGTTAGCTTGATTTGTTTGCATTTAATAAAGTGTTGTCAGTAATGGGTTGATCAATCTACCCTAAAACACGAGAAATTATTAAGTATTTAAGCACCGAGTACATAATAATATCGGGCCTTACATTTTCTTAAAACGGCCAACCATTGGCAAAATAAGTGTAACTATGATTGAAACGTATTAGTTTGTAAATTTTATAGTTTATGAATATATTAATTATATATATAATTAATTATAGGCCCACATATTTAATTTATTAATTAAAACCATATCCAACAAACTTTTTTTTTCCTTCTTTAAACAATAAAATTTAATTTGACTTTTGTTTGAAACAAAATATAAATAGATATTTAAAAGCGGTGGTTTTCAAACTAGGCTATGGTTCATGTACCCCCCTTTTTTTTTATGGGTCACAAAAACTGTACAATTGATTGGAAATGTAGCCGCATTTGAGTAGAGGGAGAGGTGGGTAACATTCAGGAAAATAACACACGACCGGGATTCGTTTGAACTCGAGGTGACTGTAGTATATGAGAAGAAAGGAAACTGTGATGAAAGGTTTGAACTCGAGGTGACTGTAGTATATGTGAAGAAAGGAAACTGTGATGAAAGGTTTGAACTCGAGGTGACTGTAGTATATGAGAATAAAGGAAACTGTGTGATGAAAGGTTTGAACTTGAGGTGACTGTAGTATATGTGAAGAAAGGAAACTGTGATGAAAGGTTTGAACTCGAGGTGACTGTAGTATATGAGAATAAAGGAAACTGTGTGATGAAAGGTTTGAACTCGAGGTGACTGTAGTATATGTGAAGAAAGGAAACTGTGATGAAAGGTTTGAACTCGAGGTGACTGTAGTATATGAGAAGAAAGGAAACTGTGTGATGAAAGGTTTGAACTTGAGGTGACTGTAGTATATGAGAATAAAGGAAACTGTGTGATGAAAGGTTTGAACTCGAGGTGACTGTAGTATATGTGAAGAAAGGAAACTGTGATGAAAGGTTTGAACTCGAGGTGACTGTAGTATATGAGAAGAAAGGAAACTGTGATGAAAGGTTTGAACTCGAGGTGACTGTAGTATATGAGAATAAAGGAAACTGTGTGATGAAAGGTTTGAACTCGAGGTGACTGTAGTATATGAGAATAAAGGAAACTGTGTGATGAAAGGTTTGAACTCGAGGTGACTGTAGTATATGTGAAGAAAGGAAACTGTGATGAAAGGTTTGAACTCGAGGTGACTGTAGTATATGAGAATAAAGGAAACTGTGTGATGAAAGGTTTGAACTTGAGGTGACTGTAGTATATGTGAAGAAAGGAAACTGTCGGTTCCTCCCATGAGCCTCGACGCGGATATGAACTGACTGTACTGATAACAAGTGCTGAATAATCGCTACACCCATGACCAACCAGGCCAAGCTTCCACATCTTGTAACAGGGCTGCCAAACTCGGCGGACATCCCGCTGTAAAATAATCAAAATTCAAGTGTTGGATATTTCATGGAGTCTACGCTAAAAAAAAACTAAAAATAAACAATCCATTAAAGAAAGGTCCTGTCCCGCAAGTCCCTGTTCAGTTAGTCTACATTCGTAAGTCCCTGTTCAGTTAGTCTACATTCGTAAGTCCCTGTTCAGTTAGTCTACATTCGTAAGTCCCTGTTCAGTTAGTCTACATTCGTAAGTCCCTGTTCAGTTAGTCTACATTCGTAAGTCCCTGTTCAGTTAGTCTACATTCGTAAGTCTCTGTTCAGTTAGTCTACATTCGTAAGCCCCTGTTCAGTTAGTCTACATTCGTAAGTCCCTGTTCAGTTAGTCTACATTCGTAAGTCCCTGTTCAGTTAGTCTACATTCGTAAGTCCCTGTTCAGTTAGTCTACATTCGTAAGTCCCTGTTCAGTTAGTTTACATTCGTAAGTCCCTGTTCCAAATACTATTGATCAATTTTAACTTAATGATAAGTTACGTAGAATGTCTAACGTATCTGTGTCCATTGTCTAAGCTTTGTCTATACGTGTACTTTCCTACCTAGTAATCTAAACTTGAATAAATAGAACTAAAATAAAAACAAAGAATAACAAAATTAAGTAAAAAATTGTCTACTTTTTTAAAATGAATTTGTTAAATTTTTATTGATGAAATCTTTGAAAAGTATTTTTTTTAATACATTCAACTTGTTCTATTTACACATGAATTAATAACAACTCCCAGCTTTTATTTTTTATCAAGTGAGAGACAAAAACTTTCACGAACTTGACATTTATTTATTTTAAATAAATTAGATTCTTATCAAAATCTAATCAATATTCTGCTACAGTCCCTAGATATTCCTAGCCTGTTCCCTTTGGTTAGTTTGTTAAAAAAGTTGTTCATTTTGGCACAAGCCATATTTAAAAAAAATAGAGCTGATAAATCTATATACGATTAAAACCTTACTTTTAAGTTTTATAAAAACATAATTATATTAATGAAATGGGGGAAATTAACTAGTTTTCAAGGACGCTTCACACGAAACGTGAATACATTTTCATTGACGTAGGCGACACCCTTAAGCCAGTGCTTGCATGAACTTGAAAACGACATACAAATTGCATGGTTAAGTTAATGTCTGAAATGAAATGATAAATTCACGATCATAATATATCAAGAGATAAAAAATTATGCGTAGCAGTAAGGAGTGTAAATGTTTTGATGACCTACTTTTTTTTTTTACAGAGTTTAGATGACTCAACGCCTCCTAATGGCGTTGAAAAAACAGAAAGGTCAACTTTTATTTCAACTCTGCCATTTAATTATCTCGAATATACAGTTTCCCAGAACAACCCGAATACTGGGCTAGGATTTTAATATAAAGAAACTTTTATTAAATAAAACATTATTTTACAGTCAGCATTCATAACATTTTACCATATTATTAGGCTTATTTTTTATTGTTATTGATAATATGTATCTAAAGTGACAATAATTGTAGATTGGGTAAATCACGTTACCAACTTATGGATATAAACTTATAAATATGGTTTTGGTAACTTTTATAAGTTAACTCCTTTATCTACACAGTTAAATTTCCACAGGGAAGGACTTTAAATGCAGATAGAAAAGTTAATTGATCTTTCACCGTATTCATACGTCAAGTCGTGCGATCTGTAGCTGTCACTTGGGGTAGGCCTATTATTATCAATAATGATAAAATAACTATAGTGAAATATTAAAATGTTATCAATTTTGACCGCATGGTAAAAAAAATGCTTAGGTTCCATGTGTTTTGGTTAAAATTGAATAAAAAACAGTTTGGAAAGACATATAATTATGTAGTCAATACTATTTATATAAACTTATGGCTAGTGTGGCAATATATATTAGTGTAAAGCGGCGTACCAAGAAATGTCTTTATTTCCGGGACAGGCCGCCTCTAGGGCCCCCGCGTTTAGGTGTCAGATGGAAAAAAAAAAAAAAAAACAAGTTGGGGTGGAAAACTTTTATTTTCGCGCTCTTAAAATAGTCTCTCTGTATAGACTATCTATCAAATATTGTCAAGAATGTAATAACAATCAAAAATATAATCATTTATTGAGCGAGTGAAACGAATTATCCGTTTTAACTGTGATTTTTGCATTTTGTTTGTCTGTTTGTGATGGATATGTCTAACGATAACTTTTGAACGCATTAACTGATATAATTCAAACTTTGCACAGTTGTTCTTTGAACCTTTATACAGGTAAATTTATATGGGGAAGAAAATCTAACAAGGGGTTGGGGAGCAATCAACCCTTGTATATGTATATAAAAACACCTTTTCTAGCATTAGTGTATACATGTATTTACCATTTAGAGCATTTTCTGGTATATTATACATCAGTAAATGGGTATATAGGTGCAAATTACTGTAACAACATAAAACAAAAATTAAGTTTTTTGATAGATTTATGTGGAGGGAGGGTATTAGGCAGGTAATTGGCAAATGAAGTTTGCCCAGTGTCCCAGGCCTGCTAAGAGCAACCCTTCTCACGGGTAACTGGACGGTAGTTCTAGTACGAACTAAGTAAGACCTCCCTGAACAAATCTTCCTACCGAAACCCGGGTAGCAGGATCCTCGCCAAGCTTTATAGTCGCTGCTATCAAGGGGCTGGCTAGTTTTGAAGCCTCTGGCCTTAGTCTGGTGGGTTATAGTCGCTGCTATCAAGGGGCTGGCTAATTTTGAAGCCTCTGGCCTTAGTCTGGTTGGTTATAGTCGCTGCTATCAAGCGGCTGGGTAGTTTTGAAGCCTCTGGCCTTAGTCTGGTTGGTTATAGTCGCTGCTATCAAGGGGCTGGCTAGTTTTGAAGCCTCTGGCCTTAGTCTGGTTGGTTATAGTCGCTGCTATCAAGGGGCTGGCTAGTTTTGAAGCCTCTGGCCTTAGTCTGGTGGGTTATAGTCGCTGCTATCAAGGGGCTGGCTAGTTTTGAAGCCTCTGGCCTTAGTCTGGTGGGTTATAGTCGCTGCTATCAAGGGGCTGGCTAGTTTTGAAGCCTCTGGCCTTAGTCTGGTGGGTTATAGTCGCTGCTATCAAGGGGCTGGCTAGTTTTGAAGCCTCTGGCCTTAGTCTGGTGGGTTATAGTCGCTGCTATCAAGGGTCTGGCTAGTTTTGAAGCCTCTGGCCTTAGTCTGGTGGGTTATAGTCGCTGCTATCAAGGGGTTGGCTAGTTTTGAAGCCTCTGGCCTTAGTCTGGTGGGTTATAGTCGCTGCTATCAAGGGTCTGGCTAGTTTTGAAGCCTCTGGCCTTAGTCTGGTGGGTTATAGTCGCTGCTATCAAGGGTCTGGCTAGTTTTGAAGCCTCTGGCCTTAGTCTGGTGGGTTATAGTCGCTGCTATCAAGGGGCTGGCTAGTTTTGAAGCCTCTGGCGGGTTATAGTAATCGTACGTTGAACTCTTGCCCCGGGTTCTGTTGTCCCTACTTGCTCGTTTATATTAGTCCCCCTCCCCCCCCCCCAGACCAGTGTGTGTTTATTCATGTGGGAAAGGTTCGCCTAACACATTGTTTTCAAATGGGGGGGAAAATATCAAGGTCGAATAGATTTACATAGACTTTCGGGATCCGTCAACAACGAACGGAAATGTCGGGTTAGCCCAGTTGTTTTTTTTAGCACCGCGTCTTACTACACGTTTGAATTGTACGATTATTTACTAGTTACGATAGTGATTTTAGTGATTAAGAGGGTTATAGGGAAAAGTACCCGCATTTGCGTGGAGGAAGAATGGGACACAATTTTGGAGAGAAAAAAAACCCCACCGTCAGGACATTTGACCGAGATTCGAGCCTCGATCTCCCAGTCATCGGCAGTCTAGTCTACTGCGAGAGTAGCGCCTTAGACTATGCGGCCACCGAAGCTGGCGGTGTGTTGGTTTAAGTATGCTAGTAAATTAAACGAACGGGTCTAGAACAAATAAAATACTTCGCATTGAACAGTTGAACGTTGAATCAATCTTGTCAACAGTACGAATCGCTGTATATTTGTTATCTTTTTTATTTGAGGTATTTAACGTGCACTTTCCGAACTGACTGATTATATCAGTACACGAGAATATTTCTATGAGCGAGAGCAAAAGAGCCTACCAATTTCGACCCAGAAAGGTATTTTCACATACCTTCCAGGGTTCTTTTAAATATCATGTAATCGACTGCTTTACTTCCCCTCCGAAGGAAGTTGTGCTACGGTTTTTTAATCGCTAAAGAAAAGTCCGTCGACTTTGGCTGGGTTTGAACCCACGAACAGCGGGTTCTGAGGCGAGCACTTTACCTCAATAGCACTAAAGTCGACGTTAGTTTGTTAATAAAATGGACAACTCGCGTCAGTGACCGACACTCGTGTTAGTCTTGACTGCTAAAGATGGGAAGGGCGGAGTTCGAATCCCGGTTGGTTCTACCAAGGGTAATGTTTGAAAATGATTTCCCATTCTACTTCCACGCAAATACGAGTAGATTTGCTCTGAAATGCTTCCATTCTCGTCCTTAACCCATCAGAGTAATAATAATAATTTGCGTATACCTGAAAAGGTAGTCTGCCGCGGTGATATCATTCTTAAGGTGTCAAGTCATAAGATTTTAATAATACTTCGCACCGCATCTTACTACCTGTTCGGGTTATACGCTTAAGTACTAATTACACTAATGTAATGGGTTAGGAATTGGGAAGGATGAATATATAGGAAGTGAACCCGCATTTGCGTGGAAAACCACCTCCAGTTCATCCGAGCGAGATTCGAACCCCTGATCTTCCCGTCCTCGGCAGTCTAGCGCAACACGAAACTTGCGCGTTAGCTCGCTACGCCACCGAGGCGGGACACAAGACTTTAATAGCATATTTTACCGCCTGATGGCGTGGTAAGAGCACGAACCCCAGACTGGTGTACTAAAAGGTGTTTTTACACTTGAATGCACTGGCATTTGTTTGGGGTAAGGCTGTGAAACTAACTCCCTCCACCCCGGTGTTGCCAACTCTATAGTCTCTAGTGATAGTACATGGACCTGAAATGAATTGTATTTTTACCGGTAGGATACTACTTTCCGACATTATATTGATAAACCCATCGATTTTGATAAAAAATAAGAATCGATGTAAAATTTGTTACTTTTATAGCAGGGTCACAGGATATTACTTTTAGAAAATATCCTAAAATTGGATTGTACAGGTGGTGAAATTATATCAAAAGTAGTATCCAGATAAGGTAAGTGTACCAGTGCCTGACACATTAAGGATTTTTAGGCAGTTAATTTCATACTAAAAACCAATGGTATGGAATATTTCAGTTTTATATGTACATTTAGATAAGAAATCTAATCTTAAATGATTACATGCAAAGAAAATACCTGAATAAATCACAAACAGTTAAAAAAAATTAAAAATTAAATAGTATGTGCATGTACCAATAGCTGACACCTGAATTCATAGGTGTTCCTAATGCTGACACTTAGTGCCCCATTAGCTGACACTCTGAATTTATATTAAAACTTATTTCTTATATTAATTAATAAGGCAGTTTAAAACCATAGTTATGATATAATACCTTTATTTAATTTTTATATGTGTATTACGAACGTCAACATTAATTATAAAGTGAACAATAGCTTTAATATCTAAATAAAACATAACAATAAACAAGGAGTCATTTTCCTTCACTTTATATTCTGATTATTTTCTTGTGTTTTAAAAGTACTTAGCTAAAAGTTCTATAAAATGAAAACTAAGTTGTGTTTATTTTTTATGATGGAAGCTTCACAAAGACAATAGTGATAATCACTTTGATTTCTATTTTAATTTTTAAAGTAATTTTTTATTTCTTTAACAAGACATACTCCTCTTGAATTGGTCACTGAAGGAGGGGCTATTTTTTCTAGCACACTGTTTTCAGTGTACCATATCACATCTTTTCTTTCTGGCCAATGCCATCCTGAAGGCCCACTTCTTGACATCACAGACACTCTTTGCCTTTATCAGAACCAGTATGGATTTCTTCTATCTGCCCTGGAAAATACTGTCCCTCATAATCTATAACATAATCCTTTTCTATAAACTGTTCATTATTGTAATTGTCCACATCACTAAAGGTTTCACTAACATTATCAGAGTGAAGAGAAATTTCTGAATCAGATGAACTAGTGTCTGAATCAATTATTTTTGTTTTTTTAATACTAGCCCTAATATTATGTCGCTTAACTTTTGAATTAATTTTAGATGTTTTTTTTTTTTAGCTCCCTCAACCTTTTCCTTTCTACTTTCTCTTGTTCTTTTCTCTCCTTTTCTTCTACTTTCTTCTTACTGTATGCTTGCCAAACTTCTGAAGTGACAACTGATGGAATTTTTTCTTTTCTTCTTTTATTATTTTCATCTTTTTGCTCTGGCCAAAATAATGCCCTTTTGAAAGGGGATGGCACATCTTTGTTAATAATGGGATTGTGATGGGAATATTGAGAACTTTTATTGTTGGTATGAACACTAGCAGTTTGAATGATCATTTCTTGAGGACTTGTAATGTTTGTCTCTTGAGGACTTGTAATGTTTGTCTCTTGAGGACTTGTAATGTTTGTCTCTTGAGGACTTGCAATGCTTGTCTCTTGAGGACTTGTAATGTTTGTCTCTTGAGGACTTGCAATGCTTGTCTCTTGAGGACTTGCAATGCTTGTCTCTTGAGGACTTGCAATGCTTGTCTCTTGAGGACTTGCAATGCTTGTCTCTTGAGGACTTGTAATGTTTGTCTCTTGAGGACTTGCAATGCTTGTCTCTTGAGGACTTGCAATGCTTGTCTCTTGAGGACTTGCAATGCTTGTCTCTTGAGGACTTGCAATGCTTGTCTCTTGAGGACTTGCAATGCTTGTCTCTTGAGGACTTGCAATGCTTGTCTCTTGAGGACTTGCAATGTTTGTCTCTTGAGGACTTGTAATGTTTGTCTCTTGAGGACTTGCAATGCTTGTCTCTTGAGGACTTGCAATGCTTGTCTCTTGAGGACTTGCAATGCTTGTCTCTTGAGGACTTGCAATGCTTGTCTCTTGAGGACTTGCAATGCTTGTCTCTTGAGGACTTGCAATGCTTGTCTCTTGAGGACTTGTAATGCTTGTCTCTTGAGGACTTGTAATGTTTGTCTCTTGAGGACTTGCAATGCTTGTCTCTTGAGGACTTGCAATGCTTGTCTCTTGAGGACTTGCAATGCTTGTCTCTTGAGGACTTGCAATGCTTGTCTCTTGAGGACTTGCAATGCTTGTCTCTTGAGGACTTGCAATGCTTGTCTCTTGAGGACTTGCAATGCTTGTCTCTTGAGGACTTGCAATGTTTGTCTCTTGAGGACTTGTAATGTTTGTCTCTTGAGGACTTGCAATGTTTGTCTCTTGAGGACTTGCAATGTTTGTCTCTTGAGGACTTGCAATGCTTGTCTCTTGAGGACTTGCAATGCTTGTCTCTTGAGGACTTGCAATGCTTGTCTCTTGAGGACTTGCAATGCTTGTCTCTTGAGGACTTGCAATGCTTGTCTCTTGAGGACTTGTAATGTTTGTCTCTTGAGGACTTGCAATGCTTGTCTCTTGAGGACTTGCAATGCTTGTCTCTTGAGGACTTGCAATGTTTGTCTCTTGAGGACTTGTAATGTTTGTCTCTTGAGGACTTGTAATGTTTGTCTCTTGAGGACTTGCAATGCTTGTCTCTTGAGGACTTGCAATGCTTGTCTCTTGAGGACTTGCAATGCTTGTCTCTTGAGGACTTGTAATGCTTGTCTCTTAAGGACTTCTATTGCATGGGACTTGATAATGTTGAATAGCCGTAGATCCAGTGATAATTCCAGAAATACCTCTGATTGTCAGTGATATCAACATTATCAATAGCATTCAAATCAATAAACACATCTATATCAATGCCACTAAAGTTAAGTTGAGAAGAAATAGTGGAATCGAGGCTTGGAGTACTGTCGTTGATGACAGAGTTCTGTATTTTCCTTCAGACATGAAATAAATGAGCTGTCAGCTACTAGTACAATACTTGTTAACATGCACCAATACCTGACACCCCATGGTAGCTATTGGTTCCAAACATAGTAGAGCTATATGGTATAGAAGGGAGAACAGAAATACTATTTACTATCATTTCCAATATAGAATGTGTTTGTTATACAATGCACCTATAGCTGACATGTGTGTCAGGTACAAGTACATATTGATACTTAATGTACCTATAGTTGACATCCCTACCAAAATGAAAATAATTTAGGTTATATTCATATTTCTGTCTAAACAATGATAAATTATCATTAAATTAACTAATAACATAAACTGATTATGTTTATATCACAAGTTGACTTCAATAAAGCTTAAGAAACAACACTTACCCTCTTGTGTTTTCTTCTAAGAATCAAGGATCAAAGGTAATATCATTGCACATTCACATTTACTTTTTCAAGAGATCTTGAATTTTCCCATTGTTGCCAAACTGACCCGTCTTGTTTCCAAAGAGAAGAGAGTAATTATAAGACCATGCAAAGAGCAATAATGCAACTAAACTATTAGTTTTATTATATTAATAATAAATATAATGTGTCAGCTACTGGTGCAGTGTCAGCTACTGGTACACTTACCTTAGTACAGTTGGCAACACTGCTCCACCCAGCAGCGATGAGACATACTATTATCTCAGAATGAGACGCTGATGAACTGCAATCTAATGTTCTAGACTCCACGATGACTCACGCTGAGAGAATAATTTCATATAAAGAATGTATTTTATTTCGGCTTGCATCTGCCGTTCTTAACAAAACAAGATACTACATATCTAGTATAAATAAATAAACAAACATTAATCTTGGGTTGATACGCTTGAGCAAATATTTCGAGAGATAAGTGAAAGGAAAGGCGCTTTTTGTGTGTAAATAAAGGCTGTGAAGTGATACTCTTGGGTGCGGCCCAAGGGAAAATGAGTAACTTTACAGTTTTTATAGTATTAAATTTGTTTGGACAAAATGAATCAAATATTTCTTCAGTAGCAACATAGAGTTTAGTTTTCTGCACATGTTAATATCAACAGATCTTGAATATCTGTCGGGTGTAATTTTGTCAAAACTTTTTAAATAAAGAGAAAAAGTTTTGACAAAATTTCAGGACACCCTTGATAGATATTCAAGACCTGTTGATATTAGCATGTGCAGAAAACTAAACTCCATGTTGCTACTGGAGAAATATTTGATTTATTTTCGCCAAGATATTTTAATTCTATAAAAACTGTAAACTTAGTTTCACTCCCTTCGGCCGCACCTTAACCTAAGGTTGTCGCCCCTTATTGGATGAATCAAGGCGTGTCCCGATGGGAGGGGAATTTTTTGCTCCAAAGTCAAAGCGTGCTGTAGATTACTTTATGTTGAATATGGTAGGTAGCGTTTGGGTTTCCTGCGTCGATTTCGATAGAAAATAAACCTTTTAGAGAACTCGGGCTACTTTTAGAAATCCCGGATTTCCTATTAATTTCCTTGTTCAATCATTGCTGTATGTCAACTGTCGGTGGTGTAAGTTTTAAATAAGAAGAGATAATATCCAGTTTCTCGCGTTGATGCTCGAATAGTCTAAGGCGTCTCTCGCAATATACTTGACTGCTGGTGATTGGGAGATCGGGGTTCGAATTCTGGTCAGGTGTTCCGAGGGTGTTTTTTTTTTCCTTAATTGGTTTTCCACGCTCCCTCCACACAAATACTGGCACCCTTTCTCAAGATTCAATCTTAATCCTCCCTAACCCATTATAATAGTAAATAAGCGTATAACCTGAACAAGTTGTAAGACGCGGTGATAAAATGATATAGTTGAACAGGATTATGCCTTTAATCAAATACGGGTATATTTTCTCCAACTAACGTATTTTATTGGTAAACCTGAAGAGAGGAGTTTGGGGGCTAATGCCGGTATCACGCTCAAGCTACGTTCGAACGTAAAAGTTCTCCTCGTGTTTTTAAATGGAAGCCATCACAACGCAGTTTACTTAACGTTAACTTAAATTTAAAATTTGTCCAGGGGATATAACTTCCACGTCACGTGAACGTCAAGTGAAGGGTAGGCCTGAGACCACGTGTTCTAGCCAGCCAATCATGTTGCGAGCCACGTCACTTCATTTGTTTGTTTATGGTGTGCAGACAGACAGACTTCTTCGGGTACAGACGAACTCTGAAATGACGTCGTAGCCCTTTTGTCGCACTTTATTTTGTAACCAGGGTGATAACACATTTAGTAAAAACCACCCTCAGTACACCCGACCGAGATTCGAACCTTGATCTCCCCGTAATCGGCAGTCTAGTCTTACTGCGAGAGTAGCGTGTTAGACCTCGCGGCCACCGAAGCTAATTCCAATATCTAACCTCACATTTTACTGAGCACAGTAGAAAGTTACTGATCTACTTTCATGTATTCATACGTCAAATAATATTATATACAAGAGAAGGGATTTATGTATAATTTACGAAACCTAAATTTCCACGATTTTGTAGCCTGCCCAACTGCAGGAAGGTGTGTGTATGTGTGTGTAAACCACCGGATGTTACTTGTGACACTTATCCCCGAGTTACATAACACTAGCTTCATTATGGTGTTATCAGGTTGATAACGCACAAACCACAACTTTTTATTCTTTGGAAATGTGTGTTAGATTGACTAACTGTAACTTAAAACAGTTTTTCTGGTATACATTGGAGGCACAATTGTGTAATTAGTCCATGGCCCGGATTTTGGTGATGTCATCTTTTTTTTGGATCGGCACACACAGTGCTAATAAGTACATAAACTCTGTTCATGATCCCCTTGTTGTAGAAAGGTATATTTTATAGTAATATCATTGTCATTTAGGAATTCTAGGTAATAATTTCTTTGTTTGCGTCATTTTTAGGCATTTTTGAGTTATTTTAAAGCATAAATAATTTCCAACACCCATTTGTCTGAATGAGAAGATAATGTAGGCTATGAACTTTATACCACTGTTGTCTGAATGAGAAGATAATGTAGGCTATGAACTTTATATCACAGTTGTCTGAATGAGAAGATAATGTAGGCCATGAACTTTGTATCACAGTTGTCTGAATGAGAAGATAATGTAGGCTATGAACTTTGTATCACATTTGTCTGAATGAGAAGATAATGTAGGCCATGAATTTTATATCACAGTTGTCTGAATGAGAAGATAATGAAGGACATAAACTTTATACCACTGTTGTCAGAATGAGAAGATAATGTAGGACATGAACTTTGTAACACAGTTGTCTGAATGAGAAGATAATGTAGGTCATGAACTTTGTAACACAGTTGTCTGAATGAGAAGATAATGTAGGCCATGAACTTTGTATCACAGTTGTCTGAATGAGAAGATAATGAAGGCTATGAACTTTATATCACAGTTTTCTGAATGAGAAGATAATGTAGGCCATGAACTTTGTATCACAGTTGTCTGAATGAGAAGATAATGTAGGCCATGAACTTTGTATCACAGTTGTCTGAATGAGAAGATAATGTAGGACATAAACTTTATACCACTGTTGTCAGAATGAGAAGATAATGTAGGACATGAACTTTGTAACACAGTTGTCTGAATGAGAAGATAATGTAGGTCATGAACTTTGTAACACAGTTGTCTGAATGAGAAGATAATGTAGGCCATGAACTTTGTATCACAGTTGTCTGAATGAGAAGATAATGAAGGCTATGAACTTTATATCACAGTTTTCTGAATGAGAAGATAATGTAGGCCATGAACTTTGTATCACAGTTGTCTGAATGAGAAGATAATGTAGGCCATGAACTTTGTATCACAGTTGTCTGAATGAGAAGATAATGTAGGACATAAACTTTATACCACTGTTGTCAGAATGAGAAGATAATGTAGGACATGAACTTTGTAACACAGTTGTCTGAATGAGAAGATAATGTAGGACATGAACTTTGTAACACAGTTGTCTGAATGAGAAGATAATGTAGGACATGAACTTTGTAACACAGTTGTCTGAATGAGAAGATAATGTAGGCCATGAACTTTATATCACAGTTGTCTGAATGAGAAGATAATGTAGGCCATGAACTTTGTAACACAGTTGTCTGAATGAGAAGATAATGTAGGACATAAACTTTATACCACTGTTGTCAGAATGAGAAGATAATGTAGGACATGAACTTTGTAACACAGTTGTCTGAATGAGAAGATAATGTAGGTCATGAACTTTGTAACACAGTTGTCTGAATGAGAAGATAATGTAGGCCATGAACTTTGTATCACAGTTGTCTGAATGAGAAGATAATGTAGGCCATGAACTTTATATCACAGTTGTCTGAATGAGAAGATAATGTAGACCATAAACTTTGTATCACAGTTGTCTGAATGAGAAGATAATGTAGGCCATGAACTTTGTATCACAGTTGTCTGAATGAGAAGATAATGTAGGCCATGAACTTTATATCACAGTTGTCTGAATGAGAAGATAATGTAGGCCATGAACTTTGTATCACAGTTGTCTGAATGAGAAGATAATGTAGACCATAAACTTTATATCACAGTTGTCTGAATGAGAGGATAATGTAGGCCATGAACTTTGTATCACAGTTGTCTGAATGAGAAGATAATGTAGGCCATAAACTTTATATCACAGTTGTCTGAATGAGAAGATAATGTAGGCCATGAACTTTGTATCAGAGTTGTCTGAATGAGAAGATAATGTAGGCCATGAACTTTATATCACAGTTGTCTGAATGAGAGGATAATGTAGGCCATGAACTTTATATCACAGTTGTCTGAATGAGAGGATAATGTAGGCCATGAACTTTGTATCACAGTTGTCTGAATGAGAAGATAATGTAGGCCATGAGCTTTGTATCACAGTTGTCTGAATGAGAAGATAATGTAGGCCATGAACTTTGTATCACAGTTGTCTGAATGAGAAGATAATGTAGGCCATGAACTTTATATCTTCTTTGCTTGTCTGATTGTAAAATACACATTCCTGGTGAGATTGCAACTAGGCTGGAGAGGGATGCGTTGGGAGGGGGTAGCTATTACTTCTCAAGCAGATATTAATTTGTTAATCATTGTCATATTTAGCAGGATGCAGGAGTTAAGTTATCAAAGGATTTTAATAAATTTTCCATTTGTAAAGTGAGGGTTTGATTTAATCGTGCGCATTTATTAAAAGTCTTCAAATGTTCATAACATGAGGCATTTAAATAAATACTTTTTTATAATTTTTGATTCATTTTAAAAATAATTTTTAGGTAATTAAAATCCGGGCCCAGGACTAACTACCCTACATGCTGAAGGCTTTGAGTAGGATTAGTCCTTAGTTCTACCCTGGCTCGATATGGTATTTATGGATTTAAACATAACAATACATACCTTGACCTTGATTTAACATTTGGCGCCATCTCTTTCTGTCCCCTTAAGTGAAAGTAGTGTCAAGACAGCTCATCTTAGCTGGTAGTGCATTAGTCCATTGAATTAATTGTCTGTTTGGATTACCGGCATCACCGAATTAATTTTAAAAAGAAAACCCAGACTTTTCCAGGTATTTTAGACAAAAAAATATGCATTTTTTTCAGTGTAATAATTGTAATTACACTTGTAAAAACTAATTATTACTGATTTGTTTTTAATAAATTTTTTGACAAGAGATTTTGGGGGGAAATATTTCAGTGCTCGTCCCAAAATTACATTAATTGGAGTTAACACAATGTAATAATATAAATTTATTTTAAATCATATCAGCACACGACTTACAAACAAATTGCCTTAAATTTATAAGAGACAGCACCGACCCCTCCCTCCCCCCTTCCTGCTGTTAATTCATCACTGTTAAAGGGGGATCCCCATTTTTTCCGATGATATTTTTACGAGCTCTGATTGTTTTGTTTTAATTTCAAGTAAACGATATTAAACTTAAACTGCTTTGATGGCTGAATGGTCTAAGGCGTCACTATGATGTTAGTTATACTGGCCTGCCGATGGCATGGAGATCGGGGTTTGGGTGAACTGAGGGTGATTTTTTTTTCTTTCCAAAATAGCTTTCCACTCTCCCTCCAAGCAAAAGCTGTTACACTTAATCTAAAATTAACCCTTCCTCACCCTTAACTCATTAGCGTAATTAGTACATATGCATATAACATGGACAGGTATTAAGATGCGATGCTAAAAAAAATTGAACTTTTTTATATACGAGTAAGTGGTTACGCCCCAAATTTTAATAACTCGTGTCATATGGAAAAATCTGTTGATTTCGATGTCAAGTGAATGAATGAACTAACTAATAAATGTGGAAGTCAAAAGAAATCATTGGATTTACTATCTATACCCTGGTTTTGGTAGGAAGACCTTTCTGGAAGCTCTTATTCAGTACCACAATATTTCTACATATACCTCAGTTTTAGCTTATGTGGTGCTGACTGACAGCTCACAGCTGACTTCTGACGGCTTTGTAAAGCTACCAGACCAAATTATGTATCCCTACGCCGAACCATATGATCTGCAAAAAACATGTCTTTAGCAGTTGTCACTTCTGACAGTCAAAATTTAGGTATATACCTAAATGTTGACTGTCAGAAGTCAGCTGTGAACTGTCAGTCAGCACCACATAAGCTAAAACTGAGGTATAGTTAGTATTTTGGCAGGAGAAAAGGCCTTTCAAAACGCTATTAGGAGGGTCCGTTCTAGAAGGCCTTTTATCCTACTAAAATACTACTGTACAGAAGGATTCTGGTACGGAATAAGGCCTTCCAGAACAAACAGGCTTCCTACCAAAATCAGGGTGTAGATATAAATGTATGAAACAATGAATGTATTATTTTCACATAAAAAACTTTAATCATAATCGAAGGTTGAACTGTAAAGATGGATTTGCTAACATTTGAAGGTAATTTCTAAATTAGTTCCGAACCTTTTAAATATAGAAAATCCGGGTTTCACTAAAATATTTACCTAAATTAAGTGACGCCGTAAGACGGATGTGATACTAAAATTCATACAGTCGTGTGATGCGGGGCCGTATAACTTTTACCCGTATACCTTAAAGGGGCTTGTCCAACCAAAATAATCTAAAATCCCGAGTAGACGCGCTTGACTAGACCTGATATCATTGCATCTTGTCTCGACTGAAAAAAAAACGCTCTTTTTTTTATTTATTTTTAAAACGTACGGTAACTTAAATGTCATGTTGGAAAGGCAAAGCACAGTTGTTTGAAACGTAACTAAAGTTTTGTTTACCAGTCGTGAGATATTAGTGTTGTTTTTTCAATCATTATTTCAGTGCAGATCTACATGATGTTGCTGATTTAATCATAATTGTCTTCAAACGTTCTGTCCAATGTGCCAGGATTCCAACCCCAACCTATTCATCGCAGGTTATTTTGTGCAGTGTATGCATGTTTTAAGGGTTTGGCCAGACTGGCGAGCGAGCGAGCGAGCGCGTGATTAGCAGATAGCTCTCGTTAGTTGTTGACGAGGAGGCTCCGAATCTTGGCTCAGTGAACTGAGGGGGGTTTTAACAAGTGATTTATTGTTGTGGTTTTCTCATCCTCTCTCCACGCTAATGGTGATTCTTTTATATATATAGGTATAGTTTATGATCTTACCAATTAAATTAGGCCGTTAGTAGCAAGTGTGTTAAACCTATCGATATTAATAAAAATGTCAAAATGAGAAGTTTTCCTAGCACTCAATGAACCAACATACAATAATATTGCCTAGCGCCTGTAAACTAGACTGTACCGGCTCGAGCGCTCGCTCCAGTCTGGCCACCCCCCAAAGCGGGTTTGATAAACAGAATAATGACAGGCATACACTAAATCTTTTAGCCAATGTTGTGTGAAGTAGACTCTGCTATTGAACTACGTGCAGATGTCGACGCCTCAGAAGAATCAGGCTGCGATTTATTCAGACGGAAGATACGAAATCGAACCTACTGATAAATAAGATACTGCTGATAGTAAATTTAGTTTTGCAATAAAAATATTTCTTAGACATGGGTAGGGATGAAAATTTTCTACAGTGGCGGCTTGTGGAGGTGGGGTTAAATTGTAGAGGTGGTACTTAAAGAGCCTATTATACTTCAAAATATAGTGTGTTAAAAAAAGTGGGCTATAAGAAGGGAAAAGGGGTAGATAGGAAGCACAGTGGACGGGGGTGGGGGGATACAAATTTCGGGCCAGCCTTAAAATTATTTTAGTTAGCATATTGATGATAACAAAAATTGAAGTATGATTTATGAACATGACGGGTCTACAAAGGCTCGCATTCATTTGTTTCTTTACTATTATTTAGCACCGCATCTTACTACTCGTTCGGTTTATATGCATAGGTACTAATTTCTCTGTGTCCTAGAGGAATTTCACCCTAATTTGTGTGTAGTGGGAGTGGAAAACCATGTCGGGAAAACCTCCCTCTGTGCACCCGACCGGAATCGAACCCCGATCCCCCTGTCATCGACAGTCTAGTTCAACACGAGTGTAGCGCGTTGGACCGTGCGGCCACCGAAGCAGGTGTTTTTTATTACTACTAATACTAAACCCGCCTCGGTGGTGTAGTTAACTCGCTTGTTTCGTGTTGAGCTAGACTGCCGAGGACAGGGAGATCGAGGTTATAATCTCGGTCGGGTGAACGGGGTTTCCTAAATTGTGTTCCACTCTCCCTCCACGCAAACGCGGGTTCACTTCCTCTAAATTCAACCTTCCCAATTCCTAATCCATTAGCGTAGTTAGTAATTAAGCGTATAACCTCGAACGGGTAGTAAGACGCGGTGCTAAATAATTAAATATACTAAAACTAGAACTACCACTACCACTAATTATTATTACCATCCATTTAATCAGTTGAAATTATTTTACAGGAATAAAGATATAAAATATTCCGTCTCACATCTCTAGATATAGAATATTTTAGCATTTTATTTTTATTTATTTCCTTAGAATCAAAATCTTTCTTTACTGTTGTTGGTACTGAAAAATCAAGGCGCGTCTTACAATCGAAGAAATACTTAAGTTTCGTACATAAAAATGGTCATCTGTCTTCAAGCGGATAAGATCTGGCAACTGCGCGCTCCTTTAAGACCTGTACTGCAATAATTTAAAGAGTGGAACTGCCTAACTGCCTGTAGTGTTATGTGGAGCTACCGGTGTCCCCTTACCCCCCCCCCCCCCTTCATCGCCCCTCACAGAACTTGAACCATTCCAACCTCCAGTCCCAGGGGTTTTGAACATCTGGACCATTTGCTGTACGTACTGTTTAGGCTTCCCCCCCTCCCCCTTCTCTTCCTTTCCTCTCTCTCTCATTCTCTGTGTGTTTCTTGCTTCTTCCATCCCTGTTCATTGGAAAGAGATTCTCCACGAGGATAAGAGTACGGTCAAGAACAAAACTGTCATCGGACGGAACTATCCTGGTTTTAGTTCATTGTATCAAATAATGTTCTTGCACACAGGAGACCCGCATCGGTGCTCACGCAGTCTTAGGGCGTCAAGTTCGCAACGGGCTGGATTGGGATTCTCAGCCGCATGCTATGATGGTGGGGTTTTTTTCGGTATGGGGTTTATCCCACCCTCTACGCGCGGGGTTCCCACCTTCCTCTACGCGCGGTGTTCCCACCCTCCTCTACGCGCGGTGTTCTCAACTTCCTCTACGCGCGGGGTTATCACCCCTATACACACTAACTCGGGTGCATTTCCTTTTAAATTAGCCCTAATAAATTCGTATGAATATACACAAATCAATAATCATAAAATTAGTAAAAAAAAGTATTTTTGAACCCGCGATTGCGTGTAAGGAGAGTGGGAAACCATCTAGGGACAGAAACCTACTCTGTACTGGAACCTCAGTTCGCGAGCAGTCAAGCTATGAGGTGGCTGAAACTTCAACTGAGCTGGGGTGGGGGTCCCGGGTTCAATTTCTGCCATGGCTGAAAAAAAGATATAATTTGTGAAATGTGGGTTCCCCCATTCACATTGACGGGCCGGGGAACCTATAAATTTCAAATTCCGTTAATTTATTTACCAAATCTGGGACAAAATCTGTCCGGGTCACTAGTGCGGGGTACTGTCCCCTGAGATCGGGGAAATTGCTCACCTTAACGAAACAAAGTTACGTCGATAGTTAAACCTGTGAAGAGTAAACTCCACTTTGCTCCAACAGTTTGTAACTTATCTTGGACGGGGTTAGTACTATACAACATAGCGTTGAACCACCACTTTGACATCGGTGAATTATTTTTGTTTGTTTTCCTGTTTTGATTCGCTTTTGAAGATGAGTGTACGTCCCCCCCAAACCTCCTCCTTAACTCTCCCTTTATTCCAACCTTTTGTGCTGAACTGTTTCTCTCTCTCTCTATCGCCTCTAACCTTTACCCACATTGTAAAGGCAGCCATGTTTATTGGGAGCAATGCAGGGGTCTTTTTCTTTTCTCCTGGAAGTTGGGGTCCTGCATTGTTCGCTAGAGCTGGCAGCGGCGGATTCTTATTATTATGTCCTCAACGGGCTGTGCCCCAGGATGTTAGAGGGGCAGCAGCCCCCCATGCCGGTTGGTTTGTCGGGTCTAGGCTTTCCATGTGTCCCGATATATCTGTACTGTCGCAGTTTTACCAGCCGTTCTAATCTACCGATATATCTGTACTGTCGCAGTTTTACCAGCCGTTCTAATCTACCATATATCTGTACTGTCGCAGTTTAACCAGCCGTTCTAATCTACCGATATATCTGTACTGTCGCAGTTTTACCAGCCGTTCCCCTAATCTACCGATATATCTGTACTGTCGCAGTTTAACCAGCCGTTCTAATCTACCGATATATCTGTACTGTCGCAGTTTTACCAGCCGTTCCCCTAATCTACCGATATATCTGTACTGTCGCAGTTTTACCAGCCGTTCTAATCTACCGATATATCTGTACTGTCGCAGTTTTACCAGCCGTTCTAATCTACCGTATATATCTGTACTGTCGCAGTTTAACCAGCCGTTCTAATCTACCGATATATCTGTACTGTCGCAGTTTACCAGCCGTTCTAATCTACCGATATATCTGTACTGTCGCAGTTTTACCAGCCGTTCCTAATCTATCCGATATATCTGTACTGTCTCAGTTTTACCAGCCGTTCCCTATCTACGATACTGTACTGTCGCATTTTACACTATATCTGTACTGTCGCAGTTTTACCAGCCGTTCTAATCTACCGATATATCTGTACTGTCGCAGTTTTACCAGCCGTTCTAATCTACCTATATATCTGTACTGTCGCAGTTTTACCAGCCGTTCTAATCTACCGATATATCTGTACTGTCGCAGTTTAACCAGCCGTTCCTATCTACGATATATCTGTACTGTTCATTTTACAGCGTTCCTAATTCTCGATATATCTGTATGTCGCAGTTACCAACCATATATCTGTACTTCGCAGTTTTACCAGCCGTTCTAATCTACGTTTCTGTATGTCGCGTTTTTACCAGCCGTTCTAATCTACCTATATATCTGTACTGTCGCAGTTTAACCAGCCGTTCTAATCTACCGATATATCTGTACTGTCGCAGTTTTACCAGCCGTATTTTAAATTCACTTAAAAGGTACATAATTCTTAATACTTTTGATAAGGACGAACACACATCTGTTCAGAATATTATATCCAAGCTTTCTTCTTTCTTTTCTTTTTTCGAAATGTTTCAAAGATCAGTTAATGTGGCTATAAAAGTCGAAGCGAGCTTAACACAGAAAATAATCAATTTTTCATGTATTCATCCGTAAAGTCGTGTTATATGCAGTTGTCACTTTCGACAATACCTATAAAGTAACACTAATAACATAATGCTAACAATTTATGGTCGTAAAAGGTTTTTTTTCCTCTCTCATTAAAGGTCCTTTCTATAAAAATTTGACTGTAATCGGTGGAAAGTCGTAAATAATAATCGTCGTTGAACTCCTTTCCAAACGTTGAGTGAATGACCGCCCTGTTTGTCATATTCATTCGACAGTCAATTAATAGGCTAAAATTTCATCGGGGAAAATACGGTTGTTATATCCAAATTATGAAGCTAAATAATGTATTTTTTAGTTTTGTTCACTAATAAACATGACGCTGATCAAGTAGAAGCTAATATGTATTTTTTAGTTTTGTCACTATAACATGATGCATGATCATGCTAATCTAGTATTTTATTTATTGAGCTTCCCCCACCTCTCCCTCCGGCAATAATGATGTCATAATATCGGTCAGGGCCTTCGATCGGGTGGGCGAGGGGCGATTAGATGGGTGTCTAGGGGCGACATGATCGGTGGGCGAGGGTCTTTGCTAGTGGTTGAAGGGTGACTTGTTCGAGTGGGCGAAGGATGATTAGATTGGGTGTCCTAGGGGCGACTTGTTCTGGTGGGCGAGGGGTGATTAGATGGGTGTCTAGGGGCCGACTTGATCGGGTGGGCGAAAGGTGATTAGATTGGGTGTCCTAGGGGCGACTTGATTCGAGTGGGCGAAGGGTGATTAGATTGAGTGTCTTAGGGGCGACTTGTGTTGGTGAACGAAACAGCTGCCAAACTGGTCCAAACCCAGGTTAAATTGATGAATTTGGAACTTTTTTTATATATATAATTGTCTGTTTGCTCCACCCCCTGACTGACTCCTTGGTTGGTGCTTGCCCCCGTGGAGACGACCCTAGCAGGGCGGACAAAGAACAACTCTTGTCCTCTGTCTTGCAATGTGACCAGTGGTCAGGGTTATCAACCGCGGGCATCCTTTCGAAAACATTACAACTGAAGGTTTTCTGTTCGAGTTGAGCTGAGTAAGTGTTCGTTGTCTTATCTTTCATTAGAGGGCGAACGTTACACATTCCTTTATCTCCCTCCCTCCCTTCTCGCTACTGCACCGAGATGAAGATGGAAGGAAAGGACAGGGTGGTCCAACTTTTTCATCCCAAGGGCAAATCTGACTACCTATTTGCACCGTGGGACAAAGATATGTTAGGTAATCTCATCAACTTAGGACAGGCCTTCAAACGACACTTGGTCAACCATTACTTTCAATATTTATATAAAAGTTGTAATTTTGGTTGGTGGAATCTTTCAAACTTTATTAAACTCCAAAAAATGTATTATGCACGCACACACTTCACAAAACAACTTAGCATTATTATTATAATTTATACTATATATTTTTATAAATCAAAAATTAATGCACACAAATTATTTAGATGCTTATCTAGCTATATTATCCTTAACTCTTTTTAGAATAACTTGTGGTTGAGTCTTTAGAGAAACTATAGGACTTGTGGTTGAGTCTTTAGAGAACTATAGGACTTGTTGTGGTTGAGTCTTTAGAGAACTATAGGACTTGTGGTTGAGTCTTTAGAGAACTATAGGACTTGTGGTTGAGTCTTAGAGAACTATAGGACTTGTGGTTGAGTCTTTAGAGAACTATAGGACTTGTGGTTGAGTCTTTAGAGAACTATAGGACTTGTGGGATTGAGTTCTTTAGAGAACTATAGGACTTGTGGTTGAGTCTTTAGAGAACTATAGGACTTGTGGTTGAGTCTTTAGAGAACTATAGGACTGTGGTTGAGTCTTTAGAGAACTATAGGACTTGTGGTTAGTCTTTAGAGAACTATAGGACTTGTGGTTGAGTCTTTAGAGAACTATAGGACTTGTGGTTCAGTCTTTAGAGAACTATAGGACTTGTGGTTCAGTCTTTAGAGAACTATAGGACTTGTGGTTCAGTCTTTAGAGAACTATAGGACTGTGGTTGAGTCTTTAGAGAACTATAGGACTTGTATGGTTATGTCTTTAGAGAACTATAGGACTTGTGGTTGAGTCTTTAGAGAACTATAGGACTTGTGGTTCTGTCGTTTGCGAACTCGAAGAAGCTCGGCTTTCCTCTTGTCATTTCCGTTTCCGGGACATAAAGTTTAGGCTACTCTAAATTTTCACTACAGGAACAAGATTTATATTAACCTTCCAAAATCCCTGACGTAAGATAGAGAGTGTTGCAAATTGTTATCCTAACAACTTGGTCTATAAATAGAGGGAATAATTAATAACAGCTTCTAAAAGGCTACGTTCTCTTCATAAATTAAGATGGTGTACCATATGAAATGAGAGTTACCGATGAGGTCTCGAACCCAACGTCTCACAAGACCTAGCGTAGTCTATCACATGATACTGCTGATGACGATGACATGTGTCGGTCCAGACAATGGGGACGGAATGTGTGTCATATCCGCCACATGTGCTCCAGTATATTAGAGTTGGTGGTTTAGATGGAAGGGGGGGAGGGGGAGTTAAGCCACTTGTTAACTAGTTAGCGTTCCCACATCTGGTACTTCTCTACTCGCGAGCTTTTAGGGAGAGGCAGAAAGAAAGAAAGAAAACTGACAACCGGAGCTGGTGAGGAGTTCCCACTTCATGGCTGTTAGATTGAGAGTTGTGTCCTGTCTGGTTTACACGGTGGCGTTATGTCTGGTTTACACGGTGGCGTTTATGTCTGGTTTACACGGTGGCGTTGTATGTCTGGTTTAAAACGGTGGACGTTACGCGGTTTACGGTGACTTTACGTCTGGTTTACAGCGGTGGCGTTATGTCTGGTTTACACGGTGACGTTAGTCTGGTTTACACGGTGACGTTACGTCTGGTTTACACGGTGACTTTACGTCTGGTTTACGCGGTGCGTTATGTCCCGGTTTACACGGTGCGTTAGTCTGGTTTACACGGTGACGTTACGTCTGGTTTACACGGTGACGTTACGTCTGGTTTACACGGTGACGCTTACGTCTGGTTTACACGGTGACGTTACGTCTGGTTACACGGTGACGTTACGTCTGGTTTACACGGTGACGTTACGTCTGGTTTACACGGTGGACGTTAGCTATGTCTGGTTTACACGGTGACGTTACGTCTGGTTTACACGTGCGTTACGTCTGGTTTACACGGTGCGTTACGTCTGGTTTACACGGTGCGTTACGTCTGGTTTACACGGTGACGTTACGTCTGGTTCACACGGCCACTTTTAAGACTGACAGCATTCTGAAGTTTGGGCCAGAGTCTTGGAAAGCCAGTGTTATTTCAATTTACTTTTTGTTTGGATGGTTTAGTACGTTAGATTAGACTCGTGTGTATCGAACTACACGGACATTATTCTCACAGCACGTTAGTATCGAGCACCTCGTCCTGTTCCCCTAGCTACGTACGTCCGGTAATCTTGTTCTCTCCGACTGACGGCGACCGCAGTAACGAGGTGTATCCTGTGTCCCAGTAAACAGTCGAGTCTGAGTCTTCATTGGTGCAGCTGGAACGTTACTGGCTCTGGTTCCATACGTCAAGTCATGTGATCTGCAATACATACAGTAGCCCCATGGCTGCTTTGGTGCTGACTGTCAGTTCACAGCTGACATTTAGGTATTATACCTAATTTTGACTGTCAGAAGTGACAGCTGCTAAACACATGTTTTTTGCAGATCATATGGTTCGGCGTAGGGATACATAATTTGGTCTGGTAGCTTTTCAAAGCTGTCAGCTGTGAGCTGTCAGTAGTCACCAAAGAAGCCATGGGGCTACTGTATATATAATAACAATATGTTATCAATGTTTGACTGAAAAAATATAGCATTCTCTAAAAGCCCTTCCTATGACGATTGGACTGTAAATTAGACTAGGGCTACATCAAGATGAGAAAGAAACGTTGAATTATTAGATTGAGGGTTATATGATTTTATAGGGACTGCCTAAGAAGCAGAGATATTGCGCTTAGGTTAAATATACACATATATGTATCGTATGACATATATGAGCGGAAGGGACAATCATGACATTCAGGTTCGGACGCCTTATATGCAGACAATTTCCGCACAGAACGTTGTCCAGGGTACACCATAAGAGGTTGTCTACACGTCGTTCCAGCAATGAGATGACGCGATGATAGTTATTATGATGTTGTGGAGCCGGGGTGAGTCTTATCCTAACTTAACCAGTTAAGATAATCCAAGGTGTCTACTGGGTCACGAAAGTCACCAAAGTCAAGAAAAAGTTAATAATTGCAAAAAAAAGGTAACGAAAGTCCCTGAAAAGTACGAATTTTCAATATTTTAGTCAAAAGTCACAAAAATATTGTTGTTTGAATTTCCCGCGCATCGTAACAACGCAAACTCGTCGAATGTCAAGTTACTCACTACCCATGATGCCATAGCGTTAATCACCTGATTGTTTTTACCATGATACCAAAGACAAGGTTAACTTTCGCTATCTAGTTAAAAGTTTAATGTTGGGTGTGAGTGCATTATGTCTATATATGCATTATATAATGTTCAATCGTTTACCGAAGAAATTTTGTGGTCATAAAAGGTCACCAAAAAGTCACTAATTTTGGTTTGTCCAACTCAGTAGACACCCTGTTAAATCGAACACGGAACCACCTAAGCTCTTACACCGACCACTACACCACTGGGTCGGTTAAATGTTGATAACACCTTCTAACAGTATACGAGCTGGGTGTTAACTGGAATTAACACAAAATAATAATAATATTTAGCACCGCGTCTTACTACCCGTTCGGGTTATACGCCTAAGTACTAATTACGCTAATGGATTAGGAATGGGGAAGGTTGAATTTAGAGGAAGTGAACCCGCATTTGCGTGGAGGGAGAGTGGAAAACCATTTAGGAAAAACCACTAACACCCGACCGAGATTCGAACCTCGATCTCCCCGTCCTCGCTGGTAGAGCTCAACACGACTGAATTAACACTAAACTGTTTTTATAGATCTATAGAGACTCGTCCTAAAACCCACATATCTTGGTTGATAACTAAATGTCTAGGAAACTAATGGTAACCGTTATTGGAGCGAAGAATGGATCTTTGTGAATAGAATGATGCGTTTTAATAGGAAGGTCACGACATATTGTATTGCCGGGTGCATCTTCCTCCTCTCCTGTTTGTTCTCCTACTGCCGGACAGCTACAGCCAGGAACGTTACAAACCTACTTTGTTCTTGGCTTTTTTTTTAGGAATTTCTGATCGGCCATTTTAGCGTCAAATGAAAGACTCAATATCATCTCGCACGTTAGTGAACTCCACACGCTATCAAAGGTGAGATTAGGTTCCTTAAAAATAAAAAGATAGGGGGTTCTAAAAAGGTTGATTTAGGTTTTATAGTTCCACCCCCCTCACACCTTCCCCCCACCAGGTGGAATCGTAGGAAACAGACACTATTCAGCCTATTTATCACAAATTATTATATACCAATAAATAATACACTTTTAACACTTTATACAATCCTTTTTATCTTTTTTTTTTATATCCAAAATACTTGTAACGGTCAGTTTTTAAAACAATCGTCCAGGTGTTTTCATACTTTTACCACGTGGCGGAGCAGGAAGTAAAAAAAAAAAGACCGGTCTTTTGAGTTCCAAATGTAAGTTGAAGAATAAGACCCCTAAACTTCCTTATAACAAAGAGCCAGTCCCTCTTGTCCCCTTGTCAATAAAGCTCCCAGGAGGCTACCCCTGGCCCTTCAAGACATTACTTTGAGGGGGCAGGGGGGTTTCTTTCTGAATACACACATTATATATCAACACACGACTTATAAAAACAATTTTCACGAAATGTTTTAAGATAAGACAGAACAGGCAGGGTAGCGGTGTCCGGCGACCTGGTAAACACTGAAATATCAGTGAAAAGAAAATAATTTTATCAATTCCTGGAATTTTTATAGGTACTATTCACTAAAATATTAAAATTTTATTTACTAAAGTCAAAATAATTTTTTGTTTCCAGTTAACATAATACTCACCGCGAATCTCTTTTTAACACAGTTGTCCTTGTCGAGCTGACTAATTTCAGTTCTCAAAAACATGAGATTCCCATGTCGTCTTTTCACCCCTAGAATAAATCTATAGCTCTTTCTCATCAAGCCTAGTCTCATAGTCCCACAAATATGAGCTAATGCGTGAGTGAAGATCAATATATTTGCAGTTTTTTTTAAATGAAAAACCCTCTCCTCCTTTTTTTTGTGGATAAAATTAATAAAATTTGCTTTATAGTGGAATAATGGCATTTGATCAGACACTTTATAAATTAGGATAAACATTTCTGGTGAATTCCACAATTCTCTTGACTGATAATCAAGAACTGTCGATATCGCCATGTGTAGAAAATTAAAATAAATGTATCTACAGTAGCCCCATGGCTTCTTTGGTGCTGACGACAGCTGACGGCTTTGAAAAACTACCAGACCAAATTATGTATCCCTACGCCGAACCATATGATCTGAAAAAACATGTGTTTAGCAGCTGTCACTTCTGACAGTCAACATTTAGGTACATACCTAAATGTTGACTGTCAGAAGTGACAGTCAGAAGTGACAGTCAAAGTCAGCTGTGAACTGTCAGTCAGCACCAAAGAAGCCATGGGGCTAATTTACGTGAGCAATATTTTATTAATAATTGTCAAAAAATGATTTTTCGCATAAAAACTGCACAAATGTGAACCATAACTTGCGTTCTTTATTATCCCACCTTGTGTTTCATTTGTGAATATCGCTCGACAACAAAAGTATGTATGAATGTATGCCCACACGTCACACGCTACCTTGAACTGATGGATACAAGATGGAGGGAAAGAGCGAATCTCCCAGCATTCATATCGTCATTTCGTCAACCCGGTTGTTCAATATCTATCTATCTATCTCGTGAATGGACCCATAAAGAGCTGAACGGCTGTGCCCCAATTTCTCGCCGACCTAGGCAACCCGCCCTAGTTTTTATTTAACACCACTGCTTACTACCCGTTTGGGTTATACGCTTATGTAACTAATTACTCTAGTAGTTTTAGGGATTAGGAAGGCTATATTTAGAGTAAGTGTACCCGCATCTGCGCGGAATGTAAGTGGAAAACCATTTTGGAAAAAAAACCCTCCGTATATCCGACCGAGATTCGAGCCTCTCTATCGGCAGTCTAGTATACTGCGAGAGTAGTGCCTTAGACCATGTGGTCGCCGAAGCGGATAACCGCCTTAGTCAAATAATTTCTTGTAATATAGAACTACTTAAGAGCCGGGAAAAAACAAATTGAAGTTGGAAAATTTTAAAATATAGTTGGACCGGACACCTTGTCAGGAAACACTCGCACTTGCATTATGGGATGAAAACTGTCTTGTTCTCCGGCAAATAGGGGGCGTTGTCCGCCTCCCCCTCCCCCCAAAGATTTCTGGGTTGCGCCACTGTTCGGACCTAACAGTGATGAGCTAATATATTATTTTTTTAATCTTTGCGGTACATATTTTTCTAATTGGGTCTGTTGGTTTCAGCAGATGTAATTAATTTGTCATTTCCAATGCACCAGCACCGGCTGATGTTGATGGGTGGTGTGGGACAGATAGCGAGCGATCTGCCCGCTGCGCTTGACGTACGCGACTGAATTATTTGTTTTATTTCACTTGGATGTCCAAACTAATCACGTCAATATCGTCCGGGGTCATTCACAACACAACATGGACATTAAGTACGAGCGCACTCAACTTGAGAGCAATTGGCCTCAGCTGGGTTAGGGAGCGTTGTTCTCATTGGTCGCTGCTGGCCTCAGCCATGTACAGGAGCGTTGTTCTCATTGGTTGCTGCTGGCCTCAGCCATGTACAGGAGCGTTGTTCTCATTGGTCGCTGCTGGCCTCAGCCATGTACAGGAGCGTTGTTCTCATTGGTCGCTGCTGGCCTCACCCATGTACAGGAGCTTTGTTCTGAAAACGTTCATATCATGCTATGTGTGTTATTAACGCTTACACACTGATACTCAAATCTACTAATTGCATTTATCCATCTTTTATTATCTTTGTCATACCATCAATAGTTTTTTCAAACTAATAAATCTTATAACAAACATGTTCTCACTCTCCCCGCCTCCCCCTCGTGTTTTGTAACCTGGACATCCCCCCCTCCCTACATGTTTTTACTCAACCTAGCTTAATCTCGACATAACGTTCCTTCCCCCCTCCCGCACACATACCCCTGCTTAAAATTCAAAATTTATACATATTTTTTGACACATGTTTTTGGTTCTGGTAATACAGAACCGTTGCTGACGTAGATTGTCAACGTTCTGCCTGTTTACTAGTTAAAGCCGCCCTTCAAGACGTATAGTGCTGCCACCTGGACGAAGTAGTGGCAACTCACTCACGGACAGTCGGTGGCCCAGTCAACATGTTCTAGTTTCTTCCGCACCCTTGTCATTCTCCGCGCCAGTGTAGTAGTGGTTTCGACTGGACGGAGAACTGATAAGGGCGCGTGGGAGACTGCCACGTCACCACATGGGTCAAACATGGCCGCCACGGTGCGTGAGAGACGTCTACGTCACCATATGGGTCAAACATGGCCGCCACGGTGCGTGAGAGACGTCCACGTCACCACATGGGTCAAACATGGCCACCACGGTGCGTGAGAGACGTCCACGTCACCACATGGGTCAAACATGGCCACCACGGCGAGTGGGAGACGTCTACGTTACCACTCGAGTCAAGATGGCCGCCACGGCGAGCGGGAGAATCTACGTTACCACTCGAGTCAAGATGGCCGCCACGGCGAGCGGGAGAATCTACGTTACCACTCGAGTCAAGATGGCCGCCATGGCGAGCGGGAGAATCTACGTTACCACTCGAGTCAAGATGGCCGCCACGGCGAGCCGGAAGAATCTACGTTACCACTCGAGTCAAGATGGCCGCCACGGCGAGCGGGAGAATCTACGTTACCACTCGAGTCAAGATGGCCGCCACGGCGAGCGGGAGAATCTACGTTACCACTCGAGTCAAGATGGCCGCCATGGCGAGCGGGAGAATCTACGTTACCACTCGAGTCAAGATGGCCGCCACGGCGAGCCGGAAGAATCTACGTTACCACTCGAGTCAAGATGGCCGCCACGGCGAGCGGGAGAATCTACGTTACCACTCGAGTCAAGATGGCCGCCACGGCGAGCGGGAGAATCTACGTTACCACTCGAGTCAAGATGGCCGCCACGGCGAGCCGGAAGAATCTACGTTACCACTCGAGTCAAGATGGCCGCCATGGCGAGCGGGAGAATCTACGTTACCACTCGAGTCAAGATGGCCGCCACGGCGAGCGGGAGAATCTACGTTACCACTCGAGTCAAGATGGCCGCCACGGCGAGCGGGAGAATCTACGTTAGCACTCGAGTCAAAGATGGCCGCTACAACCCTTGGAAGAAGCTATGTCATCACTTGGGTCCAAGATGTCCGCCAGGGCCGTCTCTCTGTCGTGCCTGTTCACTCTCACTGTCCAGATCTAGCATCGAACCATGGATCTTCTGTTCAGGGAGAAGTGAGCCCACGGTCTCGGAGTGAAATAGAAACCTCCCGAGACAAGAGAGATTGTCGCCTGACTGACTGTGCTCGATCATTGGGTGCGCTGACGGGTGCTAGGAAGACAACCAATTCTGATCTGGTGACATCAAATAAGACTGACAAGTACGGTCGGTAGCTGATTGAGTACTGTATTTTCATTTTAAGGCGATTGGACCTTTTCATTTGGCGTGGAAATGCAAAGCCTGGAGAACAAACGGTTATCTTCAAGTATTTTTATTGATTTGCAATTTTCTTTACGGAAACGGTTTGTTCAAGAATAGAAGCATGTTGATTAAGTTATACTTTTTATATACACACCTCTATCATTTTAACAGTGATCAAATATAAATAAAATTGACTGCCGGCTTCATAACAAAAAAATGTAACAATTAATAAACACCGATACATTATCTTAGAAGGGGTGTTGAAAATATTAACATAAAAATTTCACTTGTTCTCGAGAAAAGTTACATTTCCAAACTTATAATTTCTCCGCAAGACCTGTCCAGGAGCTAGCGCCGTCAAGTTTCCGTGATCCAACTGTTCTTGTTGGCGCGGAAGGATACTTTGGTCGGTTGTGAAGCCTTTCACCCTCCCGCCCACCATCCCACAAAATAGGTTTTAGACTTGCACTCGACAGGGCCTGGGCTTTAACAACTAACTATACCTACTAGGCCTACCACCGAAGTATAGCTTTCATTTCCCCACAGTCAATATTGAAATTTACGCTACCCGCATAGGTGACCGCATGATCTAAGGTATCATTCTTGCGATAGACTAGACTGCTGATGACAGGGAAATCTCGGGGTTCGAAGGGTGGTTTTTCCTAAATGGTTTTCCACTCTTCCTGCAAGCAGATATAAGGCACACTTCCTCTAAAATTCAACCATCCTTATCCCTAACTAATTAGCCTAATTAGTCTATGTTTATAACCCGAACAAATAGTACGACGCTGTGCTTGGAAAAAAAAAAAGATCGTTATGTACGTTAAGTTGGTCGTGATACCGACACGAAATGAATCACCTTGAAAACAGTTCTGCCAACCTCTTATCTTGTAGGTTCAGAACTACCATTCCATTAAGAGATAAAGCATTGGTTGCCCTTAAACGTAACATTCCGTTATATTCCTCGAGACATAAATGCTCGGCTCATAAAAACAAAAACGTGTCGGAGAGCACTTTGAAGCGGCGCCCCCCCCCCCCTTAATGTACTTGCAAAGAGAGGGGATGGAAGAGGGGTGTATTTTGAACTTAGGTATCGTTTTAAAGAGAATACTATACTTAAGGTAGGAGTGTAGGGATACGCGGATTAATGGCAGTTTCTATAGCAACATTTTTGTTGTTGTTGCTTAAGTTAATAAAATAAGGTTCCAGTAGAAACATATATTGACTAGTTTAATTTCTTACACTTGGTTATCTCAAAATTTGTTGAATAGTTGTCATGATCATAGCGTCATTAGATGAGAAACTTTTTTAAATGAAGAGAAAAATTAGTCATTAAATTTCAGGACAACCTCGACGGATATTAAAACAACTATCTCCCGCTTCGGTCGCCGCATGGTCTAACGCGCTACTCTCGCAGTAGACTAGAACCCTTGCCGATGACGGGGAGATCAAGGTTCGAATGCCGGTCGGGTGTACTGAGGGTGTTTAAAAATATTGTTTTCCACACTCTTCACGCAAATGCGGGTACACTCCCTTTAAATATAACCTTCATAATCCCTAAAACCATTAGCGTAATTAGTACATAAGTGGATAACTCAAACGGGTAATAAGACACGTGATGATGATGATAATAATAATAATAATAATAATAATAATAATAATAATAATAATAATACAAGACACACACACGGCCGCAGGGATGTGAACTCTGTGTCTTTGTGGTCCACCAGAGATATTGAGGCGTGTGGATATATATATATAGATTGTTGGTAAAGAGTGGAGTGACAATTAGACTGAGGCGTTGCCATGACAACAACGTCGATACTAACACACTTAGCGCGAGTGTTCCCGAGGCTGGAGGGGGGGATATTCAGGGCGTCCTTACTTCCATAGACTGAACACTCCCTTTTTTTTACCCTCAACCTCTGTTTTCGGTTACGGCGTGCACTTTCTAAAACACCGGTCACCACATGATTTACAAACAAACTATTTTTTTTATCTACCAAAATGTTTTGAGTCGGTACTTTTTGTTACGTAGCCGCAAACTCTCCCGGATATTACGTCATATGTACCGAATTACAACAACTTTTTTGTATGATCTATTTTTACAGTATGTTTCGTTTATTTTACGATTACCAATTTCGATGTTCGAGTGGTCTAACTATGGTATTCAATCTTTATTGTTCGCATACGCCCAAGTTATAATTTCTCTTTAACTTTATACCTTCAAAGTTGTTGGTGCTTAGTAAAAGCGATAAATGTTCTATAGTATCCGTTTAAAATGAATTACAACCAAAATAAATGCTTTCAATAATAAGTTTTAAATGAAAGATAATATATAGAATGTTCGGAAGCTCATGGCCTAAACTGCACGTATAGCTTCTTTAAACCAAAAGTAATACAAAATCACTACACAATTACATCCGGAAAACTCTGCTAATACCATTAAATTGTGTCAGAAATTTCGGCGTATAGCGCCGGAAGAGCAAAGCTGTTCAAACATGCGTGTACAACAGGTTGCATAGGAGTTAGGCGCGTGGCACTACACACCTCTACATCTTGGAGCACGGCAGAAGAACACACCACAATTAAAAGTAAACAACACACCAGTCCATATAGAAATTCGAATACGTTCTGAGGGTAATCATAAACGGCCCTAAATCACAGAAAGTGCTTGTCATTATTACATGTGCAGTGCCACGCGCCTAACTTCTATGCAACTTGTACACGCATGCTTGAACAGCTTTGATCTCCCGGCGCTATACGCCGAAACTTTGAACACAAATTTAATGGTATTAGTATAGTTTTCCGGATGTAACTGTGTAGGGCTTTTGTATTACTTTGGTTCAAACATGATATATATGCAGTTTGGGCTATAAGTTTCCGAACACCCTGTATATTATATAACATTTCACGTACTCCCTACCTAAAGTGTCTTTGCCTACCGGAGTTTGAATACAACTAGTCTAAGGAAGAGTTTGTCAAACTGTGCTTCGTCACATCCATCTCGGACTCGGCGAGGCAATTTTAGAACATTACAGCCCCCCCCACCCCGGTAACCGTTGATTCAGTGTCCGCGGTTTCAGTTAACCGCGGTTTACCACTGCCTACTTTTATTAATTTTTAATCAAAGAAAAAAAATTGTTTCCAAGTCACAATGTCTACACCATCACCCCATTTCATCTCTTCATCGCGGGCATTGTGCTATCGTATCACCTATCACAGTCATCATTATCATCATGTGATCGTTATAACCTGAAGACTGTAGAACAGTAAGTACACTGTAGTGTACAGTACACGTTATTACTTTATTTAATGTTAGTAAGGTCTTACTGTGAGTAATTTATCAACTAAACTTTACCGTGTTTATGTACGTTACATGAATAACACGTTATCTAAAAGTTCGGTTCCACGTAACCACGGTAGATCTTGGAACGTATTACCCGCGGATATGGAGGCTCTATTTTATTCGATTTATAAGTTACATTTAAAATAGCATCATTAAATTAGTATTGCACATTTAAAAAAATCCAACATAAAGGACAATTTATAAAGGCGCAGCCAAAACGGTCATTATTTTTCTTTTGTTTGATACGTTTACAGTTGTAAAATGTAATTGTCGTTATTGAATATTCATAATAGTCATGGCAATGTGTTTTTTTTCTTCTGATTCAAGAGTTCCTTGGGTGTAAAAAAAGTTTGGGAATCCCTGGTTTAGGGCGCCCCTCTCGCAATAGACTGGACTGCCGATAAAGAAGAAGTCAGGGATAAACCGGGTGAGGTTTTTTAAAAAACTGAATGGTTTTTTAAAAAACTGAATGGTTTTTACACTCTCCCTCCATGCAAATGTGTGTAAACTTCCACTAAATTGGTCTTTCCTAATCCCTAACACATTAGCGTAGTCATTAACATAATTTGTGTAACCAGAATGGGTAGTAAGACGCCCCAAGCCTTTGTAAATAAAAATAAATGGTGCGGTGCACCGCAGACTTTCTTTCTCTTTTATCTCATTTACTAAAAACTCGTGAGATTTGTGAACTGAAAAAATATACATGTTACAGAAATGTTGAAAAAATAGGAACATCTCTTCCACCAAAGATCATAATTAATTCCATATTTTAAAGTACTTCATAAAAATATAATATGGTTGCTTATAACTCGGAAACTATTGGTTTGCTAAAAACATATTCCAGATTAAAATATTTTTAATTTTTAAGAGTACTGTAACTTCACAATGATAAATTATTACGTATCTCAAATAGTTGCTAATATAATTTTGATCAAAATAGAGAGTTTTTGTTTGTTATAATGTTAAACAGTGTCTACAGTAGCCCCATGGCTTCTTTGGTGCTGACTGACAGTTCACAGCTGACTTCTGACAGTCAAATTTAGGTATATACCTAAATGTTGACTGTCAGAAGTGACAACTGCTAAACACATGTTTTTTTGCAGATCATATGGTTCGGCGTAGGGATACATAATTTGATCTGGTAGCTTTTCAAAGTCGTCAGCTTTCAGCTGTGAGTTGTCAGTCAGCACCAAAGAAGCCATGGGGCTTCTTTAGATCAAAGTTCAATCAAAATCGTTAAATCAGATTTTGAGAAATCATATTTTATCTCTTTTTTTCCCCCTTCAGTAAACCACCCTTAATTTTAGGTTTAGGTATACAATTCCAAAAAACCCTTGGGAGGGACTTTATGAAAACCATAGATACCAAGTTTTAGCCTAAAATGGTTTTGGGTCTAGTCTGAGTCTGAGAGACAGACAGACGGCATCGTGACAACATTTTCGGTATCAGGGTGTTAGAAAACGTCGACATTTATAAAAATCTTAAGTTCGATTTATTTGACGATTACAATAAGTTACTGCCCTCTCCGAGGGACCAGGAGAAAGTAATAAAGTGATAATGCATAGTTTATGGTAAATCTGGGTAAAATAAATCAACCAAATGTTGATTATGTCCGTAGTCAATCTCTTCAATGACTCGTAATAATTACCGGACATAATGCCTCTTAGGATTGAAGCAAGGACCGATCTGACGACTACAGGCGCGTTATCGCGGGCCACTGGCGGCGTGCAAATGGCTGTATTTCACCCCCCACCCCCTTTTCCCATCCTCGACATTGGAATTTAGTCTCAAGGGTGTGACTGGTAGAGAGAGGGGGGGGGATAGGGAATGCAGGCATTGAATCGGTTATTGATTTTGAATTAAAATGGCTAAATGTCTCTCTTGGGGGAGAAGGGATGATTTTGTGCTTCGAAACTGGAAATTAAATATGGTTCCTTTTTAGGGGATGGGTTTTGGTAAGGGTTCGAGGAAGGGGGGGGGGAGAGGGTTCATTAGCGCTGGATATTCTATCTGTAGCTCCCTGTACAAATCGCACGGATTTGCGAATTAAAATTATGTTATCTATTAACCATTAAATGCACCCTTTCATTTTAAATAATTGACCAGAGATTTAATTTCTTTAGATCTGTCTTTTAAATTCAAAATTAATCTAATATGTGAGATGGTTTAGTGTAAATTATAATATTATACTTGTTATAGGTGAGGCTAGACATTAGTTATTAGGAAAAAGGGGGTGGGGGCCAGAACGAACTCACTTTCACTATATATATCACCAATAATATAAATGAATTTAGCTAAGAAGGCTTATAAAAAGGTTATATTAGTTATTTATGCATGGCTTCGAATGTGGATTTTAAATTTTATGAATTAAAAAATCGTTCGTTTACTGTGCCCTTCCCCCACCCCGGATAGCGAACGTGAGACATCTCATAGTGCAGAGTATTTAACTCATCACTATGCAACCCCCTACACTCGTCATTATCTTTATCCCTTTGCAGACCAAATTATAGTATATCTTTATAGACATATTAATTTAAATATTTATTTATTTATAATGAGATTACATTTTCTTATAGTTAACGAGAGATTTAATCTGACCTTTCCGGGTGGGTCAATAGTCTCTGGGAGATCGGAGTTCGACTTCCTGTCGGTTGTACTGAGGGTATTTTTTCATAAATGGTTTCCCCAGTCCTCCTCCACGCATATGCGGGTACACTTAATCTGAATCCTATATTTCTCATCCCTAAATACAGGCGTAATGAGTATAAAAACGTACAACCCGAATGGGTAGTAAGACACGATGACAAATAATAATAATAATAATAATAATAATAATTTAGAAATGGACATATTTCCCTCTTGCCCTAAAGTGAAAGCGGCAGTTTAGTGTCGAACCAAGTACCACTCATGAGAATCAATCACTTGAGAGTGTTATAAACGTCCTCTATATATTTGTTTTTTTAAAGAGCAATAAAGTGTTTTATTGTATCATGTTATAGGGGGGAGGGGGGTGAAGGAAGGGGTTGGTTTACGACGCCAGCCGGGGGTGCTTTGTCTTGATTGAAGGTGTGGCGCCAACTTTACTATCAGTCTTGTAGGTCCACTACGCTGTTGACACATTGCCCCTTTTATAACATGTTAACATATGAGGTTCGATTCTCGCATCACCCCAATCCTATGGTATTAGAGGGATTAGAGATTAGTAAAAAAACTATGGTATTGGAGAGATTAAAGATTAGTAAAGATCTAAAAAAACTATGGTATAGGAGGGATTCAAGATTGGTAAAAATCTATAATAAAAACTATGGTATTAAAGAGATTCAAGATTGGTAAACATAAAAAAACTATGGTATTAGAGAGATTCAAGATTGGTAAATATCTTAAAAAACTATGGTATTAGAGAGATTTAAGATTGGTAAAAATCTATAATAAAAACTATGGTATTAGAGAGATTCAATATTAGTACAAATCTATATAAAACTATGGTATTAGAGGGATTCAAGATTAGTAAAAATCTAAAAAAAAATAACTATGGTATTGGAGAGATTCCAGATTAGTAAAAATCTAAAAAAAAGTATCATATACAATAATTATGAAAAGCTTTGCTTCAAAAAACAAGTTTAAGCAGAATTGCTGAAAGGAATTGACTTGTCTAGTTGGGAGAGTAACAAAATTACACACACACACACACAAAGGGACAAAATTGTATCAATGAAATAATTAAATTACTAAAAAAAAAAGTGTTCGCTTTGTTTATTATGTAATATACATGACGAGCAAATTATCACTTGTCAGTGGAAACAAGCCTTAAACAACTATTTAAAAAACAATTAAACTAAAAATATATTTCCACTTGAACTACAAAAATGAATAGTTTTTTTTAAGATTAATGATTAGAATTTAGATTGACATTCAAAAGAAAATTTAAGATTCGGTTTCGAGAAGTGTATTATTTGACCCATTTGCAAATTATGACCAAATTTGGAACCCACAAAACTCTGGGTTACATTTTTACTTTTACCCACAGTTTTGGAGCCAGGCGTGTTCAAAGTTAAAAAAAAAGAATACTTTGTGTGTGTGTGTGTGTGTTGTGAGTACCGCATAATATTCTTCCTGGCTAGAGCAACAATGGCCATAATAGTTAAGAAATGTAACCGCAGTTGCGTGAAGTATGAGCGGAAAACCATTTGGAAAGGAGGAGGGAGACACTATAGACCCAACCGGGATTTGAACCTCTATACTCTCGTCGTCAGCACTCTAATTGATTGCGAGCGCGACATCTTATGTGCACTCTACACGGTCAATAATATTGATCAATATCCGTCAATATAAATGAGGCACTACACGATCAATATCCTCGGTCCCGGCACAGAATTATCTGATTGCCAAACCCTTCCTTCACCTCTGACAAGACGTGTATTAATCATAACTTGTGAATGTGTGGAATGTCAGACCTCCACCGTGGTTCGGATTCCACGTTAAACTGTAAGTCCTCCATTTCATCTCACAATCACCCTACCATTACACATTAGCGTAAGTGCTACAACCCGAACGGGTAGTAAGACGCGGTAATAATAATAATATAATAGCCAATATTTTCAACTCAGTTTTGTGCACAACATTGTCGCGAAAGAACCTCCGTTTAAGGGTTCGGCCAGACTGACAAGCGTGTTAGCGAGCGAGCGCGCAAGCGACTGGGTGGCCAAACTGGCGATCGTGCGAGCGCGTGATTATCAGATAGCTCTCGATAGTTGTTGACGAGGAGGCTCCGAATCTTGGCTCAGTGAATTGAGGGGGGTTTTAACAAGTGATTTATTGTTGTGGTTTTCTCATCCTCTCTCCACGCTAATGGTGATTCTTATTTGTAAAGACCTACTTTGATATAATTGAAGTATTTTAACATACAAATATATATATATGTGTATGGTTTATGATCTTACCAATTAAATTAGGCCGTTAGTAGCAAGTGTGCTAAACCTATCGATATTAATAAAAATGTTAAAATGAGAAGTTTTCCTAGCACTCAATGAACCAACATACAATAATATTGCCTAGCGCCTGTAAACTAGACTGTACCGGCTCGAGCGCTCGCTCCAGTCTGGCCACCCCCTAAGAATGATAGAGAAACAAAAGTGTGTTTATCTTTATTTAATGTTCATAGGCACGAAGCAAACGGTTAGACGAAAGCAGTGGATCAAAGAATGGTTCAGGGAACGAGAACTATGTTCGCACGTTAATTTGTTACGTGAAACACAACTAACGAATGCAAACGATTTTCATAATTATTTCCGTATGCACGATACTATTTTCCAGAAGTTACCGCAATTGGTAAAACCCTGTTTGACAGGGGGGGGGGGAGGCAACTTGTCGATCAACCGAAGAAAAGTCAGCCCAGTAACTCTGTGCTACCTTGCCAATGGCAAGCATTTTTGAGGACCCCAAAATTTTCAGCGATAATGTCACCCGTTCCAATCAGTACAGCAGTTGTCTAAACATGTGAAGTCCATCCATACTCTCGGAAAACATTAATAATTATTGATCAATGAAGTTTTTGAACGTACATTTTCAGTTTGGAGTTGATTGACACGATCTTCCAACTCGCTTGATACAGGCAGGCACTTCTTCTGCGTCAAACCGGGGAGATGCATCGTGCGCTGTACGGAACTAAAATACTGATTGAAATATTGACGAACGCACTTACACAATCAATATTATTGTCTGATATTGACAGTAGGATTTCAAAAAAATCTAAATTTTCGTCAATACCAACTTCAAACTATCAATATCCACCCTACACGGTCAATAATATTGTCAATATTTTTACACATTGTCAATATTATTGACTGTGTAGGGTGCCCCATTAGAAGGGGGCGTACCAGCCGGGGTTTTGGGGGCCAAATAACGGGACTTGCTCTGAACAATATTACCGTTATCAATACAGATTGTGTGTTTGTGATTTGTTGTTTTTATGTAATACTAGCTGTTACCCGTCGCGGCTTCGGCAGACGAACAGTTTAAACATTAGTATTGTAAAATTAATGTAAAATCAAAGGTTTGGAATAGTCCTATATGTTATTACAGGACATATTCTACCTACGTACCAAGTTTCATTCGAATCCGTTCAGCAGTTTTGGCGCGATTGAGTAACAAACATCCAAACACACAAACTTTCGTATTTATAATATCAGTAAGATGATACCATCCTTATGATTTTCTTTCAGCTGGTTCATCCCCCCCCCCCCCCCCCGAAAGTCTTGATTTGCATAGGAAGACTATTATTTAAAAGTAGAAAACTCAAAAAGCCACCCCTTTGGAAAAAAAATCAATTGTATAATTCTTAGTATCATTCGTCCAATTAATAATAATGTGAATAGAAGTTAGAGTAATCCATAGGGAAATATTATCGGAAGCTTTTGATAACTTTATAGATGAATCTTAGGAATTAATAAATCAATTAAGACATATTTTTACACGTACAAATTTGAGTGACTCAATGTTGCTGGTTGAAAGCTGGTTTCTATAAAAAAAAATTGTGTAGCTATCCATATGTAAAGTAAAACTAAGCTATTTTGTTGAAAATGAATTAACATATTTCGAAATGTTTGCCACAACGTGAAAAATTCATTTATTCGTGAATGTTCACGTGTTTTTAATTTTAAAAAACAACTACCGGGTACTAGAAGCCTTGACACGTGTGGTTGATGGCTCCCTGTTAAATGTCATGGCATGGTTTACCATACGCTTATAAATCCCCCTCCCCCTCTACCAACCCCCTAGTAAATTAATGGAATGGTCCCGGGCCGGAGAATGTCAAGAGGAAATGCCATCCAAGAAAAGGTCACTCACTTCTCAATTGCGCAATAAATTGTTCCCACTTTGATGCACAGGGTTGAAAACTGTATAGCTTGCAATCAGGGGCGCCCATGTAGGTTTACCAAGTTGGGGGGGGGGGGGGGGCACTGCTCCTCCCTCCTTGAGAGAAAATTTCAGGAATTTAATCTTTTGGGAGGGAATTTTAGAGCATTTGGACATAATTATAATTTAATCATGAGTTTCAAGAGACAATTTTTAGCAAAAAATAAAAATAAATAGTTTCTGGAAATAAAAATAAAATAAAAATGGTTGTAGCTGAACTCATTGAAAAGAAACATATTTTTCCCAAGTTTATTGAAGAGAACAAAATGAAAATAAAGCTGATGAAGAGGGAATGGTAGGACATACATATCTTATCATTTTTATCTTTGTTATAGGTCTATCGGATATTGATTCAAAGTTGTTAATAGCAAATTGCAGCCAAATACCAAATACACAACTTAATTTTTTTTAATAAAAAAATAACAAAAGAAAGTAAATATTGAAGAGTGATAAAGGGAGCTGTAGCCCCCCCCCCCCCTATTGCCCATTATGGGTGTCCATGCTTGCAATAACTAGGGAGGCAGATTAACTCTCTTCATGTACCTCATGGATTATATTTTATAGTGTTGGGACACTCAAATACTAGATTCCTCTAATTCCATAGTATTTGAGGGATTCAATATTCTCGAAAATCTAAAAAATCAATAAATAAATCATGAATAACTCTAATTGATTTGAAGAAGAAAAAAATTGGTAAAAGGAATTATATAAGATTGTATAGTTTGGAAAGTAACAAATTACAAAATTGTATTAATATAATTAATTTACCTAAATAAGTGTTCTCTTAATTATTTACGACGTTATAGACATTACAAACAAAATGGCATTTGTCGTTGACAACAAGCATTAAACAACATTTTATAAAGTCCATTTTAGGTATTTTCACTTTGACTAAAACTGTACATTTTTAAGGATTCGAAAATGAATACAAGATTTGAAATATAATGTAATATTCGGATTTGAGAAATATAGGATCTGATCGAACTCTAATTATTTCCATAGTAAAGGGTACATAATATGGTACATACGCAGGCCCGGACTGAGGCATGTACCAAGTGTGCCACGCACCGGGGCCCCCGACCACCTGGCAAATAAATCACTTAGACTTATATTTATTTTGTGATATTTCAATATTTTTTTGTTTTTTAGTCAAATTTATCCCAAACTAATCTAGGGCCCTTGTAGCCTGGTATTACGTGCAGTCCGACAGTCTGTGCTTAAAAATTAACGCGAGCTTTGCTTTTGTAAAATCGAAAATACTACATACCTGCAGACGGTACCGTTGAATTTTGACGGAAAAATAAACATTGATTTTATATTGACAATAATTTGAGGTAAAATAATAAAATTATTAATATTGAAGAATTAACTAAATGCGACGTGAGAAAAATGCAAAAACGCAAAAAAAAAAACCATTTTAATAAAAAACACACATTACTAAACTAATACTATTAGTATTTTATCTGCAGACGGTGGATAACATAAAATGCAATTACACTGAAATAGTATTTAATTATATAATGTTCAGTATTATTATATTATTAGCTATTAATTTACAGTACTATAATCCATTCAGTGTATAATAGAATTTATAGTTTAATAGTTACTATAGTAATCTATTAATTATTAATATATCAATAACAAAACTCACGGGACTAAGCCATGATTGCTAAACGTTTGTAAAAAAAAAAAAATTTGTCTCTAAATAAAATCATTAATGTATGATATACTGTATATGTAAGATTCATAATCATTCATTAGGGAACTATAACTTCTAAGGGCCTCAAGTTATAATTGGCACCGGGCCCCAAAAATTAATTAATAGATTTATTTAAACTCATACCTTTATAATTTACTAACGAAATATCTAAGTCTTGTCTTATATTATATTCATTTATTCCTTACGAAAGATTCCATTAGAATGTTTTATAAAATGCTGTATATATCAGTTTATTAATCATGTGGGGGTACTTATTCTGAGTCAATGGGTTCAACATTTTGTGGTCTCTTAAAGTGTTTCGAGTTTGGTTAATAAAGTGTGCGTATGGAAATCAGGAATAAAGGACTTGTATAAAAGTGTTATTAATGAGATTTTCTTGAAAAAACAACATAACATTGCCATGGACGTCCGTATTCAAGAGGTGGGTTTGAGGTTAAAACTCTCCCACTATCTAGATTACTAACAAAAAAACTTTAAAAATAATATATGATATGTAGAGCTAAAATCAAAATGAAGATCAGACTATTGTTTGTGAAGGAAATATGGAAACAATGATTTTTCAATTTGTACTGCAAGAGTTTTTTTTTTTACGATTATTGATCGAGTGAAGTCCTGTTTTAATTCTACAGGCTGGCATATCGTCTGTCTGTCTGTCTTGTGCTAACTGCCAAAAATGTGAAGAGCATTTTAAGCTAAATATAGCCGGGACATGCTTTGAATCTCTTAGATCTGGGACATGGTTGGTTATAATATATTATATATATACATACCAATATGGTGGCATCTCAAAAGGTAGTTCAGCTTGAAATAAAAAAAAAATGCTAAGACTGTTGTAATGATAATAACATGGAGGGAGCGAGGTCTACTGTTCACAGTCCACTAGTAAACTCTTTAAAATATACATTATGAGAATATTTGTATTTTTGCTTCTATAGAGTCCGGGGTTCAATCCTCGGTCCCGGCACAGATTTATCTGATTGCCCAAACCCTTCCTTCACCTCTGACAAGACGTGTATTAATCACAACTTGTGAATGTGTGGAATGCCAGGCCTCCACCGTGGTTCGGATACCACGTTAAACTGTAGATCCTCCATTTCATCTCACAATCACCCTAGTAGTAGTAGTAGTAGTAGTAATGATAAAAATAATGCTTCTATAGATTTAAAAAAATTAAATAACATGTTTTTTTTGTTTCAGAGGATATGTACATTTAGTATTTAATTTAATAAATATATAAAGATATTTGAAACAGTTCTGTCTTACCACAACCACTATTGAAGTTTTTTTAGTCTCCCCCCCCCCCTTCCCCCTCTGAAGAAAAACCTCTGACACTTTCTCACCACAACTAAATGTTACAGTGTTTGTAGTAGAACGAGTCTGTTCCATGACGGGGCAAGTTTGTGAAGGGTGAGTTACCCTTATTTTACCATTTTTCTGTGTACTATAAAGTGTAACATTACAATTTTATTTCAAGGCTTTTTGTGTGCTTTTTTTTATACAATATTTTAATTTGTAATCTCCAACTACTAAGGATTGTTTCACACAATAACTTGAATATATTCTCTCGAAATCATTTCATTTCCTACCCCTTAAAATGACATCAAAACTAGAAAGTAAAAAAAAAAAAAAATTCAAAACAAAATAACTGCTGCAACATATCACCCTTCAAATGTATCTTATATGTCCTCCGACCCCCCACCCCCTTTTCATCCCCTTGTTAAACTAACAACAAAGCGCGAGGCAGCAGCGTAAATTTTAACCTGCGACTCTGCGATAGCTTTTAAGTGCAGAGTCTGGATTTAATTAGTAATTTGCATTCATGGCTTGGAATCCCATCATACAGTCAACCTCTTGCGTTTAATGGTCGTAACCCCCCCTCTCCCCACACCCCCACCGACCCAACAGCTTTTCACAACTTCATGCAACTGTGTACATAGTGTTTTCATAACACTCTGTTTATGTCGAGGGTCGACCATTCGCTCTTTTATTTCTTTGGGTACGACTTGGGGAATAATGTAGTAAGTTTTGTTTCAATTTCAATGTTCTAGTCAGTCTAGCGCTAGACAGGGGTGTATGGGTGTGGGGGTAAGCGGGGGTTGTAATCAGGACTATAGAACTAGACAGGTGTGAGGGGTCGGTAAAAAAACCGACTACAATTTACTTTCCAGAGTGGTCCAAGCCACTTGTGGTCAAATCGACTTTATCTGACTTACGTCACATCACTAAATATACCTATTATTATTCACAACTCCTGGCACATGTTCTTTTAGATAGATACATCCACAAGATTATTTTTTTCCACCTCCGGATTATACGCGTGTGTACTAATTACAATAATATGTTAGGGTTGAGTTCAAAGGAAGTAAACCCCGCATTTTATTGATGGGAGGGTGGAAAACAATTTAGGGGAAAACCACTTTCATTATACCTGACCAAGATTCGAACCTCGAGCTTTAAATCATCATCAGTCCAGTCTATTGCGAGAGAGACTCTTTAGACCAGGCATGTCAATCTTGAGGCTATGATTCTGTGAGGCCCTGTTCTTTTGATAAACATTAAACAAGGAGGCCCTGTTCTTTTGATAAACATTAAACAAGGAGGCCATGTTCTTTTGATAAACATTAAACAAGGAGGCCATGTTCTTTTGATAAACATTAAACAAGGAGGCCCTGTTCTTTTGATAAACATTAAACAAGGAGGCCTGTTCTTTTGATAAACATTAAACAAGGAGCCATGTTCTTTTGATAAACATTAAACAAGGAGGCCATGTTCTTTTGATAAACATTAAACAAGGAGGCCATGTTCTTTTGATAAACATTAAACAAGGAGGCCATGTTCTTTTGATAAACATTAAACAAGGAGGCCCTGTTCTTTTGATAAACGTTGCAGAAATACAACCTATGACAAAGGGATATTTGGGAATTTGGAGAAATCTGACGTTTTTGTACCAAATTTGTACTCTTTATTCCATGCATTCGTGTAAAGAGAGGTTTGTAGTACAAAACAAACCACAAATATTATATGACATATCTGAATTTATCTCTGCTTAACTTATATATGTCATTTAATGATAAGTCTGTGTTAAAAACTATTTGGTAATGGTTTTAAAATTGAGTATTTGTCAAATTATGTCATATGTAATGAGATATTTTGAATATGTGAAGGTTATTTTGGGCGTCAAAGTCCAAGCAAAGGAGATTTGGGCTTTGACTGTGACATTTCAAAGCTTGGAACACCCCTTTTGATTGTTTATTAGACTTAACATCATCAACACTTATTTTATTGATTAATAAAACTCATTGGTACATCGCGCACCCTCTGAATTCAGCGATAAGTGCGCAATTGTTCGATAAACTCTGCTCTATTATAATTAAATCTTGAGTTTTATCATAACAGTGACATTTTGTGAATTGTGTTGGACAAAACAAGTTTCTGGAACTTTTCGCCATGATTCAATTTATTGCAAAGTTATCGGATAACCCGAAATGTAGTTAGTTTTTAATACAATTTACTTTATGCACTACCACGCATTTGTCGAATGTTCTTTGCCTGAATTATTAATAAAACATCGTCAATTTTTTGTTTGCCTTTTGGAATACAAACTAACGTACCACCATGTAAATGTTTATTTTTAGGAGAACAAATTATAACTATGTGATTCAGTAACATAATTTTGTTTTTGAGCATAAATATTTTTTTTCTCCCCCCTTTCATCTAATTGAGTTGAAGTCGTACCATAATTTTTTATTAAATAACCGATATAAATTTTTTGGCGCAACTTGCTACAAAAATTCTAGCTATAATTGCCGTAGATCACTTTGTGGGCCATACCGGGACTACTATTAGACCTACCACTTGGCAAAAACGACTCTTTTGTCGCAAACGCTTTCGACTTGAAAACTCTCCTTTCAAACATATTTTCTTCAGACAATGGAAACCCGAAAGAGCTTTTTCCATAACTTTTAATAGCATTCCCACCGCGCCCCCCCCCTCCCATTTATTCTTCCGGTAATGCGACGTAATTTTTTCTCAGTTTCAAAGCATTTTGCTTCTGGATATTGAAATGCATTAGTTCTGTGGAACGCAGATACCGCCAGAATATATAATAATACTACGTTACGCCTTCTACAGAGAACAACACACTTTTAAGTGGAAATGGTAAAATTTTTTGCATTTGTTAAAGTTAAAGCTTTTATAGTTATGAGTGCAGTATATTATTTGAGAAACATTTTAAAAACTTTGTTTACATTTTGCAGAGTACTTAATTTGGATCTTGAATCACAATACTAAATGAACGTCCATTAATACAACTAAGGTTTGGGAGCTAACATTTGTTCACAGTTCACTAACTGTGAAGTATAATGTAAGTTAAATAGCGGACAATTTGGTAAGATTTAGACCATATTGATTGGATTAGACGATATTTTAGAACAATTTTAAATATCAGTAAAATGTACAGACTTGGTTGGTACTTAATTTTTAAATAAGTAGTTAAGGGGAAAAAAAGCCAATGTTCCCCAAACTTTAAATTGCATACCTCTCAGGGGTATGTGAAAGATTTCAGGGGGTACGTCACACACCATTGAATTTTATTAATAATAAAATATATTAGTTTATAATAGTAAGTCTGATAAACAATTTAGAGCTAAATACATATTTAGACTTTATTTATGTAAGTACTTTAATAATCCTCTATTTTAATTAATAACGTATTTGTAGAACTTGACTCTTATGATTTATTAAAATTCAAACCGAGCATTTATACTTTACTAGATAAAAAGTTTTTGTTTTAAGATATGGAAGGAGTACGCCGATTAATTAATTCCTCAAGAGGGGTACACAAAATATTTGGGGAAAGTATGAACTAAATGGAGACTTTTTTTATGTTTTCTTTTTAATATAAATTTACAGCCTTGTGTCATCTTGGAAACTTTTCAAAGGAAGAAGTAAACTACTATTTATTATAACAATTTTTTAATTATCTCACTAAATATGATAATTTGTATAGTTTTTTTTAGCATCATCTCTTGCTACCTATTTGGGTTGTACGATTATATACTAATTAAGATAATGAGTTAGGTTATATTTAGATGAAGTGTACTTACATTTGCATGGATATAGAGAGTGGGAACCATTTTGGATACAGTACAGCCGACCGATATTCAGACCTCAATCTCCCCGTTGTCGATAGTCTAGTCTACTGTAAGAGTAGCGAGTTGTGATAATACCGCCACTGAAGCGAGTATTTTTTATAATTCACTAAGATAAAACAACTAATTGCTTTCATTGGTTGAAAAGAACAGTTGTTAAAATTTGATTTATCTTGTCAAAAATAAGCAACATAACATTTTTTATGACTTATTATTATTTTAACGTCTACCTTTTCTGATCTTCTTAATTTGCTTATAACCAAAACGGCTAATAAGGTGACCTGGTGGTCTAGGGGTAAGGTGTCGGACTTCTGTGCTGGGGGTCCGGGGTTCAATCCTCGGTCCCGACACAGATTTATCTGATTGCCCAAACCCTTCCTTCACCTCTGACAAGACGTGTATTAATCACAACTTGTGAATGTGTGGAATGTCAGGCCTCCACCGTGGTTCGGATCCCATGTTAAACTGTAGGTTCTCCATTTCATCTCACAATCACCCTACCATTACACATTAGCGTAAGTGCGTACAACCCGAACAGGTAGTAAGACGCGGTGCTAATAATAATAATATCTGCATGTGTAAAGTTTGAAAATTATAAAAATAAAAATATTTTCATATATTTAATGCATTAAAAAACAAGTTTATATTTCTTCTCATTTTATCTAAAATATCTCAACTGACAATAGAGTATAAGAAAACTCAACTAAGCTTGGAGTTGCTAATAATCTTGTCTTATGAAATAAAAAAAGTTCTCAAATGATTAGTTTTTAAGAACCTGTGTACTGTGGTGTAGGCTATAAGACAGGGGCATAGTGTAATAAGTTCAGGTAGGACCGACACCTTCCAGGATGAATGTAATGTAACTTTTCAACTCCCATGTTTTCATGTTTTCAAAACTTTCAGAGCTTACTGTCATGCAGTTTATTACTCTTAGTTCCTGACACGACTATGAAACTGACTGTCACCATTTCCCGTGTTTTCTTGTAGCAGCCAAGAATATTCGCTCGCTTTGTTTGTTGTCCGACAATTTCTACGAGACTTGTTTGTGTTTGACTCAAAAAGAGTTTTTAACTTTACTGGTCCTAATGTGGTGTTAAGGGTTGGCTCCAGGTGTTAATTAATAAACAATTGTACTTTCACTTAATGACAAGCGTCTGAATAAATCAACATTTATGTTTTGTAGTCTTATTCCATTACAAGTTTCTCTACTGAATTGAGTGTGAAACCATTGGCTGTGATTATGAAACATAAAATGTTTGTTTTCTTCTCTTTACCAGTACAAACCAAGCCAGTTCCTGTGATTGGAGGTTGTCTACAAACTTTAAGGGACTGATCCAACTGAACCAAGGACCGAGACTATGAAGATCATCTTTCAGGAGAGACTGTTGTCTTCTATGTGTGGTATGCAAGAACCAGTGTTGCCAACCCTGTAGTCTCTAGCGATAGTACATGGACCTGAAATGGATTGTATTTTGATCGGTAGGATACAAGGCCGTAGCCAGCCAATAATTTCAGGGGGGTTTGGTGGGCACATCACCCAATTGCTGGAAGCTAGAAAATGATAAAACAGTTCTAGAAGCTCTCTGAAGTGTTTTTTTTTCATGGTAAAATAACTCACTAACTGCCGAAGGCTAGGAAAATTTCTAAATATTAAACATTTTTTGAAGCTCTGTGAAGTTTTTTTTATGGTAAAATAATCCCCAAAATGTCGAAGGTTAGGAAAAGTTCGAAATATTTAACACCTAGAAGCTCTCTGAAGTGCTTTTTATGGTAACACAGCCCCCTAATTTGTACTTGTATCTTAATTTTGATATTGTTTGAACCATAAATAAAACCATATATATTCTGTTCATAAAATTTCGCGGGGGGTTTGAACCCCCAAAACACCTCCCTGGCTACGGCCTTGGTAGTGATACTACTTTGATATTATATTGATAAAGCCTGCAATTTTTATAAAAAAAATAATTAATGTAAAATTTGTTACTAGATAGCAGAGCCACAGGATATTACTTTTAGAAAATATCCTAAAATTGGATTGTACACGCGGGGAAATTATATCAAAAGTAGTATCCAGATCGTACAGTTGGCAACACTAGCAAGAACGAGACGGAGTAGAAGCCGAATAGCTGCAAAGTGTGCTCGAGAATAGACTAAAGGCTGACATACACTTAGGTTTTTTTTTTAATCATCCGTTTGAGCCGTTATGTCGAACCGTTCGGGTCTAACGGATGAAAAAACAGACATGTATGTTTGTAAAACCCCGTCGGTTTGGCTGGGGTGCTAAATTATCTGCCGGGGACAGAAAAAAAAACACCCTGTAGGTTTTGCACAATGTTGAGCTAAATGATCAATGTGTGGATGCATCAGTTGGCACCACTGTTTATTTCTCAGTTGTTCCGAAATACCTCTGCCTCGGCAGTACAAAACCTAGGCTTTTTTCCCCTCTTGAGTTGGTCTGTATTACATTTAATTGTTTCGCTAGTCGGCAATAATAACAATCATGAGTGCTCTGTTGGATTGTTTCAGACTTGTACACAAACAAATAGTTTCTTACTGTGACATTATTAGTAAAAAATAAGACTAAAATTCAAATTCCAGCTCACGAGAAGCTCATCAGAATGAACATATGCGGCAAGTCAAGTCTCTAACTGCTGCTAAAGGTCCTCATCTTCTTTGTCTTCGTGTTGTGTTTGTTACAAGGATGTAAAGGTTTGTTTGAAGACTGTTATCTAGCCTGGAGTGGTTCTGGAGCAAGTGGGCCCTTCGTGGGGTCGAGGGCATCCGAAAGAACGAGCTGAGACACGTCCAACAACAACAACTGAAGGTTTCCAGGCCAAGAGAGTAGTGTACTCTCTACTGTCGACCAGTTCGGGGGCAGCCCCAAGATACTTAATTGAAAAAACTTTTTATTACTAAAAATCAGTGAGCTTTTTATAGTGTTGTAAATATTACTTTGTATCCTCCCTGTTTATCCTAAAAGTTGCATTCTTATCTTGAAGAATTATACTATGGTCTTATTTTATAAGCATATTGGTACCATGCAAGGTAAGTTAGCTATTTTTTTTAGGTAAAATAAGGAGTACATTGAATTAATAAAACAGTTATGTCAAACACTACTGTAGTTGTATTTATCTAACATTTTTAAAATCAAGTAAATCAACTGTGTATTAGCCAATGTAAAGGTGGTGTTAAGGCCCGCTCCAATCAAGGTGGATCGATCCGAAGCTCGGCAGCCAGAAAATTATTATTTCCTTATATTTAAATAGAGCCGCTCAAACCTAGACGAATATGCAGGGATTAATTTCTTCGATTAGATAGCATCACCTGGTGAAGTTTTGTCTCGTCTTTTATTTCCGGGTGAGTTCGAGGACATTCAGAAGATGAGTGCGGTGTTATCACCAAGCAAGGCCGTGAGAATATTCAATAACTCACATACTGGTGTTCTAACAAGTTTGTTTTACTGATAAAGAAGGGGATATAGGGGTTTTATCCCAGTCGGGTACACTGAGGGTGGTTTTTCACTCTTCCTCCCCACTAATGCGGGTGCATTTCCTCTCAATTAAGCCTTGATAATCCCTAACCTAGTGTAGCTAGTACATATACGTATAACAGAAACGGGTAAGATGCGGTGCTAAAAAAAAAAGTTGGTCCAAATACGGCGTTTCAATTCTATTCGCCTAGGTTGGAGCGGCCCATTAGACTGTCGTATTTATTTTAAGTGCTTTGATAATAGAAATATGAGGTAGCTTTGACCTTACATCAAAGATATTTCATGAAATATTTGCATAATAGAATACTTGCTAGAATTTTAGTAAAGAAAATGGGGATGATTGAAACATGACAAGCAGGAAAAAAATATTTTAACTGTACAGTAGGTGTCAGACTTCTGTGCTGAGGGTCCGGGGTTCAGTCCTCGGTCCCGGCACAGATTTATCTGATTGCCCAAACCCTTCCTTCACCTCTGACAAGACGTGTATTAATCACAACTTGTGAATGTGAGGAATGCCAGGCCTCCACTGTGGTTCGGATCCCACGTTAAACTGTAGGTCCTCCATTTCATCTCACAATCACCCTACCATAACATATTAGCGTAAGTGCGTATAACCCGAACGGATAGTAAGACGCATTGCTGCTGCTAATAATAATAATAATAATAATAATAATAATAATAATAATAAAACTGTACAGTATGAACACAATATTTTCTTGTGTAACACAAACTTCATATTTATAGCATATATAAGGTGTGCATTATCCCTTTTTATTAATGAAGCAGTCAGACACCTCAGCTCGGCCGGTAGCCTGTCTGCCAACCGAGATGAGAGTCCCAGGTTCCATTTCCATTATGGCCGAAAAATTTATCATTGTCGAAATGTGGACTTCCCCATCTCATTGATGAATTAACGGTCGGAGGGCTGGATGTTGTGTCTGTTCAGAAAGTGCAGGTTAACACCTCAAATAATATATTAAGAAAATTAATGTAACAATTTTGGTGGACGGCCAATGTAAAAGTCCCGCATACGTTTCAGAATTCTCACGAGAAAAAAAACTACAGGTTCACAAAATAACAAAAATATAATTTTCCAGCACAAGATGGTCCAGTCCTTCATCAGGAAAAAGAAAGAGTTGAAATCTTCCGACTCTACATATTACATATTATGTATGTAGTGGAGTGCTAGAAAATAACATGTGGAGTTGAAATAAAGAAGTGTTTGTGAATGTGGTTTTTATTTTAAATTGTGTTGCTTTATTACCTAGAATAATCTACCATTTTTATTTAAGGGCCCCACCTAATTGAAGATAATAATCCTCTCATTGTGGTATTTATGGGGACGGCTGCTATGAAGCTTGGAAACCACTGCAATCTTCAGTAAAGCTGTTGTATCCTGTTAAATCATGACTATTTTGTTTGATTGACTTTCAATCTGTTTCTAAACAGTTACGTTGAGCTCATAACTGCAACATGTCTGACTAAACTAAGTTAAAAATTAAATAATGTAAGGCTCTTTTTTTAATCATATAAATGTTGCCAACTTTGACCCTAATTTTGGTAATAATCGTATTTAAAAAACCCACTTAGGTGTCCCCACGGTATAAGGCGTCACTCCCACAAGTGACAAGACTGCGGAAGATGGGGAGATTGGGGTTCGAATCTCGGTTGGGTGATTTTCAAAATGGTTTTCCACTCTCCCTCTATGCAAATGTTGGTGCATTCCTCTAAATAGAGCCTTACTAATTCCTAACCCATTAGTGTATTAAGTAAATAAGCGTGTAACTTGAACAGTTTAAGACAAAAGTGTCCCAAAAAAATCTTTCAAAATAGAGGTAGTGTTGAGGAACCAAACCACTCATATAAAATAAATAACTTTACTAAACTCATGTTATGAAAGTCATTTTTTTTTAAATAATAAGACTATTTAAAAAAAATGTAGCTTATATTCTAATTTTGATCTGTGAGCAGGTAATTTCAGTATTACAAGGAACATATACTCTAAAGTAATAGTTTTAAAAGGCATAGGAAGCTAATTTTTCTAGCGGAGTTCCACAAGAAAATTTTACTATACCTTTATACAATACATTATTTTTATTTTATACATACTCATATAATATATGGACTGTCCCCACCCACTCCCCTTCCCGAGGGATTTCATAAAATCCCAAGGGGTTGTGTTGGCGAGACCCCTCTCTTTATTCACTCCTGACAGTAACCTGGTCCACTATAAACTAATCACTAAAAGAAACTGTAAGATATTATCTTCAGATGACCAAAGATCTGATGGGCAGCCCAGGTTAAAACTTGAACTGTTGACAAGATGGCGAGAACATGTGAATGATTTTGTGTATCTGGGCAGAATGTTCTGTAAAAATGGAAAGCTAGATTGTGAAATCGACAGACATGTGAATACATCTCTAAGAGTAGTTGGATGTATGTGGACTATCTATCATAAAGAATGAAGTAGTATCGAAAGATGCAACGATGGCAGTATATAAAAGTGTGTTAATGTCAACATTGTTTTATGGATGTGAAGAGTGGGGTTGTAGGAGAAACACAAGAACAAGGTGAATGAGGTTGGAATGAGAGATCTAAGAAATGTTTGTGGACAAACTCGTATGGACAGAGTCAGTGATGAATGGGTGCTGAAGGAGTGCGGTTTGAAAGGGAATACAACAGGTCAATGTGAAAGAAGCGTCTTACGATGGTTTGGGTCTGTTGAGAGGATGGGTGTGGATTGAGTGATGAAACAAATATATGAAGGTAGAGTGCTTGGATCAAAAGGAAGGGATAGGCCGTAAAAGAAGTGGCAAAATGTTATAGATAAATGTGTGGAAAAGAGAAACATTAAGAGTTTTAAGAATAAGAGCATGTATGGATGTTGTTAAGAGAAGGGAGTATGCAAGGATAGAGAAGTGTGGAAAGGATGGATTAAGTACGGAGTTGTTTTTTTATAGCTATACACAGTTTATAACCTACCCTGTAAGGGAACCGCAAGATTCGTTTGTTATGTGACAGTTAAAAATATCAATTTTCCTCATCATTATCATCAACTGTTTCCAGCCTTTGGCCAGATCAGTTTAGTAAAATCATTCCTACCAATGTTAGAATCCTACTTTAATTAATAAATAATTCTATGTAAATTGCAAAAGGAAAATAAAAAATACAGTACAACTTATATAAATTTTTAATATAACAATTTGAACAGATGACAAATTTATCTAATAAAATAAAATTCTAAACTAATACTTACCATCATACTATCAATAAATTTAAATCCAACCCATTGACAATATTGTTCACAATTTTACAAATGCAACAATCACACTCTTTTAAAAGGAGCCAGCCAAAATATGAGCAGTATACTATGTACATACACAGCTAGCCATAGTATGAACAGTATACTATGTACATACACAGCTGGCCATAGTATGAGCAGTATACTATGTACATACACAGCTAGCCATAGTATGAACAGTATAATATATACATACACAACTGGCCATAGTATGAGCAGTATACTATGTACATACACAGCTAGCCATAGTATGAACAGTATACTATGTACATACACAGCTGGCCATAGTATGAGCAGTATACTATGTACATACACAGCTGGCCATAGTATGAGCAGTATACTATGTACATACACAACTGACCATAATGAGCAGTACACTATGTACATACACAACTGGCCATAGTATGAGCAGTACACTATGTACATACACAACTGGCCATAATATGAGCACTTCTTAAAAGGAAGAGTTGGATAACTAATAGGCCTAAACAGATTAATAATATATCTACTCATAAAATGAGAAATAATATCAACAATAAATAAAATAAATTTTATTCGAATCAAAATATATTTTAGTCTTGATCACCAAGAAAAAGACCACGATTTACTCACAGACAACCATTTAATGGGAAACACGTCAAATAAACAAACTAACAGAATATTTGGTGGTTGTTATTTGTAAATAGTAAAATACTTTGTATTTCATGATAAAAATAAAATGGTAATTAATGTATTATATCAACATTAAAAGTGAAATAATATTATGAACAAAGCCTGAACACAGATGGAAATGTAGTATTAGTAACAGAAGAGGTATGAACTAAACGAGAATTAAGACGCAGCGATAAAAAACATTAGAGCTAAAATAGTAGAGAGTTTGTCCCAGACTAAAGTCATATTATCACAACATACTATAAATGAGAATAAAGTTAGTGAGGAGAATGTTAGCTGTCACGAGAAGGAACAAGATTAGGAATGAAGTTATCAGGGAAAGAGTTGGAGTACATGAGATAGTAGAGGAAGAAAGACTGAGATGGTATGGGCATGTAATGAGGATGTTGGAGTACATGAGATAGTAGAGGAAGCAAGGGTTAGATGGTATGGACATGTAATGAGGATGTTGGAGTACAGGAGATAGTAGAGGAAGAAAGACTGAGATGGTATGGGCATGTAATGAGGATGTTGGAGTACAGGAGATAGTAGAGGAAGAAAGGGTGATATGGTATGGGCATGTAATGAGGATGTTGGAGTACATGAGATAGTAGAGGAAGCAAGACTGAGATGGTATGGGCATGTAATGAGGATGTTGGAGTACAGGAGATAGTAGAGGAAGAAAGACTGAGATGGTATGGGCATGTAATGAGGATGTTGGAGTACAGGAGATAGTAGAGGAAGAAAGGGTGATATGGTATGGGCATGTAATGAGGATGTTGGAGTACATGAGATAGTAGAGGAAGCAAGACTGAGATGGTATGGGCATGTAATGAGGATGTTGGAGTACATGAGATAGTAGAGGAAGCAAGACTGAGATGGTATGGGCATGTAATGAGGATGTTGGAGTACATGAGATAGTAGAGGAAGCAAGGGTGAGATGGTATGGGCATGTAATGAGGATGTTGGAGTACATGAGATAGTAGAGCAAGCAAGACTGAGATGGTATGGGCATGTAATGAGGATGTTGGAGTACAAGAGATAGTAGAGGAAGCAGGACTGAGATGGTATGGGCATGTAATGAGGATGGAGAAGGAAAGAATTCCAAGGAAGAGATGGGAGGAGCAGATAACAGTGCGAGTGAGAGGAGAAGTGGTGAAAGTACAGAGGAAGATAGAGGTATTTTACCTAACTGACACAATCACAGGCTGGAAACATGTTGATGATGATGATTAATTACAGCATACTATTTTAATCATTTTAAAATACCTTAATACTGAACTATTAGAGTGTGACTGCGGTTTAAATGAAAGTATCAAATAAAATATTTTATTGCCATTTTAACATATAACTATTCTAAATCTCACCACAGGGAGATGTAATATATGACAACCAAAATTAACATTCATCAATTAAAAGTGCTCATCCCACAGACAATTATATTAACCAAGGGACTAGACATACGCTCGAACTATAAAACATATCAAAGTGCAGTTTTCTGATGTTTTTCAGCTGCCAACGGTGGAATTGGAATCGATGAAATAGTTTGATTTTACATTATTTAAAAAAAAAATTATTTAACAATTTCAAAGTATTTGTGATAAAACGGTTTCACTGGTCTTAATTCCACCGTTTTCTAATGAAGACTCGAGACTACTACACCACGATATGATGTCTGATTCGAATTGAACTACTACCTATAATCTATGCGCTATCCGCAGCAAGAAAGGGACAAGCTTTTAAAACTACAGTACAGTCTGAGTTTAATGGGAAGCCCATTTTAAACCCGGAAACTTATGTTGACACAATGCTGTAAATAAAAATATTACAATTGTATTTACATTTTTTAGTTCATTTAATAAATGAGGTAAGGATAAATCCAAGAAGACATATTTCTAGAAGGGCAAGTTTTAGTGATTTTAATCAATCTCGATGGTCGAAAGCAGGCTTCATATAAAAATCAGGGTTTACCAAATAATAACTATTCTGAAAAGTATAGCGCATAGAACGTAATTATAGCTGCCGAAAAGAAAGCCAACATCAAAGAAATCATAATTCGTACTATTTTCTGTTGCTCCGAGTGTATCATGTACCGGTGTTTGCGACCACCGACCATCAGGAGCGGCTCTAGCAAGTAAAAATTGGCGACATCCGACTCTACGGCCGAGAGTCGACGGCCCCCGGCTTGCACGCACTTGTTAGTGTACCGAGGGGGGAGCTGGGGCGATTTCACCGGAAGACATTCAGAAATGGTGACTCGCACAGTTTTGGGATGATGCGGGGGATAACTCTTTCTTTGCGAAACATTCGGTTTATCGTCGACCCACGATATTCTTGTCACAGAATTCCTGAAATCTCTTTTATGGGCGTTTGATAGAACCTCGACGGAAAAGCCAAAGTTGCTTCGGAAACAGCGGTAACCGGGGCTTGTTTCTCTTTCCAAGTCACGGAGGTTTGTTAATTTGATGACTGACCAAGGTTGATCGTAGATACTGGTCGGTCTATCGCTCGCTCGGAACGGAACACAACGCTCGCTTGTCAAGACACCCAGAGTTGTGGCCGGTTCAGGTTTCCCAGTCGGCACCACCGGCATAAAGCTCCCCATATTCATCGGTCTCTGTGACAGCGACCGACAGTCCCAGCCCCACGAGGGAGGAGTCATAACGACTCCTACGAGATACTGAGAGAAGTGGAAGAAGCGGTCAGTGTAGACAACCCGATGGCTCGCTTCCACGGTGTACTGTGATACCATTTCACCGAGTCAGTTGCCGCCAACATGATTTAGAATGATCGGCTTGCTTTCGTCCGCCTGGTTGAGGTCATACAGAACCTGAAAAAAAAAAAATAAACGAAAAGCTTTAAATTATTTATCTAAATTTGGGATGGAATCATCAAACACTTAAGGACATTCAAGGATTTGAGAAAATGTATCAGTTAAAAAAAAAAAAAGTTCTATTCAACATTTTGAATTGGTTCAGCCAATGAGAGAAAGGAAGAGAAGAGGAATGAAAGAAGAAGGTGGAGGCATTCTACTAAACTAGCTCGGCCACAGGCTGGAAATAGTTCCTGATTGATGTTTAATTTGTCATTCGAACTTTAAAAAAACCCACACACACAAAATCCTGACCTACCTCAAGCAAACAAGCCATGCTCCAAGCTTGAGTGCGGCAGCTGTCTTTGCAGTAAGCTCCGTCCTTGTTGGTTAGTTCGGGCAAGCCCCTCCAGGGTGAGTTCTGCAACTCCGTAAAGTGGCGAGCCAGTAATGAGCGAGTATGAGCCACGACTCGACGCAACTCGGACTCACCCCCGACTACCCGGGCGAAGTGTAGGCGAGCACGAAGGAAAAAACCGATGGGCCAAACCCATTCCTAGACAGAACAACATAAAACAAAATTTGCAGTTTGCTTTTGGGTGGGGGGAGGAAAAGAATTCCATTTAAATTGAATGATTGTCTGAGCCAAATTGTAAAAGTTTTTTTTTTTAAATTCAAGTTTCACCCGCTTCCATGGTCAGATGGTCTATGGCAGTGCTAGTCAACCTTTTTTGTTCGTGTACCCCTAGATATAATTTCTTTTCAACTCTGTACCTCCAACATTATTGGTGCATTATACAAGTTACACATATTTTATAATCTACAGTACGGTAGTCTCTCAATAATCCGACCTAAACGGGATCGACAGGTGGTCGGATTACCGAAATGTCGGATAATACGAAAAAGGGTGAAAGAGGAGAGGGGAGGGGCAGAAAAACAAATCAAAATGGCTGTAAATAGAATTTCAGAATAGGTATGAATTAGGTTTTTTTTAGTAATTATTCTTTTTAAGGCTTGAAGTTTTTCTTAAATTGAAGGAAACGCCTTTTTTCTCTTTTCACTTGCCATATTTCTCACACAGTAAAATTACATTAGTGGGAAAATGCAAAACTTAATCACAATATGAACGAGTACAGCGCTAACATTCACTAAGGCTACAACCAGGGAGGTATGTGACTCACTGACAATGGGACGATGGTAGTGGGGAAATAATATGGCGTAAGGATACTGCACAACAATGTGAATTGCACGTCATGATATGTAGGATAACCGAAGGTCGGGTACATCCAAAATAAAAATGGCATTCCCTGATCATATGTCCTTACGCTCTGGTCTCTTGTGGATTACCTTAAATATGGCCCTGACTGATGTACCAAGATTTTTTTCTCCAAATGCTTTCCTACTCTCCTTCCACACAAATGAAGCTACACTTCCTCTAAATTCTACTTTCCTCATCCCTACAACATTAATGTGGTTAATATACACGCGTATAACCCTCACCGGTCCTTGATGGTAGTTATATCCATGAGCCAATTTGGGGTCATCCGAGTCATTCGAGTTGTCGTAGAACCCGTTGTACGCCCAATCCTCCGGGTCCAAGGTTCTCATTCCAAGGGGACCCAGCAAGGATTCCTCCGCCTTCTGCAGGGCTGTCCACGCGTGTTGTGGGTCGAACATCTCGGGGGCGGCCACCATGGCTATAGGGAAGTTGCAGCGCAGTTGGTAATCTGCCCAAGGCTGACCCGAGCCGTGCGTGTCCTTGTAGATACCACGATGGTGGATGAGGTCGGGTCGGGGCTCCTTGTTCGACGGATGGACACTCACAAAGAACACTGGCTCAAAACTGGAGGCTATCTTTTGTTCCCATTGCCGATATGTCCATGTCATTCTCGATCCTGTGTTTGGCAAAAATACAGTTGAAAGAGCAGATATTTGGAATAGATCATTAGGATTAACTTTTTTACATCCATTAGGTTTTCCAGCCTGTGGCCTGGGTCCATAGATTTCCCACCACTGGCTTGCTAGGCTTGTCCTAGCTTCATATGCCTTATAATTTATCAATGTGAAAAGGTAATTCCATATATCACCAATGATAAATTTTTCGGCTATGCCGGGAATTGAACCCGGGACCCTTAGCTCAGTGGACAGACTCACTACCGACTGAGCTAAGGTGTTGGATCATTAGCTGAATCGTTGTTTACATTTGGAGGGTTAGTCAGTATTTACCTGAGTAAACCAAGTTAAAATGTTTGAAGTATTTTATAAACAATAATAAAATAAACTAGAGATGAACGAGTCTTTAAAATCCTCCAGGATTTCAAATTCAAGATTAAAAAAATAAATGTCTACTTGGTATTACATGGGGGTCAAGGTCAATAAAAATTGAGATTCAGATTCGACCCATTTATTCCCGTCAGTTATGACGGGTATTTGAATCAAGCCTCACCATCTCTCTTCCCCCTGGTGACGCTCCCGTGGGGGAACTTCCCTTCCTCGTGCAGTGTCGCCAACCATTTCAAGGATCTCTTACAGAGACCCACCAGTTCCACCGCGCTACCGTCTCTCGGGGTGGCGGGCTTGCCTCGTATACCTGCTTTCTCGCTGGAGCCCATCTTGTCCATCCACGTCCCGCAGTTGTATGTGTTCCCGCCAAACACAAAACCTGCAAAACCCGCGTCAGACACGTAACGTACGCACACGTATTACATTCTATCGCAAGTATTGCAGGTACATTTACTCTGAACTCTACTTTCCTCAGCCTTAACCCATTAGTGTAGTTAAAATATATATTCATTTAATACAAACAGAAAGTGAGACGAGTAAGTACATGAGATAGTAGAGGAAGCAAGACTGAGATGGTATGGTCATGTAATGAGGATGTTGGAGTACATGAGATAGTAGAGGAAGCAAGACTGAGATGGTATGGTCATGTAATGAGGATGTTGGAGTACATGAGATAGTAGAGGAAGCAAGACTGAGATGGTATGGTCATGTAATGAGGATGTTGGAGTACATGAGATAGTAGAGGAAGCAAGACTGAGATGGTATGGTCATGTAATGAGGATGTTGGAGTACATGAGATAGTAGATGAAGCAACCTGGTGAGATGGTACAATACTCACGCACCTCCAGAGGAGGGCGTGTAAAACACATAATGGAAGATTTTAAAAGAACCAGATAAGAATAATAGGGCGGGGTAGGAAAGAAACTAATAAAAAAGAGGACATGGATACACACAATCAATTCATTGCATCAAAATCCTTGTGTTGAGTCGAGACATTAAGGTGGCCAATCTGTGCGCTACCTGTGTCAGGGTGAACACCGATCTGATTGTTGAACCCTCTGTCTGTCATATGAGCGTCAATCTCCCTGCCTGCGTTACGTTCTCGGAAACAGAGCCCTTGGAAGTGGACGCTGAGAGCTTCTTGGATAACATCGGCAAGAGGTTGATCCTGAGGAAAATATGCAACACATGAGAGTATCTGGGAGATTAAAACAATTCCTGGATTCATTATAAACACTCGAATCTAAAGAAATATCATGATCTATTATAGCTTTAAACAGAAGAAATACAAGAATGATAGAAACACACACATACAAGGGAGGGAACACAACATTTTACAACGAAAAGGACAAAGTTCTCACTTTACATCGCTGCCACTGGACAAAGAGGTGATGGCTGCCTCTTGTCCTTTTATGATATTCATTCCGTTTCCATGTTCCTATATATGGGTCCTAACATTCTTTATCGATCTTATTTTGATCCCTTCTATGTTTTTTTGGTTTCTCTTTTAAGGAAGTAGCATTCCATATTCCACACTCCTTCCCGATGAGTTCAGATAGAATGAAACCTAGATCTGGGGATTGGACAATAAGGATTTATTTTTCTTCAAGAGGCAGCCATTACTTTTTTTTTTTGTCAAGTTGCATGCAGCAACGTAAGGTGTGAACTGTGTACCTCTTTTTAATATAAAAGAAATAATAGGTTTGTTAGCTTTTAATCCGTCATCATTCTTGGGTTCTTTATCCTAGTAAATACTTAATAAATAATGTTTTTCAATTTTCATAATAAGAGCACTTTTAGATAACTCCCGACTGCCGAGTCCACCAATGTTAGACGAGTGATTCCTGTAACAATGTCCAACAAGTACAATTTTTTCACCCTGACTTACCTTGACTGATTACACTATGGCCCTATATTATAAGCTACACCATAGTGGAACCCAAGCAAGGTAGCAGTCTTACCTTGACAGATTACACTATGATCCTATCTTATAAGCTACATCATAGTGGAGCCAAGCAAGGTAGTGGTATTACCTTGAAGGCTATACAGATATGTACCGGTGCAGCAAAGGTCACCTACAAACCAAACTATCGGTGTAAATACGGGAAGTGTAACGAAGAGGCTCACCCCTGTTCCGGAGGTTGAGGAGGTGAGTCGTCCTGAGGGAATATCTGGACACCTTGTCTTGAAGGATGGCCGAACCCTCGGGCACTTCCTCCACGTAGCTCTGATGCAGTACAACCACCACCACACGGCGTCTCGGCAGTTGAAAACGAGACTTGCAGCCCCAGTCCAGCAGGTTCGGGATCAGTCCGTGACGGAGACAGCCAGCGTACCCTAAAATGTGTACTCTTCAAAACAAACAACATGTTTATGTTCTGTTGTGGTCAGGAAAGATAAAGTGGAGGTCTTAAAACATGTTTATGTTCTGTTGTGGTCAGGAAAGATAAAGTGGAGGTCTTAAAACATGTTTATGTTCTGTTGTGGTCAGGGAAAGATAAAAGCGAAGGTCTTAAAACATGTTTATGTTCTGTTGTGGTCAGGAAAGATAAAGCGAAGGTCTTAAAACATGTTTAGTTCTGTTGTGATCAGGAAAGATAAAGCGAAGGTCTTAAAACATCACTTACCATTCTCAATGGTTAATAATGTTTACAGACTTATTAAGGGCATGACTCTCAAATCCTTGCATCCTTGAATGCTTAAGGATATACAAGATTTAAAAAAAATTATAAGTTCCGATTTGGAATTTATTTTAGAATTTTTAAATATTGCTTATTGGTGATTTAGCCTAACATAATTAATTATGAGACAGATTTAGCGACCAGACCCCCGAACATTATTTTACCAATTAAGTGAGCGTGTGTATCAAGGCTGTGTGAAGTCCGTTTATTCTAATTAAAGCGAACTTGAATCGAATATTTCTGAAATATATAATGGGATATATTTTTTGTTAGTTCTTTTATTATTGAAAAAATTTTTACAATGTAGTTATTTATATATAACTTTATGCAATAAAATAACTTTGAATTGTTTTATTGCACAATTGTACTTTTGTTGATAAAGTTACTATCACAGCTTACAATTCAACTACTTAATTCTTTTTCCCCCAAATGAATATTGATTTGTAATGCAAACAAAAGCTCAGAATGGGATTAATTTACCATAAATTGAGTATTTAAGCTCTCGATAATTTTAAAGGCTTCGTAACTGTCAAAGCTGGAATTTTTTTCGAAGCAAAGTCGAAGCTGACATTTGTTTTGAAGCTTTGTACACCCCTAGTATGAACATTATAGTGAATGCAGTATAACAAAAAATTATCAAATTTAGTTACTATTTCTATTTTCAATAGAAACTTAAGAATTAATGTAGTAAACATAAAGTAAAACTCTTAAGTTTACCTTGTTTTTTTTAAAGATAAAAATCTCTGATTTATAAGTGAGCAGAAAAAACAACTTGAGTGCGTTGTTTATAGTTATTAAAGTGTCTCAGATAAAACAGTAAATGTGTGAGAGTACCTCGCCTCCTGATATCTGCCGGTGAGGATGAATAGACCTCGCAGAGAGATGAAAGTGTCCCGCCCCCAGTTCCTCATGTAGCCAGTGCTGAAGTGAGGCAGACCTGAGACAACCGACAGAACTAAAATATTGGATCTACATTTCATATCAAACATACTAGGACGAGGGACATTAGCCTGGGGGTAAAGTGGAGGTAGGTCAATATATACTAACCTGGGGGTAAAGTGGAGGTAGGTCAATATATACTAACCTGGGGGTAAAGTGGAGGTAGGTCAATATATACTAACCTGGGGGTAAAGTGGAGGTAGGTCAATATATACTAACCTGGGGGTAAAGTGGAGGTTGGTCGATATACTAATCTGGGGGTAAAGTGGAGGTTGGTCGATGTACTAACCTGGGGGTAAAGTGGAGGTTGGTGGATATACTAACCTGTAGATAAGGTGGAGGTAGGTTGATATACTAACCTGCAGATATGGTGGAGGTAGGTTGATATACTAACCTGGGGGTAAAGTGGAGGTTGGTGGATATACTAACCTGCAGATATGGTGGAGATAGGTCGATATATACTAACCTGCAGATAAGGTGGAGGTAGGTCAATATACTAACCTGCAGATAAGGTGGAGGTAGGTCGATATACTAACCTGCAGATAAGGTGGAGGTAGGTCGATATACTAACCTGGGGGTAAAGTGGAGGTTGGTCGAATAACTAACCTGGGGGTAAAGTGGAGGTTGGTCGATGTACTAACCTGGGGGTAAAGTGGAGGTTGGTCGATGTACTAACCTGGGGGTAAAGTGGAGGTTGGTCGATATACTAACCTGGGGGTAAAGTGGAGGTTGGTCGATGTACTAACCTGGGGGTAAAGTGGAGGTAGGTCGATATACTAACCTGCAGATAAGGTGGAGGTAGGTCGATATACTAACCTGCAGATAAGGTGGAGGTAGGTTGATATATACTAACCTGCAGATAAGGTGACGCAAGCTGGTATCTGCTCCCCAGAGCTAGTCACATGGACGGGTGGGACTGGAGGTGCCAGCGCTGGAGAAAACGAAGGCAAGGGAGCAGAGTGGACTACACCACCACACTGCACAGAGCCCAGCGCTAGATTACGGTTAAAACTGGATCCCTCGTGGACAAACCTGCACACAACACCACCACAGCAGCTTATTTCAGGACGTTATAGTGAATAAAGGTGGGCCAATAGCCCTAGCTCTGTCGATCTCTAGATGATGACCAGGTCAAAGTAACAGTAACTTACGAAGACATGAGTGACCAAGCTCGGTCGAGCAGCAGGCCCCAGTGATGACCAGGTCAAAGTAACAGTAACTTACGAAGACATGAGTGACCAAGCTCGGTCGAGCAGCAGGTAGTAGGTCCCAGTGATGACCAGGTCAAAGTAACAGTAACTTACGAAGACATGAGTGACCAAGCTCGGTCGAGCAGCAGGTAGTAGGTCCCAGTGATGACCAGGTCAAAGTAACAGTAACTTACGAAGACATGAGAGACCAAGCTCGGTCGAGCAGCAGGCAGTAGGCCCCAGTGATGACCAGGTCAAAGTAACAGTAACTTACGAAGACATGAGAGACCAAGCTCGGTCGAGCAGCAGGCAGTAGGTCCCAGTGATGACCAGGTCAAAGTAACAGTAACTTACGAAGACATGAGTGACCAAGCTCGGTCGAGCAGCAGGTAGTAGGTCCCAGTGATGACCAGGTCAAAGTAACAGTAACTTACGAAGACATGAGAGACCAAGCTCAGTCGAGCAGCAGGTAGTAGGTCCCAGTGATGACCAGGTCAAAGTAACAGTAACTTACGAAGACATGAGAGACCAAGCTCGGTCGAGCAGCAGGCAGTAGGTCCCAGTGATGACCAGGTCAAAGTAACAGTAACTTACGAAGACATGAGAGACCAAGCTCAGTCGAGCAGCAGGCAGTAGGCCCCAGTGATGACCAGGTCAAAGTAACAGTAACTTACGAAGACATGAGAGACCAAGCTCGGTCGAGCAGCAGGCAGTAGGTCCCAGTGATGACCAGGTCAAAGTAACAGTAACTTACGAAGACATGAGAGACCAAGCTCGGTCGAGCAGCAGGCAGTAGGTCCCAGTGATGACCAGGTCAAAGTAACAGTAACTTACGAAGACATGAGTGACCAAGCTCGGTCGAGCAGCAGGCAGTAGGTCCCAGTGATGACCAGGTCAAAGTAACTCGGCACCAGATACCGAGGTACGCTTGTCACTGCCAGTAGGTTCTTTTCTAGCCACCCCCCAGCTCTGCGGTGCCCGAGTTGCGCTTCAGACGCTGCCACACGTAATCTAAAAACCCAGGAGATAATAAAACACGGAGCAGATAAAAAAAAAGAAAGTCAAATTTACACTTGTACCTTTATTTGTTTTTTTTCAATGTCGCCATTTGAAGGGAAGACTAACACAATCGAGTCCTGATTATCCGTGGTTAATGATACTAAGGCAGCTTCGTATTACCAAAAAACTTGATAACAGAAGATTCGTTTGAAAGCCTCCAAATTTCTTTTCAATACTGACAGCAAATTTATTTCTTTTTTTATACTTATAGGAAACTTTTTTTTAAAAGTTACACACTAAGCTCTCACAACTTAAAAATCAATAAGCTTCAGAAGGTGTAACGCTCAGTGGCCGGCAAATGACTCGAAAACAAGTCGAGCGGTGGTCAATAATATTTACGGCGCCACGCTATGTGTAAACAATGAATCATCTGATGACTATCTCCGCTACTATTACTACCTAGCTGAACCAGTTTAATCTGGATCATTTCTTAGACAATTCTTACAAAATGTTGAGTGTGTTATCACCTCGTATAATACAGAAGGAACTCTACTGTATGTTATTCATTTAAGAAAAAAAATATATTTTGGCGAGGGGGGTAAAGACACTTACCTATCATCCAATTCCCTTGTCGCAGGTTGTTACACATGGGATGGCCAAGGTCGTTGGAAGGTCGGATATTACTCAGCAGAGACATAAACCCTGTGAATAAAATTAAAAGGTAAATTTGTGTCCCTATCTCCAAATATGATATTTTAAAAAAAATTGAAATTTAAGGAAAACCTCTTTTCGCTTTTTGAGGTCGTTTGTAATGTATATTTGGACGAAGGCACAGGAAAAAATAGATAGAAACATATAAAACGAACAAACACAAGATGGCTTTTACAATGAAAAGAAGAACACAGTTCACACTTTACATTGCTGCCACTGGACAAGGAGGTAATGGTTGCCTCTTGAAGAAAATCTATCATTACCGCCCAATCCCCCGACCTAGGTTTCAATCTATTCAAACTCATCAGGAGGGCGTGTGAAACATGCAAGCAAGTTCCTAAAAGAGGAAACCAAAAAACAAAAGAGAGAAAAAGGAAATTGGTAAAGAATGATAGGACACCTAGATAGGAACATTTAAAAAGAACAACTATTTTGACATGTGTGAGTTGCATTCTTTGGTGAGGAGTTGGTGTAACCTAAAGGTGCAGTCCAATTTTCTTTTGACGGGCCTTATCTGACAGCCCCTAAAAGTTACTTTTATTTAATTTGTTTTAGAGCGCATGTACTGCTTAATTGGGGGTTCGACTCAAAATAATTATAGGACAAACTTAACCAGATAATTAATTCACCAGTTAACGGTATGAATGAATTATAACAATTAATACTAAGCCTGCTTCGGTCTCTAGTCTCTAGTCTCGCGTTAGACTAGACTTCCGATAACGGGGAGATCGAGATTTAAATCCTGGTCAGGTGTGATGAGTTTTTATTTCCAAAATGGTATTCCACTCTTCCTCCATGCAAATATAGGTATTTTTTTTTTATAAATTCAACCTTCCTCTTTTCTAGCGTGTATAACCAGAATCGGTACTAAAAAAAATAATGTAAAGTAGAACTCTTTTATGTTTACCATATTAAGGCTACAGGGGAAAAAAGGTGGAAAGTCCAATTTTAACTAAAATTGAACTAGTGCTGCGACCTGTTAGACAATAACTATACCTTTCTAATGTATTTTAAATTATGGTTAAAAGAGGTCTCTATTATATTTAAATTAATTTTAAAAAAATATTTGTAGGGGTCCTTATGGAGTTTGAGATAGAAGTAGTTGTCCTTGAAAATGTATGTGCGTAACTTCCCTCCTTTTTCCCTTCATATGTTCCAAGATCACAGCTTTCTCTGAGAGAGAGAGAGAGAGAGAAGTTGAATTGAGTGTTCACCTTGCAAGCCACAGTAGACTGTCGGTCCAAAGTCTGGTATATCGTACACCCCTGCTCCCTGCCCCTCCTCCCTCTCCTCCTCCGCGCAGCGATATAACGCCCTGTTCAGATCAGATAGGTCGAGACGAGAGATCACCTCGCGCAGCTCCTCGTGACTTGGGACGACGCGGTGGGTGAAACCGGAAACAAGCTCTCCGAGCCGTGACAACGCAGGCTTCACTTTGTCGTGCAAGGACACGCTGTGAACAAGAACAACTGGGTTATCAACACCTGGGACCTACCAACTCCTAAAGTGAAGGGTGAACATTTGGAAGAGTCCGGTCGAGAGTTATAAATACAGATTACGACAGAGGTATGTACACTCACCGGATGGCTACAATAGATCCTGGCTGGAAATCTGTCCAATCCAACTGTGTGAGGTTAGAGTCGCCGGACTCCCCAGAGCGCAACACTCGCGACTCGGACAGTTTCAAATGCTCCCGTAGTTCCAACACATAGTCCTCAAGGCCGTTGATAACCACATCATTCTTCTGGAAACCGTCGGGTCGAGAGTATCGGGGCCCTGACCTATGAAAAATAAACTCTTTAACCAACAACTTGCAGAAAAGAGATCAAAACAGAACCTTTGAAAAAGAAAGGTAAGCGCAAGGGAGAGGAAAATAATGGACCAGTCAAAGGAAGATGGCGGCATTTCACTAAACTGACTTGGCCACAGGCTGGAGACAGGTTAACACCGCGTCTTACTACCTGTTCAGGTTATACGCCTAGGTACTAATTACACTAATGGGTTAGGGATAAGGTAGGGGTAATTTATTAAAAGTGCACCCGCATTTGCGTGGATAGAGAAAGCGAGAGAGAGAGTGGGAAACCATTTAGGAAAATAAAACCTCAGTATACCCGACTGGGATTGAACCACAGTCCTCGGCAGTCTAGTCTAACACCAGGTTAGACCATGGGCACACAGAGGCTGGTAGATGGAGACAGTTGATGATGATTATGGAGTTAAGTACAAGTAGATGGGTCTGGATGTTAAGTTTGACCAGAAATTATATCGAGCCAAGCCTATAATAAGCAGTATATGAGCTCTAAAACTAATTATAATTAAAAAAAATAATAATATATATTTGAATATCAAACCCAATATACTTTTTTTTTAAACACTTGAATCTCAAATATTCTTAAGGATTTGATAAGTGGTATTCGAGGGTTCCAGCCCAAGTTATTTAACATTTAAATCAAGTTGCGTGCCACCTGCTTCAGTGGCCGCACGGCTCAAGGCGTTACACTCGCAATAGACTGGACCGCCAATGACAGGGAGATCGGGGTTTGAATCTCGGTCTGGTGTGGTTGGTTTTTTTTCTAAACAAATTTTCAATCTCACTCCAAGCAAATGAAAGTACACTTAATTTAAAATTCAACCCCCTATATCTCTAACACATTAGAGTAATTAGTGCATATGTGTACAACCCAAATATAAATTGTAAGGGACGAACCTGTGCTTGAGCGTCGCCTCAAGAATGACCTCATCCAAAGTCCCTTCCACCCTGAGAGGCTTCACATAGTCCCTTCTATAATCAGGGTCAGGGTGGGTGAAGGCAGTGTATGCAACCAGTATGACAGACTGGTGAGTCCCGGGGCAATGACGGGTCACCGCCACAATGTCCGCATCCACCTGGTCGACAAACACCTGCACAAGCAAAAGGGTTTCTAAGGTCTGCAGCAATTTCTGCTGGAAATAGTCGCATTAACACTCACTTGCTCTAAATTCGCAAGAAAAACCTCTTTTTCAAGTTGTGAGATGCATTTTTTTAAATAGGGAAGAAGGTACATGAAATATGGATACTCTATGGCACTAGGGACTCAAAAGTTCTTTGCTGCATTTTCAAAATTATGCCACCTAATCCTGCTACCTAGAGCTAGTTTTATCCAGTCCATCTCATTACACCCTATCCCTATCTTGAGCTAGCTATATCTAGTCCACCTCATTACACCCTATCTCTATCTTGAGCTAGTTCTATCCGGTCCACCTCGTTACACCCTATCTCTATCTTGAACTAGTTCTATCCAGTCCACCTCATTACACCCTATCTCTATCTTGAGCTAGTTCTATCCAGTCCACCTCATTACACCCTATCTCTATCTTGAGCTAGTTCTATCCAGTCCACCTCATTACACCCTATCTCTATCTTGAGCTAGTTCTATCCAGTCCACCTCGTTACACCCTATCTCTATCTTGAACTAGTTCTATCCAGTCCACCTCATTACACCCTATCCCTATCTTGAGCTAGCTATATCTAGTCCACCTCATTACACCCTATCCCTATCTTGAACTAGTTATATCCAGTCCACCTCATTACACCCTATCCCTATCTTGAGCTAGCTATATCTAGTCCACCTCATTACACCCTATCTCTATCTTGAGCTAGTTCTATCCAGTCCACCTCATTACACCCTATCTCTATCTTGAGTTAGTTATATCCAGTCCACCTCATTACACCCTATCCCTATCTTGAGCTAGCTATATCCAGTCCACCTCATTCCACCCTATCCCTATCTTGAGCTAGTTCTACCCAGTCCACCTCATTACACCCTACCTCTTACAGGCCCATTATAGAGTTATCTTCCTCCCAGATATGCCAGACAATAACTTTTAATGCAAATCTAGTTTCTTCAGTTCGCGCTGAATGTCCTGCCGAGCACAAACCTGTTACTAGTTCCCAACATAATTGACTCGAAATGCACAAGCTCCCTTAATTATCATCCTGGATTCAAACACAAGACTTCCCGCAGATTGATTGGTGAACGGGCTAGACTTGTGTCACTCAACTCTTACATTGGTTCTATTTTTAAAACAAAGTATCCTTTTCTTAATGAGCGGAAATGTAGCTGCAAAAGCTGGTGACACACAACTTATCTTTTTGACTGCATCTGTGGTCACATGGTTTAGGGCGTTGCTCTCACATTAGTCTGGATTGCTGCTGACAGGGAGATAGGGGTTCAAATCTTGATCGAGTGTACTTGAGGTTTTTTTCCCCCTAAATGGTTTACCACTCTACCTCCATGCAAATGTGATTACATTTCCTTTAAATTCTACTTTCCTCGCCCCTCACATATTATCATAATTAATATGTATAGTAGAGTCCATATTATTCAAGATAAACGGGACAGACCGGCGGTCAGATAGCTGAACTGTCGAGTGTCGGTTAATACAGAAATAAGGGGATGGGGTGGTACGAAACAAATCGATATTAAATGGAAGTGTAGAATAGATATGGAATAAGGTTCATTAGTAATCATTTTAACCTAAAGTATAAATTATCTAATACATTACAAAACTCTTATTTAATTAATATAAAGAGAACAATGGATTTTATTATTATTATTATTATTATTATTATTATTATTATTATTATTATTATTATTATTAGCACCGCGTCTTACTACCCGTTCGGTTTGTACGCACTTACGCTAATGTGCAATGGTAGGGTGATTGTGAGATGAAATGGAGGACCTACAGTTTAACGTGGGATCCGAACCACGGTGGAGGCCTGGCATTCCACACATTCACAAGTTGTGATTAATACACGTCTTGTCAGAGGTGAAGGAAACAATGGATTTTAAAATAATTAAATGTAACGTAGAGTATGCAAAATGCTAATGTCACTGTTTAAAAAATTATATTATATTTGGAAGAAGGTACAGGAAAGGTGGATGAAAACATATAAAAGGGGACAAACACAATATGGATTTTATAGTTGAAAGAAGAACACAGTTCACACTTTACACTACTGCCATTGGGCAAATAGGTAATGGTTGCCTTTTAAAGAAAATCAATCATCACCACCAAATCCCCCGACCTAGGTTTCATTCTATCGGAACTCACCAAGGAGGAGTGTGAAATGCGCAACGTAACTTCCTAAAAGAGGAAACAAAAAAAAAACACAAAAGGGAGAAAATGGAAAATAGTAAAGAATGATAGGCAACATAGATAGGAACATGTAAAAGGTATAACATAAAGAACAAACACAGGAAAAAATTTAGTGATCTAAGTTTGTTTCCCCAGCTTGCGACGAGGTCACTCCAGCGTATTGATAACGTGACATCAATAGTAAGTTACTATATGGATATGTTTATTGTATGATCTGAACACGTAGCGAGAATAGGTGGAAGATAACTCACTTGGTTGTATCCTGATGCTCCAAGCATGAAGTGGAGATTGTTCAGAGCCCTCTTGGCGGAAATGATACCCGAATGATACCCCACCGTCAGCGGAGTACCAGGCTCGTCTGCCCATTCAGTATAGTAGCGAGTCTCATCCACCACATGAATCTGGAGACATAAGTAGTCGGGATTGGTCGACTACACTCGTTTACAAAACTAAAACTTGATTTTACCTTCGAATCTTGTAAACAATTAGGAACATAAGAGGAAACAGGAATCCGACACCTTAACTCAGTCGGTAGCGTGTCTGTCTACTCAACCAAGGTCCCGGGTTCTATTCCTGGCATGGCCGAAAAATATATCATTGGTGATATATGGGTTTACCCTTTCACAGTGATGAATTAACGGCATGGGGACTGGATGTTGTGCCTGTCCTAGTTTTAAGTTTTATTATAAGGCATGTGAAGCTACGACAGGCCCAGCAAGTTGGTGGTGGAAAATATACAGGTCGAATAAAAACAGTCTAAAAACAGTAATGGATGTAAAGAGGACATAGGAATATAAGAGAATAATAGAAAGAAGAAATAGTAAACTAAATGTTAACCTTTTTTTGGGTTAGAATTGTAGCATCCATACATACAAGTGTTAAATTAAAGGTCTTGGGTTTAGTTGTTTAAGTTAAAAGCTCTAAAACAAATTGCAATCCAATTTTTTAAAATTTCGAATCTGATATTTTCTCAAATCTTTGAATCTCAAATATTCTTAAGGATTCAAAGTGTAAGAAGATCCTATCACTATTTGAAATCTAAGAATTGAAATAAGAGTAAAAACAGAAATCAAGACATTTATATTTTTAATAAATTGTTTTGTTGGCTAGATGACGAAGAACCAGTGAATAGAGTCACTGTTAGTGCCGTACATACATGATGCGGTACCAGCTCGTCGTATCCCCGGTTGCTACCAGTGGCGCAGCACGCCATGGCCACGAGGGCGGCGCTAGGCAGCAAGTCAAACACTGAGCGCTTGTCCACGGGACTCGGGTTATCGTGAGTGAGGTCCAGGAACAGAGCGTGGGCCACTGAGGGTACGAGAGGGCGCAGAGAAGGTTGGAAGAATGCCCCCACGGGCTCCCCGCCGTAGCGGTAGACTAGTCGGCCCTCTTCGTGGCTGTCCCAGGCTGACATGGCTTCTAAAAACACAACAAGAGTTGAACAAAAAATAAGTTATAAGCCTATACGGGATTCACGCCCGAAAAGTGTTAGTTGTGTTTTAATTTTTGTGTGCTAAGAATACCATGGCTATTTAATCATTTTAATAAAGTTGTACATATTGTCACATATGCGGCAGAAACATGGACATTGAATGTAAGAGAGACTGTGAGAGCATGCTAGTTGTCACCAGGAGAAACAGGAGCACATGAGATAGTAGAGGAAGAAAGGGTGAGATGGTATGGTCATGTAATGAGTGAAGATGCCGAAGAAAATGTTGGCAATGAAGTATGTGGGGAAAAATACTGCAGGGGAGGCCAAGAAAGAGATGGTAAGAGCAGATAACAAAAAGCGTTCAAGAAGAATGGAAGAAATTAAAGGAGGAAGAGTGGTGGAAGGATAGAGGAAGATGGAGGTATTTTACTAAACTAACCTAGCCACAGGCTGGAAACAGTTGATGATGATAGTAATGAATAAGGTTGTACAAGAAATATTGTCAAACTTATGTATGAAGGGATTTTTTTTTTAGATTGTACAATCATTTTTATCTGCGTGTTATATGCTTAACACGCTAGTCGTGTTGAGCTAGACTGTCAAGGACGAGGAGATTGAGGTTTGAATCTCGATCGGGTGAACTGGGGGGTGTCCACAAATTGTTTTCAACTTTTCCTCCCCGCAATTGCAGGTTCACTTTCTTTAATTTCAACCTTCCAAATTCCTAATCTGTTATCGAAATTAGTACTTAAGCTTATAACCCGAACAGATAGTAAGACGCGATGATAAATAAATTTAAAAAAAATTGTTTCTAATCTCGTAAAGTGTCAAAGCCACCCTCGAATATTTTAAAAATCCCTCTTGAGGTTTAATCTCACTATTGGATACCTTGGTTGTTGTTTTTTTGAGGGATTCAACTTGTCTCACTACTTTTTTTTAACACCACGTCTTTCTATTGGTTTGAACTATACTCAATACTCATATGTACTAACTAAAATAATGTGTTAGGGATAAGGAAGGTTAAGTATAGAGGAATTGTACCCGCATTTGAGTGGCGAGAGTGGACAACCATTTAGGAATAAATACCCTCAGTACACCCGACCGGAATTTGAGCTCCGATCTCCTCATCATCGGCAGTAGAGTCTATCATGAGAGCAACGTAATAGACCATTCGACCACCAAAGTGGATTTGTCTCACTCATATCACCGTGAATTAACAAATATGGATATTTATTTTTTTTAAATATTCTCCAAAAATAACATGCCAAAAGCCAGGCCTATATGTTAATTTATTTCCTCACCCTGCACGAGTCTAACGAGTCTTTCAACATTTCAATGAATATTCTCACCTCTTATAAGGGATGTGATGCCGAGACGATTGACAAATATGTTGTCCTTCTGATCAGAGTTAGTGAACAGTTCGGCCGCAACGTAGAGGTCGGCTCGTATCCGCCGCGCAGCGTCTAATAGATACTGCACACACCCAGAAAAACAAGTGTGGTTCAGTTAGTAAATAGTACCCTTTCATGAAAACATAATAAATGCATTTTATTTTCACCTTTTTAATCAAACATACACTTTTTTTTATTCTCTTTCAACTCAAGTTGGGTCGAATCCTCTGTTTTATATTAACCCAAATTTTGGTAACAATTATGAAAATAGGAGGAAATAGAAATACATAACAGAAAAATATATAATAGTAACAACATTTTAGTATTTAATGTTATAATTCATTCATGTCAGACACCTTAGCTCGGTCGGTAGCGTGTTCATCCACTGACCTAAAGGACCCGGTTTCGATTACCGGCATGGCCAAAAGTTTTATCGTTGGTGAAATGTTTTTTCCCCCTTTCACAGCGATGAATTAAAGGCCAGGGGGCTGGATGTTGTGTGTGTTCTAGATTCAAGTTAGTTTGTAAGTCATGTGTTGATATAATCAGTCGGTTTAAAAAGTGCAAGTAAAATATGTTAAAATAAAAAAAAAAGAACATTTATTTTAACATTTTATACAATTAATATAGTGTTAAATTAATGTCCCAAATTTGATTTTTTTAAATGTTAAAGCTGATTTTAATCTTGAATCTCCTTAAGGGTTATAGGGTTCACACACTTAAGTGTTAAGAGTTTAAAGGAGTTGAGGGCTCATGGATTATCGGGTTCACGGGCTTAAATGTTAGAGCCAAAAGGATTTGAGGGTTCAAGGATTCAAGAATTTGAGGGTACAAGGATTCAAGGGTTGAAGGGCTCAAGGATTTGAGGGTTGAAGGGCTTGAGGATTTGAAGGTTAAAGGAATTAAAGGTTCAAGGATTTAAAGATTTAAGGATTTAAAGGCTCAAGGATTCAAGGGCACAAGGATTTGAGGGTTCAAGGATTTAAAGGCTCAAGGACTCAAGGATTCAAGGGCACAAAGATTTGAGAGTTCAAGGGCTTGGGAGCTCAAAGGTGCTATAACATTCAGGAACTATGATATGCTCCAAGTATTCTCTTACCTCGGCTACTACCATGGGTGTAGAATGACAGTTGTCCAGTCGGATTCCGTCAAAGGTGCGAGCAGTTTGCTCCACGTACTCCAACATGTGTTGCCACAGGAAGGGGCAATCTTCAGGCTTGTTGCCGTACCTGCAGGGAGAACAGTACCAACCAGTCTAATTTCATACGAACAACCTTTTAAAAAATACAAACTTTTTTTTTTGCGGTCAACATTGATAACATTTCACAAAATTATTAGGGGTGTTTTTTTTTTTGTTATATACGCTTATGTACTAATTACGCCAATGGTTTTAGGAACTGGAAAGGTTATATTTAGAGGAAGTGTACCCACATTTGTGTGGAGTAAGCGTGTAAAACCATTTTGGAAAAACTACCCTCAGTACAACCGAGTGAGATATGAACCTGAATCTTCCTGTCATCGACGATCTGGTCTACGGCGAGAATAGCGCGTTAGACCATGCGGCCACCAAAGAGGGTATTATTAGTGTTAACTTGTAGGTATTGATGATATCTATCAAAAGTGACAGCGGCAGATAACATGACTCAAAAGACCACAGATCTAAGGAACTATGAAATCAATGACGAAATGCAGATATCAAATGAACAAAGCAGCATGACAAGACTGTCAAAATATTGGGAACTAAATAACAAATAATATTGGTGAAGTTAAGACATTATAAATTTCAGGATTACACATAGTTTAGTAAGGTGCTAAGAACATCTGGAAAGTTCTTGAACAATCTGTCCACACCACGCTCAAAATCAACTGTTGTATTAAAAGTGACTACCGAATGTCATGTGAGGTGTAAAGTTTGAGCTGCTTACCGAAGTTTGACGCTGTCTCCCCAAGCAATCAGTTCCCGCCGCAGGTAAACATTGGAGTCGGAAGCAGCAAAATTCCTCAACGGATCATCGGACATGACCCAGCCGTTGTGGGCCATTACCAGACATGCTTCAGGGGTATACATGAGGCGATCTCTCTGGGCGATATCTGACACCGTGTCAGGTTCGGTGAAGTACCTGAACACAATATACAAGACATGCTTCAGGGGTGTACATGAGGCGATCTCTCTGGGCGATATCTGACACCGTGTTAGGTTCGGTGAAGTACCTGAACAGAACTATATTTCTAAAAAGGTTACATTTCACCTTATCACACACACAAAATAGGATGCTAAAAGTCTCAGCTATCTGTCGTATTGGTATGTTTGGTGATCAAAGTAAAATGTCCCTATTGTAGTAATCAGTCATCTATGTCTTATAATCATGGTGTATTATATTTGGAAGAAGGTAAAGGAAAGGTGGATGAAAACATATAAAAGGAACAAACACAATAAGGCATTTACAATGAAAAGAAGAACACAGTTCACACTTTACATTGCCGCCACTGGATAAAGAGGTAATGACTGCCTCTCGAACAAAATTGATCGTTAGCACTCAATCACCCAGTCTAGGTTTAATTTTATCAGAACTCATCAGGAGGGAGTGTGAAACGCACAATGCAACTTCCTTTTTTACATCCATTACTGTTTCCAGCCTGTTTTTATTTTTAGGCTTACTAGACCTGTCCTAGCTTCATATACCTTTTAATATAACTTAAGACTAGGATAGACACAATATCCAGTCTTCGGCCATTAATTTATCAATGTAAATGGGTAAACACGTATTTTTATCAATGATAAATTTTCGGCCATGCCGGGAAACAAACCCGGGATCCTTAGCTCAGTAGATAGACATACTACCAACTGAGCAAAGGTGTTGGACAAACGCAATTTCCTAAAAGAGGAAACCAAAAACACTAAAGCGAGGAAAAGGAGAAAAATAGAGAATGATAGGATACTTAGACAGGAACATGTAAAAGGAATAACATAAGGGACAAACACAAGACATGGATGTGAATATATAATATATCTTTCAAAGAAAGTGTATAATTACAGTGTAGAAACATTGTACTGTATTGTTATACATTCCCAAGCCATTAGGCAATAATTCACTATTTTAAGATAAAGAATGATCCGCAAGTACCTGGGCACCAGAGGGTTTTTCAGAGAAACTTGTTTGATGCGTGGTCCGTCACTTTGAACCCTGAAGTATCTAATGCCTGCGATGCTGTTTTCCACAGCGGCCTGTAAATGGTCCTGGATCTTGTCGAGAATCTCTTTATTCAGCTTTTCTAAACAAAGTTTGAATTCCTCTGAACATCTTCGTAGCCGAGTGTCTTCATCAAAACAATCAGATCTGCAGGAAAAAGTACCATCTATGTTTTAAAAAAAACACATTAGATTGAAAGAGAAACAGGATTAGGACTTAGGAGTGAAGTTGTCCAGGCAGGAGTTGGGTTACAAGGAGTACACAAGATAGTAGAGGAAGCAACACTGAGATGGTATGGTCATGTAATGAGGATGTTGGAGTACATGAGATAGTAGAGGAAGCAAGACTGAGATGGTATGGACATGTAATGAGGATGTTGGAGTACATGAGATAGTAGAGGAAGCAAGACTGAGATGGTATGGACATGTAATGAGGATGTTGGAGTACATGAGATAGTAGAGGAAGCAAGGGTGAGATGGTATGGTCATGTAATGAGGATGTTGGAGTACATGAGATAGTAGAGGAAGCAAGACTGAGATGGTTATGAACATGTAATGAGGATGTTGGAGTACATGAGATAGTAGAGGAAGCAAGACTGAGATGGTATGGACATGTAATGAGGATGTTGGAGTACATGAGATAGTAGAGGAAGCAAGACTGAGTTGGTATGGGCATGTAATGAGGATGTTGGAGTACATGAGATAGTAGAGGAAGCAAGACTGAGATGGTATGGACATGTAATGAGGATGTTGGAGTACATGAGATAGAGGAGGAAGCAAGACTGAGATGGTATGGGCATGTAATGAGGATGTTGGAGTACATGAGATAGTAGAGGAAGCAAGGGTGAGATGGTATGAGCATGTAATGAGGATGTTGGAGTACATGAGATAGTAGAGGAAGCAAGGATAAGATGGTATGGTCATGTAATGAGGATGTTGGAGTACATGAGATAGTAGAGGAAGCAAGACTGAGATAGTATGGACATGTAATGAGGATGTTGGAGTACATGAGATAGTAGAGGAAGCAAGGCTGAGATGGTATGGTCGTGTAGTGAGGATGTTGGAGTACATGAGATAGTAGAGGAAGCAAGACTGAGTTGGTATGGGCATGTAATGAGGATGTTGGAGTACATGAGATAGTAGAGGAAGCAAGACTGAGATAGTATGGACATGTAATGAGGATGTTGGAGTACATGAGATAGTAGAGGAAGCAAGACTGAGATGGTATGGACATGTAATGAGGATGTTGGAGTACATGAGATAGTAGAGGAAGCAAGACTGAGATGGTATGGTCATGTAATGAGGATGTTGGAGTACATGAGATAGTAGAGGAAGCAAGGATAAGATGGTATGGTCATGTAATGAGGATGTTGGAGTACATGAGATAGTAGAGGAAGCAAGACTGAGATGGTATGGACATGTAATGAGGATGTTGGAGTACATGAGATAGTAGAGGAAGCAAGGATAAGATGGTATGGACATGTAATGAGGACGACAAAGAAGGAAACACAAGGAGAATGATGGAGATGAAGCAAGTAGGGAAAAAGACCGCTTGGGAGACCAAGAAGAGATGGTGGGAGCAGATAACAGCAAGTGTGTGTGTGAGTGAGAGGAGAAGAATGTAAGCAAAAAAAAAAAAGAGGAAGACAGGTGGAAGGAAAGAGGAAGATGTAGAAAATTTTACTAAATGAACTTGGCCTTAAACAGTTTATTACTGTATTTTTTTTGGTACACACATCTAAGTACATTCCATGAATAAATAACGTGTTTTAAAATGATGTTGGATGCATAAAAAGTTATTAAAACTGCCAATGTTAAGAAATCGTGGCTAAGAATTGAAGAATCGTGGTTAAAATTTAAGAAATGGAATTGAGAAAAACTAGAATTGTCACATTCCTATTTTTGAACCTATCGAGTAATAATTTAAGACAATATGTACCTGTAAACGTTATATAAGCGCAGAGCAAGATCCATATCCACAGTGGCCTTGAGTCGCCGGTAGAGGGGGTCCGGTATGATGGCCAAAACTCCTTCCTCTGGGGCAGAGCCTGCCACTGGTGGGACACGGCTCCTGGCCTGGGAGCAGAACTCGCTCACTAGATGACCCGAGTCGACGCAGAACAGCTCTGGAATCTTTGCTTGAGGGATAAAGTCCCCAAACAAGGCATTGCGAATCGCCTGTACAATAGAACAATCTATTAGCTTTGGATGTTGTTTTATTCTTACGTCCAAGTAACAGTAAGGACCGTTTTGCAATAAAATAGAAACTACTATATATTTTTGGGTAATTTTTTTTTGTCCGATTCTACATACCTTCAAGTACTTTCCAACATAGTTCCTGTTGTTATTTAAATATTTGTCATACCATTAAATAAGTTTTTACAGACACTTTTGAAATCCTGTGTGTTTGTTCTTTCGCGCATGTGCATTGACAACAATAAACGCAGCTGTGTATTGTCTGACCTTAATGAAACTTCGCTGCACAATCAAGAATAAATGCTGCGGCAAGCTATCTGCCAGAGTATTGTTGCTTCATGACAATGTGAAGCCCCACTCTGCTGCTCAAATGCAAGGGCTCATCTGGCTGGCTGCAATTGGATCACGCCCCTCTCCCCCACGTTACAGCCCTGACCTTGCGCCTAATTACTACCATATTTTCTTGGATTTGAAAAGGTTCCTCGCCAGCAAGCATTTCAACGCTGAACGACAAAGTGAAAATGACAGTTCAGGAATGGCTTTCCTCGCTGGCGGCAGACTTCTGTGACGAGGGTCTGCAAAAACTTATTTCATGATATGACAAATAATTAAATAATAACGGGAACTATTTTGGAAAGTACCTGAAGGTATGTAGAATCGGACAGAAAAAATTAACCAAAAATATTTATTAGTTCCTATTTTATTGCAAAATGGTCCTTACTTAAAAAAAAAACACCCCTTGTACTTAAAAACTATTTATATGTGGACACAAGAATCAAACATGGGACCTTTGGTTTAGTTAGCCCATTCTCGTACCACTGAGCTATCCAGGAGTTGTCTCATGCCAAGGGTTGTTCTTTACTCATATTTTAAGGCAGGGTCTGTGATGGACGTGTGGAAATCTTCAGCTACATATGAACAAATGATTAAGATCATGAACTATCAGATAACGCAACCAACATCGACTTGAGAGAGCTTTATGCCGCCAATAGTACAACGACAATGACAACTGTACTAATGCACATACCATGATGGATTAAATAGACAAGCCATTAAATTAGGGATATTAAACTCTGTTCCTTGATACTTACTATTGTCAAAATAATTGATCACAATATCACAATTTCTCGCTCTCAAATTCCTGAGTTCTAGCATTCAAACCAAACAGAAACATTCAGAATCGGACATTTTTTATTGTATTTCGTATTAGTTTATTTGCGGTTTCACTTAAATGCTGACAAATTGTAAATGTTCTCAACAAAACCACCTTTGCATTCTGGTCATCTGCCGAGGACCAATGGTGTTTTTTTTTCCTTTTCAATTTACAATATTTAGCAAAGATCTTAAAGTCCAATAAATATATATTTGATATATTTTTAATGTGAGATAGCAGAATTAAGAATCAAAGAACCGAGGCTAAAACTTAAGAATTGGAAATGTGAAAAGGAAAAATTTGTAAGAAAGGCATAAAAAAGAACGTACACAACATGGCTTTTATAATAAAAAGAACTGTTACCAATAAAGATGGAAAGGGAGTCGAAACTTAGCTCTCACTGTAACTTCCCGCTTTCGATTGTCCCAAAGCCCTGCCCTTTTCTTATACTGCTGTGAAAACTGTATATTAGACAGGGGCGGGTTCATATTGGGGACTCGGTCAAACACAGGGAAGCAGACAGCAAAACAATTTCCAAGCCAATGTTTTCTATGTTGTAATGTTATGTCCGATTCTTAATAATTCCCATGTACTAGATTTTTATCTTCTAATTTATTTATTTTCCAAATTAAGAAGAGTATTTTCTATCTATTAATTTGATTTAATTTAATTGACTAGTAACTTTATATATTTTAGCATTAAAATCAGTAGGTTGGCAAACCCTGTTAGTCAAATGTGATCAGTTCTCTTTTGAACAAAGAAGAGTGGTGAGTTAGTTTCGATTATTTTTAACTTTACGCGGGTTTTTATTATCTTACATACCCCTTTTTACTCGAAATGGAGTAGTGTGGCAAGCCCCACTGTGTAAAGGTATTGGATTTAATAAGAAACTTATGATAAATTATAAGTTAAAGTAATTACAATCTTTTATTTGATAAAAATAAAGATTTTTTTTATGAAAACATGAAATAAGTGCAATGAAATGATAATTAGCCTCGAGGTAGTATCATCTAAAAAAGTTCCGATTAAATATTAATATTTAATTTCATATAAGACTTTAATTATAAAAATATTAATAAGCCTCAACTAGTCTTAGCATGAATTTCAACAATTAGGCTGTATGTTGCGGTGAATATTTGCGGTGACAATTCCTGGATGCCACAAAGTCTTACATATGAGCCTTTTTTAAATTTTAAAACATATTGTTCTTAAATTGTAATAATTATTAGATCTTTATTTAAAGAAGTTTAAAAATTATATATTTATTAAATTCAAGCTCGGCGCCTCGCTGCTTAGAAGTTAATTAATTCCAGCTTGACTGGGAATGAAAATAATCTCGCAGACCCCTAGAAACAAGTCACCCCTAAGGTTCTTGGTAGCGCCCGTCGCAGCGATACAACAGACTTACCGTGAGATGGTCTTCACTGTTCACCTCCACGGGGATGCCGGAAAACTCCCATTTCCCTTCGGCCACTTCTACGGTGAGCTGGTGTAGGACTGCATCTAGCAGGTAGGCAGGACGCAGGTAGGGGCAGTTTATCAGATTGTAGGTGCATTCTGGGTGCTCTTTGAGCCACGCAGACTCGTTGGCCGTGTGATTCAACACGATGTCACAAATACTAACCATCTGGCAATTGGACAAACATTAGATATATAATTATATTCATGAGAACTTAAACTAAAAACAAGCAAAATTACAAATTCAATTTAATATAATTATTTTAAGCATCAAATGAAATGAGAGAAGTGTATGGAAGTGATGTATAGAGCATACTTTGTTCCGATAGTTACTTAAGGAGCAGAAACACGGGCATTGGATGAGATGACAAGGAAAGTGGAGGTCATGGGAATTAAGTTTGTGAGGAGCTTGTTAGCTGTCACGAGGAGAAACAAGATTAGGAATGAAGTTATCCAGGAAAGAGTAGGAGTACATGAGATAGTAGAGGAAGCAATACTGAGATGGTATGGTCATGTAATGAAGATGTTGGAGTACATGAGATAGTAGAGGAAGCAAGACTGAGATGGTATGGACATGTAATGAGGATGTTGGAGTACATGAGACAGTAGAGGAAGCAAGGGTGAGATGGTATGGACATGTAATGAGGATGTTAGAGTACATGAAATAGTAGAGGAAGCAAGACTGAGATGGTATGGACATGTAATGAGGATGTTGGAGTACAAGAGATAGTAGAGGAAACAAGGGTGAGATGGTATGGTCATGTAATGAGGATGTTGGAGTACATGAGATAGTAGAGGAAGCAAGACTGAGATGGTATGGTCATGTAATGAGGATGTTGGAGTACATGAGATAGTAGAGGAAGCAATACTGAGATGGTATGGTCATGTAATGAGGATGTTGGAGTACATGAGATAGTAGAGGAAGCAAGACTGAGATGGTATGGACATGTAATGAGGATGTTAGAGTACATGAAATAGTAGAGGAAGCAAGACTGAGATGGTATGGACATGTAATGAGGATGTTGGAGTACATGAGATAGTAGAGGAAGCAAGACTGAGATGGTATGGACATGTAATGAGGATGTTGGAGTACATGAGATAGTAGAGGAAGCAAGACTGAGATGGTATGGTCATGTAATGAGGATGTTGGAGTACATGAGACAGTAGAGGAAGCAAGGGTGAGATGGTATGGACATGTAATGAGGATGTTAGAGTACATGAAATAGTAGAGGAAGCAAGACTGAGATGGTATGGACATGTAATGAGGATGTTGGAGTACAAGAGATAGTAGAGGAAACAAGGGTGAGATGGTATGGTCATGTAATGAGGATGTTGGAGTACATGAGATAGTAGAGGAAGCAAGACTGAGATGGTATGGTCATGTAATGAGGATGTTGGAGTACATGAGATAGTAGAGGAAGCAAGGGTGATATGGTATGGACATGTAATGAGGATGTTGGAGTACATGAAATAGTAGAGGAAGCAAGACTGAGATGGTATGGACATGTAATGAGGATGTTGGAGTACAAGAGATAGTAGAGGAAACAAGGGTGAGATGGTATGGTCATGTAATGAGGATGTTGGAGTACATGAGGTAGTAGAGGAAACAAGGGTGATATGGTATGGGCATGTAATGAGGATGTTGGAGTACAAGAGATAGTAGAGGAAACAAGGGTGAGATGGTATGGTCATGTAATGAGGATGTTGGAGTACATGAGATAGTAGAGGAAGCAAGACTGAGATGGTATGGTCATGTAATGAGGATGTTGGAGTACATGAGATAGTAGAGGAAGCAAGGGTGATATGGTATGGACATGTAATGAGGATGTTGGAGTACATGAAATAGTAGAGGAAGCAAGACTGAGATGGTATGGACATGTAATGAGGATGTTGGAGTACAAGAGATAGTAGAGGAAACAAGGGTGAGATGGTATGGTCATGTAATGAGGATGTTGGAGTACATGAGATAGTAGAGGAAGCAAGACTGAGATGGTATGGACATGTAATGAGGATGTTGGAGTACATGAGATAGTAGAGGAAACAAGGGTGATATGGTATGGGCATGTAATGAGGATGTTGGAGTACATGAGGTAGTAGAGGAAACAAGGGTGATATGGTATGGGCATGTAATGAGGATGTTGGAGTACAAGAGATAGTAGAGGAAACAAGGGTGAGATGGTATTGACCTATAATGAGGATGGAGAAGGAAAGAATTCCAAGAAAGAGATGGGAGGAGCCGATAACAAGTGTGCAAATGTGAGGAGAATAATGGTGGAAGGACAGAGGATGATGGAGGCATTACTAAACTGACCCGACCACAGGCTGGGAACAGTTCATCATGATGATGATCTCTATCAAAAGTGACAGCTGCACATCCCATGAATTAATATATAAATACATGAAAGTGGAGCTAATAATTTTTCTGTCAGCTAAGGAAGGCTCTTCCAATGAAAATGTGAGTGTACATTACCTTCCATTCCTCTTCATTTTGGTGATGAGTTGTGCGATATCTTCAATGGTGACGATTTTATCTCCCTCATTAAAGATAGGATTTAGTTTGAGCTGCTCACTCAGACTGTAGGATGAGTTGGAGCCTCCTAGTTCCTAGACACACCAACTAACACATTAGATTCAATACAAGAAAATCCTACACAATTAAAAGAGCCTGTCTCAGTCGACTAGCCATAAAATAGGATACAAACTTATCGATTGAAATTGTATCCGAGTGCAGTTTTTTGAATTCTTACTTTGGAAAAAAAAAAACTACATGGCGTCGACCTACAATTACAGGGTTTATATTCCATATTCAGGTTTATTTTAGGGTATTTCAGGTAAAAAAAGGGGGAATAAAATACGGTATTTATAAAAAAAATTAGAAACAAAAAATATAAATCAAAATAAATTTTTTTTTGTACAAGTTTTTTAAAACTCTTTTCAATACATATTAATGCTTTTATCTTACTCATCCTTAGCCCTTAAATTAAGCCCTATATATGGTATTAAATGTAACCAATAATACAAGAGATCATTGTAAAGTGAAGTACGCCCTCACTAAACCCAAATGATATGAAGTGTGCACAAGCAAACACACATCGTGGTGCGCAACTGACCTGTATGGGGGTGAAATGGATCATATTGTAGCCGCTCTCCTTTGCGACCTTCAGTTTGCGCTCCCAGGTGTTGAAGGGTCCCAGAGATTTCGCCAGGATAGTCTGACATTGGATGCAGTCAAGAGGTAGGATCTCTTCATCCCCGTACCTCAGTTCCGGGTTCACTGTGAAGAAACCTGACCCCTGGGGGCCGGTGCAGTCACTGAAAACCCACCGTATTACGTTATACACATCGCAGGGGTGAACAAACAAAGGCACAGTTCAATCAGAGGAAATTTAGCAACAATTCACACACACTCAGGACTTTTTTTTTTACCACCGCGTCTTACTACCTGTTTGGGTTGTACGAAGGTTGAATTTAGAGGAAGTGAACCTGCATTTGCGTGGAGAGTGGCGTTGGTCACCATGACCTGGCCGCCAAGTATGCGTCCAGCCTTAAACTAGTCTTTAACATTTAACTAATAATTTGTACTAGCACTTAAAAACAAAGGAACATAATTAATAAACTCCTCAGAGCAATAACAAACTAAATCTCAATAGTAAAATAAATGAAGCTAGAGTAATCAAAATAGTTGAATTTAATTCATATCTTGCATTATCCGTTACCTGCCGTCGTAGACAAAGTAGTAGTGGAACGCTCCAGATACGCGCAGCTTGACCTGAGCGAATGCAGCCGTTGTGTCATTGGCCGAGTTCTCAGAGTTGTACTGCCAAGGGACTTGTCGATACGTGTTCCTCGCAAACTCCTGGCCCTCGTCCGGGTGATTAACGTAGAGGACGACTCGCCGGCCAAACAGAGAGGGCCCCAGGCAAAACCGCAGAAGCCAACCTAAGTCAACATAAAATGACACTGTAATGGTTTTACTTTCTCCAGCAGATAGTGCAATAAGAAAGTTGTTGACATAAGGAACTTGTAATTTTTTTCTGAAAAGTCTTAATGTGATTACAGAAATACCTCTCTAAAAAGGCAGCTTAGTCTCCAGACCACAAAGTTCTGTAAAGTGAATATTGCCTTAAAGTGGATCATATATGTTTTTGTATCATTTTATAGTACATATAAAAGCCTAAAAGCATATTTACACTATCATTTATTAAGTGTGCAATAGCGATAGGTTTAAAAAAAATTATGCAAAAATATAAATAAAATACAACGCTACAGTCTAGTATTGCTAACCTTAAGACCGCTGAAAAACCCCCTTAAGAGTTAAGAGCAAGGCCAGCGCTGATTGAAAAGCGCCACATTAGTTAAGAGCCTTAAACCAAAGTATCTCTGTATTTTTAAGAAATAAGTCCATCTTTACCGATATTTATTTAAGTGTAAAGTTGCTGCACTGTTGTAATTTCTATATATAAAAAAAGTCATTGATTAAAAGCTTAATATATTATAACCAGCTTCGGTGACCGCATGGTCTAAGGCATTACTCTCTTGATAGACTATACCAGGGGTTCCTGAACTGGGCTTCGCCAGTCTTGGTCCAGGTGTTGTGGCTTTAAGGAAAAACTAAAACGTATAATGTATAAGCAACATGCAAATTTTCATTATTTGTACTCGTACATATTTTTGAGGAATGGGAATAAATCATACAAGAAAACACATACTGTAATTTTTTTCTTGTGAAAGGGCTCCCTTATTATGAGTTCCGGATTCTAACGATCCTTGAAAACTTGGTGTGACGTCGTGCCAACTCTCTACCCTAAAGTCTGAAAATGGACTGAGCCAAGGTCAAGAATTTTACAATTGGTGAATGGGCGAGTAGGCAGGTGATCTCAAAAAAGTTTGTTAACTCCTTGACTAGAATGCCGATGATGGGGAGATGGGGTGTTTCAATCCCGGTCGGGTGTTTTGGTTCCCCCCCCCCCCCAGATGGTTTTCCACTCTCTCCAAGCAAATGTGGGTACACATACTTTTAATTTAACCTTCCTCATCCCTAGTCCATTAGTGTAATTAGTACATGAGCATTTAACCCGAATCGGTGGTAAAACGTAATGTTAATAAAAATATATACATGTTTTATATTTAGTAGGGAGAGCCGAGTATCGGCAGTGAAAGTGTACCTTTCTGCACGCAATGCAAGGTGCCGTCAGAGTGCTCTCCGTCATTGAGTGTCAACACCCGAACTTGCCGGACCCATTCTCATTCAAGGCCATCTTAATGGAAGTCTGAAAACAAAACAATCAAAGCATGTTTCATTTGATAAAAACGGCGAAAAGACAAACAGCGCTGTGAGAGTCAATGCGCTGACTGCGCAGATATTTATATTTTGGCTGTAGGTTAGTTGTTCGGTCGAAACAAAGGATTTATTTTAATCTGTTGTTAGATTAACCAATTATTTAACAGCAGATTAACCCTCTTCACTAGTCGAATGATCCAAGGCGTCACTCTAGCAATAGACTGGGACTGACAATCGCAGGAGATCAGGGTTTGAATCACGATCGGGTGTACCTAGGTCGTTTTTTTCTAAATGGTTTTAATTTTTCCTTCATGCGAATATGGATACATTTCCTCTAAATTCAACCTTTCTCATCCCTAAGATATTAGTGTAATCAGTACATGCATGTGCAGCCCAAACAGGTAGTAAAATGGATGCTAAGAAAAAAAAAATCAGACTAAATTAAATATTCTCTATAAAGTTAATTTGATTAGTGGTAATTAAACTAAATAGGAACACTACCGTCCAATTTTCATGGGAAGAACCTTATCTGACAGCTAGAAAAACTACAAGATCTACTTTCACGTATTCATACGTCAAGTCCTGTGATCTGGAGCTGTCACTTTTGATAGATACAATAAATACCTATAAATAACAATAAATAATATAATAAAATGTTACCAATGTTGACAGCAAAAAAATGATGAAAGGCTCTTTCAATGAAAATTGTACACTGAAGTGTTTTTTTTTTAAAAAACATTTCCTACTTTGATGATTCCGCTGGTAGAAACAACCCCTCATGAACGCCAGAACACGACTAACATGAAACGAAGATGACACCGTCTCTAACCTGCAGTTGTCACGGTGGTGACTTGGTGCACAGTTTCAAACAAGTATCACGTTACTATTCTTCCAAGGGCATAATCCAGAACTAGGGTTGTGAATAACAAACCTGTATAGTTTCAACTCTGTTGCTCGCAGTGACTCACACTCACACGCACACCACACACACACAAACCCAACTGAATAAACCATTATGATGGATGGATTTAAATAGCCTGTGTCCAGGTGTAATTTTTCAATTTAAAGAATATGATATTTTGATGCGGGTATTTTTGTAATTAATAAATATAATAGCTTGGCTATTTAATCCATCATGAATGCGCATTCGTCAGTCCAATTGTAGAATTGACGGCATGTAACCCTACCGAGTCGAATGTGGCTGCGTTATCTGATAGCTCGTGATCTTATTTGATTGCTCATATGTAAGCTAAGGATTTCCATACGTCCATAATAGACTCTGCCTTAAAATATGAGTGAAGAATGATCCTGGGCACGGGACGAATCTTGGATAGCTCAGTGGTTAGAGCATTGGCGTAGTAAGCCAAATATCCCAGGTTTGATTCCCGTGTTCAGATTTCATTTTTTAATTTACAGAATATGAATAGACCATGGTTTGGGTAAAGTAAAAAAAAAAACTTAAGAGATATTTTGTGGCTCAGTATTTTTTTTTGTAACACACGGAGAATATGTGAAAATATTTCATAAAATGACCAATGATGGCAGGTCTATGGTTTTTTTGTTGATTGCTACATGTCTCACAACCTATGCATGCATTTAAATAAAATAACGTGGTAAGGTTGAGGAAGCTAAGATTTAAAGAAAATGTACACACATTTGCATATAGAGTGGACAACTATTCAGTATTAATCTCCCTCCTTCCCCAGTTAAACAAATTGTGGGTTTATTTGTTTCAAACGTGTGAACTTCAATTTTGTTTGAAGGAAAGAGAGGTAAATAATTTGTAAGCTTATTGTTAAAATAGATTTATTAAAAAATAAATAAAACAAACACTAATTCGAATCATAGAAACAGCTGCGTGCATTTATTATAATAATATAAAAATGTTAGACAGCCGTCAAGTCACATATATATGAATACTTCCTTACCTTAAAGCAGGGGTTCTCAAGTTTAATTTAGAGGGAGTGTACCCACATTTGTGTGAAGAAAGAATGGAAAACCACCCTAAGTACACGAGATTCAAACCCAATCTCCTAGTCATCGGTAGTCCAGTCTATTGGGGGAATAACGCCTTAGACCATTCAATCATCGAATTACATAAAAACATTCACAGGCCACAGCGGCTTTTGGCCAGTAAACATTTTTATGTAATTTGATGGTCAATGGTTAAGGCGTTATTCCCCAAAAGACTGGACTTACCGATGACTGGGAGATTAGTGGTTTGAAACCCATGTGTACTGATGTGATTTTTCCTAAATGGTTTTCCATTCTCTCTTCACACAAATGTGGGCACATTTCCTCTAAATTCAAACTTTTTCATCTCTTAACATATTAAGGTAATTAGTTCATAAGTGTACAACCTGAAAGAGTAGTGAAATGTGGCGATAAAAAATGTAATATAAATGGTTAGTACAGAAAATTAAAAGAAGCCACACAATTTTGATAGGTTTTTTTTAAAGTATGTCTTTTGATGAAAAAAAAAGTATTGTCTGGGGTAGCAACACAATTCATTGCGTGGTTACCCCAGACACCAGGTATTTATTTTCTTAAACACAGGCCCAAATAAATATGTGTGTGTGTTTAATTTTATAAATGTCACACAAACTAAAAACTTTAAGAACCCTTGCTTAAGAGATTTATTAAGTGTATTTCCCTTTGTGGCTTAAGACAACAACACATGAACACAACAATATAAAAGTGAACTCCCCCCTACCCCCCGGACTTATCTATTAGCGGCCCAGTGTCCCAGACGTGGTGAACGCACAGACACACTTCGCACCAGGCAGAGGAGGGGAGAAGCGTACTTACACCTGTGTCAGGTTTCAGCCCGGCGTGAACGTCCCCCGGAACACACCACCGAGACAACAGCGGAATTGTTTCACGACAGCCGCTAGAAACGTCACGACCTTGTACACACTTTCCATAATCATCCGACCGTACATGGCCATAGTAGCCATATCTCTCCACACACTCTTGAGAAATATTCCCTCCCCAAAAAAAATAGACAGCCGGTCCAAGCACCCAGAGATACCAATCCAGTCAACCGCCAAACTTCTGTGATGAAATGTTAAGATGGCAGTTGACTGACTAAACTATAGACTTTAGTGATAACCTTGTGACTCTGTAAGCTTAACTGATAGGCTATCAGTTCCTATACATACTGGCATGACTTATTGTCATTCCATCGTGTTTGGCACATTCTCTCATGGTTAATTATACATTCATATGAGATTAATCATTAATTCATGAAGATAAAAACACATTCCAAAGAAACTAATGAAGTAGATATATAGTTTGTAGCAAAAAACAATGGGAGCCTTAACAAAAATTAATAGACACCTAAACTTGTATTTGAAATATATTTTATTTATTAATCACTAGGTCTCTTTTTTTGTGTGTGCCCCACAGGTTATTAACCATCTAGTCTATACATATTTAAATGAGTAGGGAATGTGAAAGGAAGGATTAAAATAAAATATACTTGAAGCCATTTAATTTAAAAAACCACCCTGAAGTACACCGGCTAAGTCTGAACCCTTTAATCAGTCGGTAGAGTGTCTGCTTTCTTAGCTAAAGGTCACAGGTTCGATTACCGGCATGGTCAAAAACTTATCATTTGGGAAATGTCGGTTTATCCTTTAAGAGTGAATTAACGCCAGGGGGGCAGGTTGTTGTGTCGTACTAAAGTTAAGCTAGTTTGTTAGTAGTGTGATGATATAATCAGTTGGTTCAGAAAGTGTGTGTTAAATACCATGAATAAAAAAAAACCACCTGGCAAGGACTCAATCCCGGACCTTTTATAACCGTCAAACCAGACTATATTATGAGCTTGACATTTAGGCTGCGTGCTCAATGATGCAAGTTCTAGATAATATATATACATAAATCCACCAAATTGATAACGTTAGGATACTTAGATTACTCTGATTATAAATATATGTGGTAGAAAATAGTATGACAGAGTCAGTAATGAATGTATGTTGAAGGAGATGCGGTTTGAAAGGGAATCTAATAGGACAATGTGAAATAAGTTGTTATGTTGGTTTGGGCATGTTGAGAGGATGAGTGTGGATCGAGTGACGAAGCAAATATATGAAGGTAGAGTGTGTGGATCAACAGGAAAGGGTAGGCCATGTTTGGCGTGACTAAATGTTGTAGATGAATGTGGGAAAAAGAGAAACATTTAGAGTTTTAGTAAGATTATTATTATTATTATTATTATGCACCGCGTCTTACTACCCGTTCGGGTTATATGCACTTACGCTAATATGTAATGGTAAGGTGATTGTGAGATGAAATGGAGGACCTACTGTTTAACGTGGGATCCGAACTACGGTGGAGGCCTGGCATTCCACACATTCACAAGTTGTGATTGATACACGTCTTGTCAGAGGTGAAGGAAAGGTTTGTCACAATAATCTAAGAAAATATAACAATGAATTATTGTTTAGGAAAATTTAGAGAAATTCCTATGAATAATTTTACAAAGCGTTGAATGTTTAAAAAAACTGCAGGGGGAAAAGTACTTTGTTCACACCTTCCTCCTAATTTTCCTTAGGACGATGGATACACAAGTTTCCTCGCAGCACTGTTTTAAAAAATATTTTGGTAAGTTAATACGTGAATGTAATTGATGAAAGATAGCTGTATTAAATATCGGTAGAAATATTTTATTGACTCGTGGTAAGTTCTTGAGTCTGGCGACACTATTGTTGAAATGAAATCAATATCTAGTATAAAATAGTTGTGGCAATAATTGTTAGCCTAGTTCTTAAACAATAGGGAATTAACCATTTATTTATGTTGATGGCTAGTACTGGCATTAGAGCAGACGAGTGATAACTATGCTTTAAAAAAAATATTGATAGAAACAACAATGAACACTAAGTGCTCGCATAATAGCTTACCAATGACATAAATAAGCTTTCCAGATTCTAAAATTCCCCAATCATAGCTGACAGTCATATAAAAAACTTTTTCAAATTATTGAATCACTAAAGTTGTATCAGTTTAAAAATACACAATGACACTATAGATCTGCTCTGCCCCTACCAATAAATAAATTCATTAACACATTTAAACCGAAGACAAGTGTTTAAACTTGTCCTCTAAAATGTGTTTGAAAGTTAAACGAAGGAACATAACTTGTGGAAAATAGGAACAGGAATATGGAATCAAATAAATGTGCGCATGCGTTTGATTGACCACCGTCAAGCGAGCGAATTTGTTGTGAACATTAAACTTGATAACCTTTGACGAATCAGTATTGACTAGGATTATGTGAAATGTTAATAAATGTTTTGTCCAAAAATAAAAGAAAGAAAAATCATGTATAGTTTATTAAGTAGCTTAAATTTTGTGGATCATTTCAATAGTAAATGACAACCCTAAAAAGTGAGTTTAAAATATGGTAAAATATCTATCTATTTTCTTATGACTCTTTACACTAATTATTTAAAGTCTGCATATAGTAAAGTCTTGAAACGTTATAAATAATAATCTGTGATCATGTGATAACATTTTGAATTGAATATATATTTCTGAAAAAAGCACTCTTTATTTATAATTTTTAATTTGTAAAGGATTATTTGATACAGCTCTATCATGATAATTATTATAACAATTTGAAATAGTTTACGATTTTTTTTAGGGTATAACTAGGAAAGTGAGTGGAAATTATTAATTAATATTTGAGGGTAGGTATTAAAAAAACTTTATTAATAACAAAAATAATAAAGATGTATCAGATTAGATTCAAAGTATAATAGTGTAAAATATTTATAGTCACATTGCAATTTTTATCACTATAATTTTTTTCAAAATGTTTTATTAGAGTAGGCCTACTTTTTTTTTTTTACAAAATAGCCGGTAGCGTGTATGTCTAATGAGAAAAGGGTTCCAGGCTCAATTCCCGGCATGGCCGAAAAAATTATTTGGTGAAATGTGGGTTTTCCCTTTCACAGTAATTAATTAACGGTTTGATGTTGTGTCTGTTTTATATTTAAGTTATTTAATAAGTTGTGTGACTGATATAATCTGTCGGTTAATAAAGTGCACGTTAAATACTAGCTGAAAATCGATTGAAAAAATAAAATATTTAACACTAACAGTAGCCTAGTTATATTCGTCCTTACTAAATCTTATTGGGGCTGTAGGCTATACTAACATTACAGTTATGGTTTGTACAAGCCCCCAACACAAATTACACGATTTGGTTAGTAAGAATCACCTTGAACTCAGCAGCTATCACATTGACTATATTTTGAACCGTCTGGGGTTTGAATCAGTGTAGGCTAGCTCTTCAGAGATAGTTTTCTTGACATCTAAAGACAACACCTTTTTTTATAAATAATAATTTAAGTTACCTCTGGACATAATTATTTGTTTTAGGTAAGCCCTTTTGACATGGAGGTTTATTCAATTACGCCGACTTCAAAGAAAGTTTGAATTCAGTGAGAGTTCTACAGAAGGAGCTAACTACGCAGACAAACAAATAAAATCAAAAAATAACTTTCAGAGTCCTCTAATAAAAGATGTACATATATATGATGACTCCCCGGTGTCACGTAAAGGTAACATTCTTCACCAGTCGTCCAGCTATTTCAAGTTTTTACCTAGACACAGCACCCTCCATCTCAACTCAAAAATTTTCCGGCGTTAAACCCGTTTGAAAAAGCTCTCACGGATAGTCTTCACATGCCGGTGTTCAGCCCGTCAGTTTTCACCAATGTTGTCAGTCCGACAAAGGTAAATTTCAACAATCGTCACTTTTATTTAAATACTGACTAATACATTTTTTCATAAATGATAAACAAGGATGGTAAACTTCGTACTGTTGAATGTTAACAGACAATATGCGTTTGTTTGCAGGACGGACAACAGTTCGGTTGGACGATAGAAGATATCTCGATTCTGAAACCAGCGTCCATCGAACAGAGCGCCGAACATGTGGATCCCGTCGAATCAGACCCCGAGGTGGAGTCTCGGGCACAAGAAGCGATTCACAGGTCTGTAATTCACAAATTTAAAATCGTCTGCGTTATTTTTATTTTTTGAACTTACCCACATATAAGATCAAATCGTCGGTCAACTTATGGTATGTTATTGTTTGTTAGCACCGCGTCTTACTACCCATTCAGCTATAGACATGTGTACTAATTACCTAGTGAGTTATGGATAAGGACGGTTGAACTAAAAGGAACCCCGCTCGGTGGCCGCGTGGTCTAATGCGCTAATCTCACAATAGACTAAATTATCGATGACGGGATATTGTGTTTCGAATCTTGGTTGGGTGTACTAAAGTAGTTTTTTCTTACAACAGGATGTCACTGGGTCACAAAAGTTATGGAAAAGTCACTAATTGGCAAACAAAAAAAAAGCCACAAAAGTCCCTGAAAACTCATTAATATTTCAATTAATTTGGTCATAAAAATCATGAATTTTTATAAACATAATTTTTTTCTTGCACATTGTAACAACGCGAACGCGTCAAAGTCACGCCACCCACTACCCATTTTTTGGTCAAAAAAAGTTTACCAAAAAAGTCACTAATTTTTGTTTCTCCAACTCAGTACAAGGTTTTTCAGTCTACATCCAAGCGAATGTGGGTGCACTTCCTCATCTAACACATTAGCGTAATTAGTACCAAATGGGTGGTGAGACAGGTGCTAAAAAAATAGTCTATGTTTGCATTATTTTAACAATTTATGAGCATGGGATACAAGGCCAGAATTCGCTCTGGGATGCTGCTGTCCAAAAATCCTTGTGTATATATATATATATATATATAATATATATATATATATATATATATATATAATAGGAGAGGTGTGTATATAAAAAGTATAACTTAATCAACATGCTTCTATTTCTGAACAAACCATTCCCAAAAAAAATCGCAAAACAATCAAAATTATTGAAGATAACTTTTTTTTTTCCCGTGGCTCTACATTTCCTCGCCAAATGAAAAGGGCCAATCCCCTTCGGCTAGCTGTTACCAATACTAGAAAAATTAAAACCGTTTCAGTTATCATTCATACCAATTCAATTAATTAAATGTTAAAAAGATTGCATTTGACAAAAGACAAAGTAATTAATTGATGTCTAAGGGAATGGGTAGGAGCATTTGAGTCGCAACCCGGTTCAGGGCACTCAACTGGGATTTGAATCCCACCCCCTGACTCTGAGTCAAGCATATTAGTTAATATTTTTTGAACAAAGGCTATTTATATATGCATCTGGGGTACATCACTCGTAGCCCAGTTAGTAGAAATATTAGCCAATGTAGGCTACCGTTGTCCAGAGGATGCCTGAGCGTACTAATCGTACATCCTTTCCGTGGGGGTTCTGTCCATGTCCCGATGAGATGAGGGTGATAGTGATAGTGAGTGTGAGGGTGTGGGACCAATAGAAACACTTAACCTTACCCTTGTGACCGTTGGGATGGTTTCCCTTTCGGGAAAAATACCCGGCTGTCCCAATAAAATCTCATAACATGTAGGTTCACATGATAAAAGAGTCTCAGTATTAGTACATACCATGTTTCAGATTCTTCCAATGTCATCCGGTGGTACCTAGTCCTTGGGGCGAGCCAGTACCGAAAGGGTACCCTCCAAGAAGTTTCGAAGAGGACGAGATTAAGTTGAAGGAAGAGCATTTTAAAGTTGATGAAGAGAATGAAAGAAAGAACAGTATGTGCTTTCTTTAGTGTTTTTTTTTATAATCAAGAAATCTGAAATTAAATTTCGTCCAAATAGAAGTTAAAGTTAGTTGGTCATTGAAAAAACTGTAAATTTGCTTTGGTAATTGTTTGGGTCAATTTGTTATTGGACTGTTAGTCAGACATGGTCGGCGTGAAAGGTTGAAGTTCAACAGTAACTACCTTGTGGAGTTGTTGTTTGCTATAACTACCTTGTGGAGTTGTTGTTTGCTATAACTACCATGTGGAGTTATTGTTTGCTGTAGCTACCTTGTGGAGTTGTTGTTTGCTATAACTACCTTGTGGAGTTATTGTTTGCTATAACTACCTTGTGGAGTTGTTGTTTGCTGTAGCTACCTTGTGGAGTTGTTGTTTGCTATAACTACCTTGTGGAGTTGTTGTTTGCTATAACTACCTTGTGGAGTTGTTGTTTGCTATAACTACCATGTGGAGTTGTTGTTTGCTATAACTACCTTGTGGAGTTATTGTTTGCTATAGCTACCATGTGGAGTTATTGTTTGCTATAACTACCTTGTGGAGTTGTTGTTTGCTGTAGCTACCTTGTGGAGTTATTGTTTGCTATAACTACCTTGTGGAGTTGTTGTTTGCTATAACTACCTTGTGGAGTTATTGTTTGCTATAGCTACCTTGTGGAGTTATTGTTTGCTGTAGCTACCTTGTGGAGTTATTGTTTGCTATAGCTACCATGTGGAGTTATTGTTTGCTGTAGCTACCTTGTGGAGTTGTTGTTTGCTATAACTACCTTGTGGAGTTGTTGTTTGCTATAACTACCATGTGGAGTTATTGTTTGCTATAGCTACCATGTGGAGTTATTGTTTGCTGTAGCTACCTTGTGGAGTTGTTGTTTGCTATAACTACCTTGTGGAGTTGTTGTTTGCTATAACTACCTTGTGGAGTTATTGTTTGCTATAGCTACCATGTGGAGTTATTGTTTGCTGTAGCTACCTTGTGGAGTTGTTGTTTGCTATAACTACCTTGTGGAGTTGTTGTTTGCTATAACTACCTTGTGGAGTTATTGTTTGCTATAGCTACCATGTGGAGTTATTGTTTGCTGTAGCTACCTTGTGGAGTTGTTGTTTGCTATAACTACCTTGTGGAGTTGTTGTTTGCTATAACTACCATGTGGAGTTATTGTTTGCTGTAGCTACCTTGTGGAGTTGTTGTTTGCTATAACTACCTTGTGGAGTTATTGTTTGCTATAGCTACCATGTGGAGTTATTGTTTGCTATAACTACCTTGTGGAGTTGTTGTTTGCTATAACTACCTTGTGGAGTTATTGTTTGCTATAGCTACCATGTGGAGTTATTGTTTGCTGTAGCTACCTTGTGGAGTTATTGTTTGTGTTGTTGTTTCAGATATTTGTTTAGCCAAGGTTTCTGTTTCGTCTCAGACAATGCTCTCGCTGCCTCCCATTCTCCCTCCAGAAGTGGAGGAGGTTCTAAAACCTTTCTTCAGTACTAGCGAGGTGAGCAGGTCTCTTTTAATTAAGGCCCTTGGCCCTGTCGAGTGCAAGTATAAAACCTATTTTGTGGGATGGTGGGAGGGAGGGTGAAAGGGGTGGCATGGCTTCACAACCGACCAAAGTATCCTTCCGCGCCAACAAGAACAGATGGATCACAGAAACTGTATATGGCGCTAGCTACCGGACAGGTCTTGCGGGAAAATCATACGTTTGTAAATATCAGTTTTCTAAAGAACGAGTGAAATTTGTATGTTAATATTTTCAACAGCCCTTCTAAGATAATGTATCGATGTTTATTAATTGTTACATTGTCTTATTTTTGGTTATGAAGCCGGCAGTTTTGTATTGAAAAATGTCAATTTTATCGATATTTGATCACTATTAAAATTATAGTGGAGGTGTTTATATAAAAAGTATAACTTAATCAACATGCTTGTATTTTTGAACAAACCGTTTTTGAAAAGAAAATTGTGAAACAATCAAAATTCTTGAAGATAACAGTTTTTTTCCCATGGCTCTGCATTTCCACGCCAAATGAAAAGGGCCAATCGCCTTAAGCTAGCTGTTGCCAACACTAGAAAAATTAAAACTGTTTCACTTGTCATTCATACCAATTCAAATAACTAAATGTTGAAAATATTGTATTTGACAAAAGACAAAGTAATTAATTGATGTCTAAGGGAATGGGTAGGAGCATTTGAGTCGCAATTCGGTTCAGGGCACTCAACTGGGGTTTGAATCCCACCCCCTGACTCTGAGTCAAGCATATTAGTTATACTTTTTGAACAAAGGCTTTTAATTTTTACATAATATATTTTTTTATCATTAACTAGCATTTATTCATTATTCGAATTTGCACTTATTTCAAATACCATAAGGGAGGCCAAAATAGAGATGGGAGGAGCGTAAAACAGAAAGTGTGCAAGTGAGAGAAGAAGAATGGTGACAGGGTAGAGGAAATTGGAGGCATTTTACATAACTGACCCAGTCGCAGGCTGGAAACAGTTTATGATGATGAAAGGAGTTTAAATGGTTTTTTAATTATATCATAAAAAGGTATCTTTGCTAATAACTAACTAGGTACTTTTTTAACAACTGTCCAACATCTTAGGGGAACATGTTTGCCAACTGAGCTAAGATTTCCTGGTTTGACTCCTTAGCCGAAAAATGTATCATAGGGGAAATGTGAGTTTCCCCTATGATACATTGATGACTTAACAGCCGGGTTATAAGTGTTGTGTCTGTTCTAGATTTAAGTTAGTTAACAAGTCGTGTGCTCATGTAATCACTTGGTTTAGAAAGTAAATAAAAAATATATAGCTATTATTATTATTTTGCGAAACTGAATACTTAATAAAATACTTGATACAGGAAACAGAAGAGGCAGACGACAGTTTCATGAACACGTCGACTCTGCGTCGGAAGTTGCTGTTCCACGAAGACATGAACGCCTCACCGTACCTTTCATCGGTACAGAGTGGTCTCTTGCGACATTCACCTTATTCACAGGTTAGATCTGTATCCTAACATATCCACACGATTGCGCGCATAAAGACATGGTTTTATTATTTAATTACATGCATCTGTTTTGTTTTAGCATCACACCTTACTGCCCATTTGTACTATTCACCTACATACTAATTACACTAATGTGTTTCGAATTAGGAAGGTTGAATTTAGAGGTACTGTACCCGCATTGGTTGGGAGGTAGGGTGGAAAACCATTTAGGAAAAGCGACCCTCAGTACACTTGACAGGGACTGTAACCCCAATCTTCAGCAGTCTAGTCTACGGCGAGAGTAGCGCCTTAGACCATGCCGCCACTGAAGTGGGTGCATCTGTTTTTTACTGGTATAAACGATTCCTTCTCACATTAGACTGGATTGTTGGTGACGGGAAGATCGAGGGTCGAATCCCGACAAGTGTACTGTAAGTGTTTTTCCTTAAATGTTCTTTCCAATCACACCACACAAAATTCGATTACATTTATTTTGGATTCTATCTTATTCAACTCTATTCTCATCATAAGCCTCTTCAATGTATCCTCTCTTCCTCCACCATGACCCAGTCCTCTCATTTGTCCTCCACACTCCCTTCAGCCATCTGTCTCTTGGTCTTCCTCTCGGCCTCCTGTCCTCCACTTCATTACCCAACATCTTATTTGGTATCTCCTCCTCCATTCTTCTCACATGATTGTACCACCTTAGTCGTCCCTTCTCTACCCTGTCCTACACTGTCTCTTCCTCTACTACTCTCATTTCTCACCCTCTCATTTCTAATCCTATCATTGTCATTCCTATAGTACTTCTCAGAAATTTAATTTCACAGGCTTGAATTCTGCTTCCAACCTACTCCTTCATTACCCATGTTTCTGCTTCCAACCTACTCCTTCATTACCCATGTTTCTGCTTCCAACCTACTCCTTCATTACCCATGTTTCTGCTTCAAACCAACCTACTCCTTCATTACCCATGTTTCTGCTTCCAACCTACTCCTTCATTACCCATGTTTCTGCTTCCAACCTACTCCTTCATTACCCATGTTTCTGCTTCCAACCTACTCCTTCATTACCCATGTTTCTGCTTCCAACCTACTCCTTCATTACCCATGTTTCTGCTGCCTGTTTCAATTATCATGGTATGGGATTTATAATGTGATATCGTGCCGCACGATGGGTGCTAATTTATCGTGCTATGGATTATTTAACCCGCTATTTCACCAATTAATATGATACGGTATAGTATTGATATTTATAGCCCCGTGATCGAGCGCCAATTAAAATTGTTACCGTTTACTTAGCTGATATTTGCCCCGTGATCAAGCGCTAATTAAAGCGGTACAGATTGTAATCTTGATAGTGCCCTGTGATTGAACACTATCTATAACGATATTAAGTAAACAAGACTTTTGATGTTGCACACAATTTATTGAGATGATTACACCTTCGGTACGAAGATATTATATAAAATGATACAATTTTTGCTAAACTACAGATTTTTTATGTAATTTTACTCGCTAACATTTTCTGTGTACTCTCTGGATTTAAGTTAGTGGCACTCTCTTTTTACTATCACTCTGTAGATTTTAGTTACCGGCACTGTGTGTATTAATACGCACAAGCGGCTTATATATGACCTACCCCTTGCCTCTTGGACCCCTTGGCACCAGTGTTAAAACTAACTAATAGAAAGACTCCTCACGACCTGATATTGTGAAGGCTGGCTTCCTATTGTAATCACCATCGCACTCTTCCTTACATTAAATTCTTCCACGTATACCAACTGCTCCTGAACTCCTCAATCCTCACTGGCCCACACCATCGGTCATCCGCAAACACCATTGCTACTAGTTTAAATATGTGGTTAGCCCAAACAAGTAGACAAATGTACAAGTTTAAAAACATAACCTGACGTCTGACACCTTAGCTCAGTTGGTAGTGTGTCTGTCTACCGAGCTAAGAGTCCAGGGTTCAATTCCCGGCATGGCCGAGAAAATTTATCACTGGTAAAATGTGGAGGTGTTTACCCTTTCACAGTGATGAATTAACGGCCGGGGACTGGATGTTGTGTCATTCCTAGTCTTAAGTTATATTATAAGGCATATTAAGCTACGACAGGCCTAGCAAGCGGTAGTGAAAAATATATGGCTTGGATGAAAACAGGCTGGAAACAGTAATGGATGTAAAGTAAAGTAAAAGTAAGCTAACCAGGACTCTTCTTCTCCTTCTTGCTCACTTGCTTTTACATGCTCCTTCCATCTCCTTCCATCTCTTTCTAGATCTTCCTTGCATCTCCATCATTTTGTGTTTGATATTCTTTTCTTTTTCCATCATTTTATGGCCATACTATCTTACTCTTGCTACCTCATGTACTCCAACATCCTCATTACCTGACCATACCATCTCAGTCTTGCTTCCTCTACTATCTCATGTACTCCAACATCCTCATTACATGACCATACCATCTCAGTCTTGCTTCCTCTACTATCTCATGTACTCCAACATCCTCATTACATGACCATACCATCTCAGTCTTGCTTCCTCTACTATCTCATGTACTCCAACATCCTCATTACATGACCATACCATCTCAGTCTTGCTTCCTCTACTATCTCATGTACTCCAACATCCTCATTACATGACCATACCATCTCAGTCTTGCTTCCTCTACTATCTCATGTACTCCAACATCCTCATTACATGTCCATACCATCTCAGTCTTGCTTCCTCTACTATCTCATGTACTCCAACATCCTCATTACATGACCATACCATCTCAGTCTTGCTTCCTCTACTATCTCATGTACTCCAACATCCTCATTACATGCCCATACCATCTCAGTCTTGCTTCCTCTACTATCTCATGTACTCCAACATCCTCATTACATGACCATACCATCTCAGTCTTGCTTCCTCTACTATCCATGTACTCCAACTCTTGCCCGGATATCTTCATACCTAATCCTATTTATCTTTGGTATGTACACAGGATAAACCTGTGTCCCAGAATAATCTTAATATAAAAATAATACAGTTTGCTTACTCAGGTGTGTCGAGTCTTTGGCTTCGTCGATACTGGTCATGTGTCCACATTAATTAGCGAGTTGGGCCTGTCCTGTTGTTGATGATAGTCTTCCATTCCAGTTGATGCTGTACCCCTCCACTCCGATCGTGCGGCACCGCTCGTACGACACCAACCATGAAATATCACCACCGCAGTTTTCTCCGATTGTTAAGAATGATTGCCAACTGCGTAGAAACAAATCTAGTACAAGACTGGATTTCAGTATGAACATGTCAATCGACAGTTCACCTCCCGGTACGTGTTGCTTATTTTAGGGCTGTTGGTTTTATTCAGGCACCTAACGTAACATTATGGGTCCTTGGCACTTGGGAGCTTGTGACACTTCACTAAGAATTGAACCAACACATTGTCTTATATACAATCTTCTCCCCGCTTTAGATACAGTTCATAGACTTTCTCTCTTTTTTCCATTTTATAACCAGTTGGAGGATATGACGGCATGGTCTAGACACTTACCAGGATAATGTAGGCCTCAAAGTGCACGATTAAACACAACAAAAGACATACAATTAGTAAGTAATAAATAAAATGAGAACACAAATAAAAGTAAAAGTAAAATTACTAACACATATTTACACACACTTCAATAATTACTGCTACTTCCTGAGGAAGATGCTTTAATAGCATCAGAATATTGAATTGTGTGTAAATATGTGTTAATGTTTTTACTTTTATTTGTGCTCTACCATTTTCCTAATATTCTATCATTTTATTTATTACTAAATGTTTTTTCTCAATGCACTTGTTTTCATACATATTATTATAACAAAAGACACACAGTAATGTTCAAGGTACATCGGGCCCTCTCTTCGACAGAAGTGATTAGAACACCGAATAGGTGTGAGAAAAGCTTCGGCATGGCTTAGAAAAAATAAATCTGGCTTTTGACATTAACGAAGCTTTGCTGATAAAAATATTGACATTTAAAATACTCGAGTTTATGTTCAAATATTGACATTACGAGATTCTATGTAAATTACATATTAATATTAACATTCAACATCTTAGCTCAGTCGGTAGCGTGTCTGTCTACTGAGCTAAGGGTCCCGGGTTTTATTCCCGTCATGGCCGATAAATTTATCATTGCTGAAGTGTGGGTTTACGAATGTGAGATAAGTGCAGTATTGTTACACTTTTTATATCGAAACAGTTTTTTGGCCAAAAATAAATCTCCAGTAGAAGCGGAGTTTAATTTTTTTCACATGGTAATATCAACAGTAGTTGTTGAATATCTGTCATGAGCACAGCGACATTAGACGAGAAACTTTTTAAATGAAGAGAAAAAGTTGTCATTAATTTCCAGGACACCCTCGACAGATATTCAACAACTGTTGAGGTCATCGTGTGAAGAAAATTATTATTATTATTGTTACTATAATTATTAGCACCGCGTCTTACTACCCGTTCGGGTTATAAGCACTTACGCTAATGTGTGATGGTAAGGTGGATGAAATGGAGGACCTTCAGTTTAACGTGGGATCCGAACCACGGTGGAGGCCTGGTATTCCACACATTTACAAGTTATGATTAATACATGTCTTGTCAGAGGTGGAGGAAGGGTTTGGCAATCAGATAAATCTGTGCCGGGACCGAGGATTGAACACCGGACCCCCAGCACAGAATTCTGACACCTTAGCCCTAGACCGCCAGGACACCATGAAGAAAATTAAACTCTATGTTCCTACTGGAGAAATATTTATTTCAACCAAACAAATGTTTTGCTATAAAAACTGATATCTTGGATTCCCTACATTTCCACCTTAGCTGTGAACTTTGAGGACTATATTCCCCTACATTCTGTGAACTTTGAGGACTATATTCCCCTACATTCTGTGAACTTTGAGGACTATATTCCCCTACATTCTGTGAACTTTGAGGACTATATTTCCCTACATTCTGTGAACTTTGAGGACTATATTTCCCTACATTCTGTGAACTTTGAGGACTATATTTCCCTACATTCTGTGAACTTTGAGGACTATATTTCCCTACATTCTGTGAACTTTGAGGACTATATTTCCCTACATTCTGTGAACTTTGAGGACTATATTTCCCTACATTCTGTGAACTTTGAGGACTATATTTCCCTACATTCTGTGAACTTTGAGGACTATATTTCCCTACATTCTGTGAACTTTGAGGACTATATTTCCCTACATTCTGTGAACTTTGAGGACTATATTTTCCTACATTCTTGAACTTTGAGGACTATATTTCCCTACATTCTGTGAACTTTGAGGACTATATTTCCCTACATTCTGTGAACTTTGAGGACTATATTTCCCTACATTCTGTGAACTTTGAGGACTATATTCCCCTACATTCTGTGAACTTTGAGGACTATATTTTCCTACATTCTGTGAACTTTGAGGACTATATTTTCCTACATTCTTGAACTTTGAGGACTATATTTCCCTACATTCTGTGAACTTTGAGGACTATATTTCCCTACATTCTGTGAACTTTGAGGACTATATTTCCCTACATTCTGTGAACTTTGAGGACTATATTTCCCTACATTCTGTGAACTTTGAGGACTATATTTCCCTACATTCTGTGAACTTTGAGGACTATATTTTCCTACATTCTTGAACTTTGAGGACTATATTTCCCTACATTCTGTGAACTTTGAGGACTATATTTCCCTACATTCTGTGAACTTTGAGGACTATATTTCCCTACATTCTGTGAACTTTGAGGACTATATTTCCCTACATTCTGTGAACTTTGAGGACTATATTTCCCTGGTGAGTGTGTAGACCTCGTTCTATCCTCTTCTCAATGGTAATCATTTTACAAATGTTTTATACCATTTTTTCTTTGTTTATGTACAAATAACATTTATCTTTTTTGGAATAGAGCACTAGGCTAAATCATAGTTTAAATTAGGAGGCTGTATTTGTGTCTTTTATATCAACATTAGGGGTATGCGAAGTCCACTTTTTCAATTCGAAGCGAACTCAAATCAAATATATAAAATATTCTCGAAGTTGAATCGAAGTTTGAATATTTTCTTTTAGTTGTTTTATGATTGAAAAAATATTATATTGTGGTTATTTATATTACTTTATGCACTAAAATTACTTGGAAAATGTTTTATTGTACAATTATTTGTAATATTTCATGTTAATCTGAAAAATCAAGTTATCTCATCATGCAATTAAATTTCTTCAGATTTTTTCCATATAAATATTGATTTGTATTGTACAAAACAGCTCAGAATGGCTATAATTGGAAATAAATGAAGTATTATAGCTATCAATATTTTCACTGGCAAAGCTTTGAAGCCAAAATTTGTTTCAAAGCCAAGTCGAAGCTTCGCACATCCATAATAAACAATATCTACTCCAGTATCACTCAGGTAAGTGCTGGCTATTCATCATATTTCAAACTTTTTATTAATTTTGTTTAACCCTATTTTGAAATTGTAACTTTTAATAAAGACTAACTCGAGTACTCTCTGTTTGCAGAACTCTCAAGTGTCGAAAGACCACAGCAAGATGAAGGAAAGAAGGCCTTGGTACCCTTTTGTGCTTCCCTGTCGTCCAATCCAGTCACTTCCGACACTGGTTACAGTACAGCGTCATTTTCCCAAGATACTTTGTTGGAAAATAATCTAGTGCCTTTAAAACTATTTTCGTAGTATTTAAAAAAAAATATCTTTGTTATACCTGTGATTTATCACGCTTCTATTATTAGCATTTTTTTTTATCATTATTTGATTTTGGAATTTTCATTTTAAATAGGAGCTTATTAACTATTTTGTTAACATTATTGCTCTGTGAGTCAAGTTAACTACACCTGCACCTACTTGAGATGTGTCAATCTTGTTTCTAATTCAAGGGGTTTTGGATTTTATAGGGGTGTGTGAAGTCGGATCAAATAATATGAAATATTCACAAAAAGAATCATAGTTAAAAAAAAATTTTTTTAATTTTACGAATATATATTAGTTACTGTACTAAATATAATTTACAAAATGTAATATTACAATCATAATTAACATATTTTGCTCAAAGCTGATTATCACAATATGCATTTTAATTCTTCTTGGTTTTTGTCATTCGAAGATTAATTTGTGACATACATTACAGGACAAAATGACAAAAAATGAAAATTAATGTATGTTTAAACTTTAAATATTTATATTGGCTAAGGTTCGTAATTGTCGAATTCAAAATTATACCTTTGTATCAAAGTCGAAGAGGTTTCTTTTATGAAACTACGTCAAAGTTTTCAAAGCTTCGCACACACCTTGGATTTCATTAAGGCTGTGTTCTGTATTTTACTATTGGTCCAACAACGCATTGTTTTTAAACTAGTCTTATTTTGATGTAAGTTGCATGTCAAATCATTTAACAAGACTCGAAAGAGTTGCATAAATTAGCTATGCGTGTGATCTAAATGTTGCCTTCATGTTTTCCCTGTTTTAGGTGTTTGTTTTATAGAATCGATAAGCACTATTAATTCACTATTTATTTATATAGTGTTTACAATGCTCTATATCTCCTGGTATGGTTTAGAGCAAGTTGTTACTTTCATTGATATGTCACGGTCTCACTTATGGCTCTGACAAATATCAAAGTGGCAGAGAAATGAATGATACTAATTAATAACATTCAATATACAGCCAGTCTCTGTGATGAATGGAGTGAAGGTGTCGCTTGTAGGGTTAGTTGATGTTTGCATTTCTGTGGGCGATAGGACCTTGTGGCTAAGTGAGGAAACTACCTCACTCCTTATTTCCCTAGTACTCCTCTTAAGGCTTTACACCTGACGGTGGAACTGTTTAGGATCCAACCAACCTTCGGGTTGAGTCCTATTTGTACATAATCTACAATTGATCTAACAATCACTTAGTTCTGCCAATTTGGCTTCTACACAACTTTCCTTTTTATATAAAAGTATTTTAGTTATAGTTAGTGAATTAAATTTTTTTTCTCAAAACAATTGGTTTATTTGTAATCGATTCACTGAAACATAAAATTTTATGTGTGTTTTATTTGTCTAATTTCTCAATGTTTGAACTCTTTAAGCAAAATCTCTTTTTCCTATGTTTTCTCAGTATTTTTTCAGACAACTAAGACAGAAGTAACATGTGCTTAGGTGGCCGCATGCTTTAAGGCATTACTCTTGCAATAGACTATTTGGAATATAGCACTAGGCTAAATCATGGTTTAAATTAGGAGCACGCTTACCTTGGTGATACTGGAGCAGAAATGGTTTAGATAGAACACTAAAAACACACAAAAACATCTTGAAGGACAAGCTTTCACTGTCACAGACAGCTTCATCAGGTCAAGAGAGTAGACTGATGCTTGGTTGAATTGCAAGGTTGACTGTCCAACTTGCAATAGACTATAAGACCACTGAAGACAGGGAAATCAGGGTTTAATTTTGAGTGTATTGAGGGCAGTTTTTCCTAAATGATTTTCCACTCTTCCTCTAAAACAAATGTGAGTACATTTCCTCTAAATTCAATCTTCCTAACATTAGTATAGTTAATAAATAGGCATATAATCCTAAAAAGTAGTGAGACGAGGTGGAAAAAAAAGGTAGAGAGAAATGAAATTTAATTTTTCACCAAATTGTCTAGAAAGAATGGAGAAAGAATCCTCTTGTTCAATTAATTGTATATTACTAGCGAAGCTTGGGAGAAAGTAAGGATCTTTAAAACAGGATTATGTCAACTTGGCGTGGAGAGCCAAGCTGTGATCGTTTCTTGCGGAGAGGATGCCGAAGAAAATGTTGGAAATGAAGTATGTAGGAAAAAGACCACAAGGGAGGCTGAGAAAGAGAAGGTAGGAGCAGACAACAGAAAGTGTGCAAGTGAGAGGCGATTAATGGAAGGAATTAAAGTAGGAAGAGTGGTGGAAGGACAGAGGAAAATGGAGGCATTTCACTAAACTGACCCCGGCCACAGGCTGGAAACATTTGATGATGATGATGATGATGGAGGAGAAAGAGACTTGTTCAAATCAGTATGATTAATTTTTTTTAAATTTCTCTCTCTTCTACACAAAGACCTATTAATTATTATTTAAGGTAGAGTGGAAGAGAACAGGAATTATAGAAAAAAAAACTTTCTTGGCCAAAGCAACTAAAATATTGCTCAGGTAATTATATTTAGTCTAATTTCCTTCACAGGGTAATCTCAACAGTTGTTGAATATTTGTCGCGAGCATTCAGGAAAAGGAACTTTTCTCTTTATTTAGTAAATCCTGTTCAAATTCCGCCATGCCCAAATGACAAATATTTAAGAACTGTTACGATTACTTAATACATGTAGATGTTTTGAAATAAAAACTTAAAAAATACTCTATCGGTACAAATAGATGGGGGGTGTTTTTCTCCTAAAAATGTCCTGCATACTATACTCGTATTATATGCGCAGCCAAACATTCTTCACTGGAGAAAAACAGCAAGTTCCTATATAGGTCTATTTTGTAAGAACTGTACCAGCCATTGCACACACTAGGTAATAAACTCAAGGTCAAACAGAGTATTTCTACCCTTCAGCGTACCTGAACTGGCAATTCAGTACGTCAGTATTAGTTGGCGAGAGAAGATGTGTTGTCACTCGTATCAAATATCACCCGTGGAAGATCCGCAAGTGAGTGATCCTGTTGAAAGAAGACTGGAAGGTATTTTGACTACTTTTCCTGGCAAAATCGGTGATCCCTTTAGCTCTCTAATAGAAATAATAAGTCGGTTCAGAAAGTGCACGTTAAATACCTCCTGAAATTCCTGCACTTTCCACCTATCAACCCTGTTCTTATACAATGATTGGGATGTCACCAGTCTCATGAACCTGCGATTTAAAAAATCTGTAAATACTTACACCGCCTCGGTGGCGTAGTTGGCTAACGCGCCAGTCGTGTTGAGCTCTACCGCCGAGGACGGGGAGATCGAGTTCGAATCTCGGTCGGGTGAACTAGGTTTTTTTCCTAAATGGTTTTCCACTCTCCCTCCACGCAAATGCGGGTTCACTTCCTCTAAATTCAACCTTCCCAATTCCTAATCCATTAGCGTAATTAGTACCTAGGCGTATAACCCGAACTGGTAGTAAGACGCGGTGCTAAATATTATTATTATTATTGTAAATACTTACACTTTTACTTTTCTTCATTATTAAAACACAAAATTTGAATTTAAAGTATTGTGTGTGATTATACTAAATGGTGAAACAGAAATAAAGAAGATCCAAAATTTAAACAAATGAGTAAAATCAAAACGAAAGCTTAGATATTAAGGAATCCGCCATGAGCCTGCCTTGTCTTTTGAAAATGTAAATAATATTCAATGTTCAATATAAGTTTAGTTTCATATAATTTTTTTTTTACAATTTAAAAATTGGTAGAAAGTGGGGACAAATTTATAGGATAAAATATTAATAATACAATTTCTTAAACAATTTACATAATACAACATTGTTTTATTAAAAAACAGTCCCATTTTTAAATTAAAATATTATTTTTTGTCATCTGTAGTTATTCCGTACTTGCTCTTCATTTTGTCCAGCTCTTCTCTTTTTTTGTCAATATCTAATCTCTTGAACGCTTTGTTGCTCTGAAAGAATAGAGAGATGAGCGTTATTTCACTTATAATGTAAAAAAAATTCCTAAAAGTACCGTTTGCATGTGAAAATACAAAATGGAATGTCTGGAGGAAAAAAAAGTTATATTTCTGAGTTTTCATTTCACTAAATAAAAAATAAAATCGACCAAAGACTTGATATATTTACCGTACATGAGTACTGCATGATCTGACACCTTAGCTCAGTCAGGAGCGTGTCTGGCTACTGAGCTATGAGTATCGGGTTCGATTCCCAGCATGGCCGAAAAAAATTTCCTTGATTAAAGGTTGGTTTACTCTTTCAGAGTGATGAATTACGGCATGGGGACTGGATGTTGTGCCTGTCCTAGTCTTAAGATAAGTTATAAGGCATATGAAGCTACGACAGGCCTAGCCAGCTGGTAGTGGAGAATATATGGCTGAATAAAAAGTGTCACAGGCTGGAAATAGTACTATATATTCTAGTACTGCATGACATACTTGAACTAGTTCAGAAGGGGTCAAAATCCCAGAGACTAGTTCAAGCTTGGAACTTCACATTTCTTGTACTTTCTATGAGCTGTATTCATAGTCAGACTTAGTACGCCTCGATACTAAATAAAGGACACCTACCTAGACCAGAATGGAACAGCTAGTTTCTTAAGCAAAAATGGCCCATCCCATTCGAGTTTAGTTCGGTGTTTTGTCTTGTATTTAGTTTCAAGGCGCAATAAGTATATTTCCCTATCCTTATAAATTACACCATGCTTAAACAAAGGTTACATCTTTCAAAACTACATGGCTAAAAGGAGATTCCTGAATTTACTGTAATATTATATAATTGGAAAAGTAGATTTAAAAAATAAAAAGTCAAATGTTAACATACATTGCAATATTCTTGCTTACAAGCCAAGGTTGTGTAGTCAAAGTCGGAAACAATTTTGGGTGGAGTCTGTAGAACTCTAGTTGCCAATTCAAACTTCAATATAAATATTCTTACAAGTGATTGCGGAGTGATGCTTATTGAACTTTTCACTTAACGCTTGACTTACCTGGTAATAGAGAACGACAAGGTAGCGATTGCAGACATTAAAACCCGAAAGATGATCACAAGCATTCTTTGCGTCAAATATATCCTCGTAGACGACAAATGCTGTCCCTCTTGATTCTGGAGTGTTACCACTGAAATAAATTTTTTTTAGCACAAACAATATTGATTACCGGTAATGTTTTATGAACCATATTATATAAAAAAAACTTCAAGCAACTTTTAATTAGAGTACAGTTGCATCAACAAAAAATATGGCCAGCTTATGGTGCGGCTGAAGGGAGCGAAAGTATTTTTAGTTTTTATAGAATTGAAATTTTTTGGCCAAAATAATGTAATGCTGTAAAAACTGTAAAATTACTCACGGTGCCTTCTTAAGTCGGAACTTAGACTGGACTGCGACTTATATATTATACATATGTAGCAAGAAATAGACAAGTACTATCACATATCTGAACCAATAAATATAGGTTACAAAATATATTAATCTCATCAGTAAATTATTAACACAAGCAATAAACTTAGCAATTTACTTATCTATTCTATAATATAATTTTATACACCCTTTTATTGTCAATAAGAAAGGGGTAAGGAAAACTATTAAACTTTTTATCTCAAGGTAAAGAGGAAAACTCACTGCTAGTTCTCAAATTTATTAACATTTTCTATTGTGACCTTATAAATTATTATTATTATTAGCACCGCGTCTTACTACCGTTCGGGTTTACGCACTTACACTAATGTGTAATGGTAGGGTGATTGTGAGATGAAATGGAGGACCTACAGTTTAACGTGGGATCCGAACCACGGTGGAGGCCTGGCATTCCTCACATTCACAAGTTGTGATTAATACACGTCTTGTCAGAGGTGAAGGAAGGGTTTGGGCAATTCAGATAAATCTGTACCAGGACCTAGGATTGAACCCCAGCACAGAAGTCAGACACGACCACCAGGTTACCCTCAATGAGCCTATAAAAAAAATCACTATATTTGTTAGTAAGAAGGCTAAATGTAGAGCCCTTTTACATCAAGCCTGGTCGCATAGCTATGTAAATAAGCTTAAAAAGTCATTTAAAATCAGCTAATGTCACGTTTTAACACATCTTTTCTATAAATAAAACTCAAACTATAGGAATATTGCAAGTAATTGCAGGCTAATCAGCCCTTAAGTAATGGGTTTCATTTTAGGGAAACATTTGTTTTCAAACCGGTCCAAATTCTTTGTTTTTTCCTCGAGTTATGTTTTGTCACATGAATTCTGATCATAAACTAGTTCCTTTACATTAAGTGAACACCAAGTTTAGTGAAAGTAAGGTTGATTGTGATCCCAGGATTAAAAAAAATTCCACTTTTTTTATTTTATTTTTTATTATTTATCACTGTGTCTTACTATCCATTGGGGTTACACCTTTAAGTACTAATTATACTAATGGGTTAGGAATTGGGAAGGTTGAATATAAAAGAAGTGAACCCGCATTTGCATGGAGGGAGAGTGGAAAACCATTAGGAAAACCACCCCCAGTTCACCCGACCGAGATTTGAGCCTCGATCTCCCCATCCTCGGCAGTCGAGTTTAACACGACTAGCGTGTTAGCTAACTACGCCACCGAGGCGGGTAACTGTAACTTAACTCTTGTACTTAACATAAATACTCACACTCTGATTTGCCTTATGGCTCCATACTTTCCAAATATATCGTACATTTCTTCTGCTGTAATTTTGTATGGCAAATTACGAATGTATAGAATTCTATTAACTTCTGGGGGGAGTCTCACCTATAAATTAGAATAAAACAAATTTTGAATTAGCTTTTGAAATTGACCTAATGCGTATGATGACGTCTTGTTGAGGTCATAACCAATAAGTCTTTAAAAAGTAAAGACAATATATTCAAGCGTTAGCTCCTAGATAATAGTGGCTGTATCCAAATAGTCAAGTACACTTGACTTGATGACTTTACACTTAACACGCACTTGAGATTGAAGACTGCAAAAGACTATTTGAACGGCAAATTATCATTTTCACACCCTTGAGTCCGCAGTGCTGCTTCCTACCAATGGTCTTAGAAACTATTTTTTAACGCCATTTATCAGCCCGAATTAGCCTAGGCCACTTACAGATTTGTGGAGACTTATTTTCAAATGCACATGACAAATTATCCAACACAACACAGCTCTACAAACACTACAAAACAACCAGTATATTTAATGTACGTTATCAAATAGGTATCACATTACTCTAGGAGCTCTATCTCTAGCAGGCGAAAAATTAAACAATTGCTGATCAAACACTGCATCGACGGCGGTGTCAAGGATAGCTTGCTGTCGCCCTTGGACTCAAGGGCGTGTGAGGGGTGCATTATCACACTTTGTGACTATTAGGACAGATCTGCACTTGATTGCTAATGCATCTATCAAGTGAACGTCAAGGGTCGACGGCGCGTGAAGTAGACTACTCGGATACAGCCAGAGTGTCACTTGTGTGGTTGAGGCAAGGCCATAACCCATACCGATGTTAGGGATAAGAAGGTGTATCCACGTGTGTGTGTGTGTGTGTGTGATGGTGGGGGGTAATGGAAACCCATTAGGAGGAAAACCACCCCCCAATACACCGAATGGGATTCGAACCCCGATCTCCCTGTCATTGGCAGTATGGTCTAGCAGGTCACACAACAGAAATTAAATATTAATGGTTCATAATGAAATATTGTTTGACTTGAAAGAAATGCATAAATGGTTCGCTAGTCAGAAACATTTATATTTTAGTTTTGTTTACACTTACGTTTGTCCTGCGTTGCATCATTGCCATTTTGCTGAATAGTGTGTTCGCCTCGTTAAAAAAAACTCGATAAAGTACTAACTACTTTTATATACAAAGTTGAATTCAAAACTGGTTAGAATCAGTGCAGTGGTTAGAATAATCTAATACATGACAGATATCCAAAGTTAAAATAAATGTTTTTTTCCTAATTTACTGCTCTCTATCGTACAGGCTTAGAACATTCCTATTGAAAGTGTTGATGTATCCTTCCAAATCACGGCTGCCAACGGTCTAGGAATAGTCCTCAAACCTTGGAATGTAATTTTTTTACCGGCAAGATACTTTTGTTTCTAGAAATATATTTTAAAAAATGGTGAGGGGAATTAATGGTAATTTTAGTGTTGATATTTTAATTATTCGACCTCATTTGCTACACTTAACAATTCATTTCAAGCCTAATGAGTTATAAACCATTTTGTGACAATGCGGGAGTTGTCGAGATGTAGGTGTCATAATATGACATCTATTTTATAAAGCATTGAGCCTAAATGATATTTATAAATAATTGGCCTATTTGACTACAAAATTTATAATGAATATAATATTTATATTGTAGTATTAATCTGAGCCCACTGGATGTTATATCCCTTTATTGGATTGTACTTTGGTTCTTAAATTCTTGATCCTAAAATAAACTTAAAATGTAAGACTTATTAAATTTAATTTGCAGGGCAGCAATTTGTTTACGTTTTATTAATTTTGTTGATTTGAGCAATTATCGATTTTTAATATCACTGCGTCTTTCAAAGATTTTTAAATTAGTATTTAGGATTCCAATAATCTGTTTACTATTTCTACAATAGAAGTGGTGTACAGATTATTTGGTACCGTAACAAGAAGTTATAAACACATATTTAATTAGTTTATGTGATTTAGTAATTTAATACAAATTATGCTCATAATTTTAATATTTCTATCATTTTTTCAAGAATACAAATTTTTTAATTCACTTATTATTATGTTTAAAGATTATCTATCTTTTTATTGAAAGCACATGCAATTATTAAATAATAATTCTATCTTTCGCTTTTTTCAATGTAAAACCTATACATTGATACTTGACGTGTTGGAAAATACTGAATAATTTTAGTATAATTATGGCTGTTGGTAGTTTACACAACAAAAAGTAGTCTTTATTTTGATAACATAAAGCGATTCTTTCTTGTCTTTGCATGAAACCTAAAAAGCGTATATAAATAATTAGTGGAAAAACACACGGGGCTGAACTATTCCACACCCACATAAACGTTTATTTTAGGGAGTTTAGGGTAAAACGCAAGCTTGTAACCAACTAAATATGTTACTAGATTAAACAGTTGAATCGTCTATAGTTATATGAATTTTGATTAGAACTTTGAAGAGTGCGCTAGAAAAGCATAAGGAATATTATAATACAGATGTTATAAACAACATTAATATATGTATTTTACGTATTTTTTGGGCTTTTTAGAGTAAAAAGGTCTCTTGAATTCCTCCTTTACACGTTTTGAGAAAGTACGGAATTTTTTGGGCTTTTTAGAGTAAAAAGGTCTCTTGAATTCCTCCTTTACACGTTTTGAGAAAGTACGGGAATTTTTTAATGAAAATCCTCCTTTACACGACTGAACTTGAGGAAGTACGGGATTTCTTCAAAGTAAAAACTTGCTTTACACGTTTTATTTAAGGCGCTGTAGCGCCCAAACCAAATCTTGTGTCAAAAGCACACAGCGGGGCCCTGATAGAGAATTCAATTCTCTATCCAATCATATAAGTGTGCATAGGCCTAGACCCTACAGATCTGAGCAATTTGACCAAAACTTGAGGAAGTACGGGATTTCTTCAAAGTAAAAACTTGCTTTACACGTTTTATTTAAGGCGCTGTAGCGCCCAAACCAAATGTTGTGTCAAAAGCACACAGCGGGGCCCTGATAGAGAATTCAATTCTCTATCCAATCATATAAGTGTGCATAGGCCTAGACCCTACAGATCTGAGCAATTTGACCAAAACTTGAGGAAGTACGGGATTTCTTCAAAGTAAAAACTTGCTTTACACGTTTTATTTAAGGCGCTGTAGCGCCCAAACCAAATGTTGTGTCAAAAGCACACAGCGGGTCCCTGATAGAGAATTCAATTCTCTATCCAACCATATAAGTGTGCATAGGCCTAGACCCTACAGATCTGAGCAATTTGACCAAAACTTGAGGAAGTACGGGATTTCTTCAAAGTAAAAACTTGCTTTACACGTTTTATTTAAGGCGCTGTAGCGCCCAAACCAAATGTTGTGTCAAAAGCACACAGCGGGTCCCTGATAGAGAATTCAATTCTCTATCCAACCATATAAGTGTGCATAGGCCTAGACCCTACAGATCTGAGCCGTTTGACCAAAACTTGGGGAAGACCGGGATTTTTCTAATGAAAATCCTCCTTTACACACTTCTTTAAGGCGCTCCAGCGATCAAAATTGTGAAAAACATGACATTTAGTTTGGCATGAATAACAAAAAAATTACAAATGTGGAGGGCGTGTCCATACTACCCTTAACATGGCCTCCGCCTCTTTTTTGACTAAGTATTATTTTCTTGCAAAATTATTTAGGTGCAAAACAATGCAAAAACAAAAGTTTATATTGGCATTGAAAATTAACTCAATTTTGGGAGGGAGCTACAATGAACTTTTTTACCAATTTCCCAAAAACGAATACAGTCGTATCGTCTCTGGGGTTGGTTTGTAAAACCTAGTACTTGGGTTCAAAACGGTGCCCAAAAGGTGCTAAATGATGACATCTTTACAATGTTAATTTAAGGTGTGAGGGCCGGAGGGAGGGTCCAACGACTTTTTTTTCTTGTATTATAAATATTTTTTTCTCGCTAATCTTTTAGGGTGCAAAACGCCATACTTGGATGCAAAACGGCGCAAAACAGGACTTTTATTTTGGCATAAATAAAACCCCAATTAATGAGTGGGGGGGGTGGCTACGCTTATCTTAGCCCCCCCACCTTTTTCCCTTTTAAATATTTTTTTCTTGCAAAACTATTCAGATGCAAAACGCCAGACTTGGGTGCAAAACGGTGCAAAACAGGACTTTTAAGCTGCATAAAAAAATCCAACATTTTGATTGTGGGGAGAGCTACTATTAACTTGGCCCCCCCTAAACATAAACAGTCGTACCGTCTCTGGGGCTAGGGTGCAAAACGTAATACTTGGGTGCAAAACGCTGGTACATTTTAATTTTGATGGGGGGGAGGGGGCAACTTAAGTGATCTCAATAAACTCAATCTAAAGTGCTTGAAGCAGAAACGTTTATGTGCAGATGAGGCATGTCGGCCATTCTTCCATTGTTTGTCAATAATGTAAGGTCACTACTTTATCTGGGTACCCGGTAGCCAACCCTAACTACAGCACTACCGCGGCACCGTAGGGATGGACCCCGAGGGGTGGGGGTGGAATGGGTGGTTCGTGGGGAGTGAGACTCGCAAGTTAGTCCAAGAAGATATATTTATTAATATATTCAGGTGAATAAACTACTACATAAGTAACCGGGTGGATCTCCCGTGACGAGGGAACAGGCGTAATAGAGGGACTTGCAAACCTTCATCTAGACCCGCGATCGACCTTCCGGCGGGGTGAACCACCAGATCACATTTTATTCCATCGTTAGTCAGTGGTTGCTAGATACAAACCCACATGCACACAGTATGGCTCCCAACACACAACAACTGTCTTAGTCTCTCACCTAAACTTACTGATCTCAATATTTCACCAGCCAGGAGGGTCCATCGGTTGCACCGTGCTCGCTCGTCAACAGGATGCAAGCTATATGAGATATATGCTATTCTCAGCAGGATGGTAACCCAACACTCTTGACTTCCAAGGAAATGTACAAGCGTAGGTTAACCTCTTGCCAGAATAAACCTTAAAATAATTATGCTCTTACAATAGCTAATAAACTATATTGATAGAATACATAAACGACGAATGTGGTTTAAAAAATGGCACCGCCCAAAAAAGAATAATGAAAGTTATTTTAAGAAGTTGGAACCCACATTGGTGGCATAGTTAGCTAACGAGCTAGTTTCACGTTGAGCTAGATTGCCGAAGACGGGTAGATCGAGGTTCAAATCTAGGTCGGGTGAATTGAGGTTTGTTTTACCTAGATTGTTTTCTATCCCCCTCCACGCAAAAGCGGCTAAACTTCCTCCAAATTCAACCATCTCCATTTCTAATCTATTAGTGTAATTATTACTTAAGCATATAACCCGAACGGTTAGTAAGACCCGGTACTTAAAAATAGATATATGTTAGATAGCGAATTTATTGTTGTTGTTCTTGTTCAGGTTCCACGCCTATGTACTAATTATACGGCAAAGGAATTAGGAAGGCTCAATTTAGATTAAATGCACTCAAATTTGCGTTGTGGGAGAGTGGAAAGCAATTTAGGTCAAACCACCCGACCGGGATTGAACCCCGATCTCCCTGTCTTTGGCAGTCTAGTACAATATGAGATTAGCGCGTTAGACCGCGCGGACACCGAAGTGGGTGAGGGATTATTTATACTAGATAAAAACACATTGTTCCAAATTAGAATGTTGATACCGATACTTACTGTTATCGATACTTTTTTTTCAATAATAGCACGGTATCGATATTTTTCTTCCGATACTTTAAATGAGTACAGTTTCGATACCACATCCCCAGCCCCTGATCCTAAAGTGTTTGTTTGGTCAGATGAGACCGTAGGGACGAGAACAGTTTACTTGTGCACACCCATAAATCGAGTACTATTCAGCACCCGCTGCCACCAACATTATTTCCTAAATTAAATAAAAGAGTATTATGACTTGTGTATGTTTATATTTTTATAAGCCTTGTTCAAAGTTTTATTTCTATCTTTTCACTTGGTGTGACGTCATGGCACCCCATCAACAACAGAGCACGGCCACAGGAGCGGAACAAGGAGAGTTAACAAGAATTTACATTTTTAGTGCTATACATCGAATACATTCATGATTCAACAAGTACTAGTTCCTTCATATCAGGAATCATTTAGTTGGGTTACTCTCTCTAAAATAGATGAAAACTACATAACTACTCGTAAACTACTGGTAGTTACAGGTTCATTCTTTTTTAATTTAGACTAATAACGAAAAAAGAGGATATACTGGGAAACCCAGTCACCCCATTGCTATAAGCTGACAATATCACCAACTAACTTGAGCTCTCATCTACAAGCAATTCACTTCCAAGAATGTACACCACTGATATTATGATGTTTTAATTCAGACTTTTAGTGATTTAATTAATTTTATATGGTATGTTTGAGATACCAACAAATTGAGGCCTGTTGATAGTAAAATTACTACATAAAATCATTACTTTTGACAGTATAAGTGCACCTCCAACATAACAGTATGTCTGTGTTGTATTGCATACATTTCAGAGCGATGTATCTACTGGTTTGTATGACCAACTTACGTAACCTATACAGCCTAGTAAATACATCGCAGGCACAACGGACTTGTATTATTTTGTAAAGGAAGGATGTAAAAGTAAGACCGGCTTCTAACTTTTTTGTGTTTTACTTACTTTATTTTTTATCATTTGTGAAAATATGCTAAAATTGACTATTTTTGACACAGTGTTTTGAATTTTTATAAAAGGAGTTACCACTTTTAAATTTTTTAAGACCAATTTACTGTAAAAATATTATAAACCAAAGCTTATCTATCGAGTATTTTGCTATCTACTTTTTCTGAGCTTGATTATGACTGGAGATGAAACCTGGATGGCTCATTACACTCCTGACACAAAATGACAGTCATCACAGTGGCGGCACACCAGTTCCCCGTCTGCCAAAAGATTCAAAACCTCAATTTCGGGCAAAATAATCATGGCCACTATGTTTTGGGACCAAAAAGGGATCATTTTGATCGAATTTCTGCCTCAGGGGGAGACGATTAATGCAGCACGATACTGTGAGACTCTAAAAAAGCTCAAGAGAGCAATTCAAAACAAACGGAGTGGAATGTTGACGAAGGGAGTGGGCTTGTTGCACGACAACGCCCGCCCGCACACGGCCAACGCCACCAAGATGCTTTTGGACTCATTCGGTCCGGACATTTTGAACCACCCCGCATACTCCCCTGAATTGGCGCCATCAGACTTTCATATTTTCACCTCCCTGAAGACTCACATGGGTGGAAAAAAATTGTCAACCGACGAGGAGGTGAAACGAGGTCCTGAACTAGAAGAAGGAGATGGCGGGAGAATTCTTTGAGGAGGGCATCAAAAAGATTGTGCCACGGTTCACAACCTGCATAGAACAGAAAGGCGACTACATAAAGAAATAACTGATATATTTACCAACAAAATCCTGTAATTTTATTTAAAATACAATATTTTTTTAAATAGACAATTGAGTACTCTTACTTGCTGGACGTGCCTCGTAAAATGTCAGCTTTATGAGATAAAAGTCCTGGATTTGATTCCTAACATGGCCGGGAAATTAATGCTTAGTTGAATATGTGTTTCCCTTTTTAGAGTGATGAAATTGACGGGCAGGGTCTATAAGTCAGTTGATAAGCCGTGTGACCTGCCTCGGTGGTCGCACGATCTAACGCGCTTGTCTCGTGTTAGACTAAACCGCCGAGGACGGGGAGATATGGGCGCAATCCCAGCCGGGTGAACCGAGGGCGCTTTTTACTACATGGTTCCCCATTCTCCACACGCAAATGTGGGTACACTTCCTGTAAATTAGACATACCACATCACAAAGCCCATCAGCGTAATTGGTACATAGCCGTATAACCCGAACTGGTAGTAAGACGTGGTGCTAAAAGTCTTGCACTGACAATTAGTTGATTCAGAAATAATAATATTAATAATAAGACCTAAGACTTTTTCTTCTATTATATTATATTTAAAATTAAACCCCCTTTATATTTGTTGAAAATATAACTTTAGGAGCACTATGGAGGCTCACAAAGTTGACCGTCACCTTTATTTAACATTGTCATGACGATGCAATCAAAAATCTTTGAAACAAAAAATTTCTCAAAATATTTTAAAGTTAAGTTTAACTAACACTTTTGATTATTTTTATTGAACTATCATGTTTATTTTAATATGTTTTAAAAATTGTACACATTTTAAATTTTGAGGATTAGGTTGTAATTGACTATTTTTCCTTTTTTATTTCTTTAATTTATTGCAATACAAGTATTATGTTATTTATATAATATTTAGCACCGCGTCTTACTACCCATTCGGGTTATACGCTTAAGTACTAATTACGCTAATAGACTAGGAATTGGGAGGTTGAATTTAGAGGAAGTGAACCCGCATTTGCGTGGAGGGAGAGTGGAAAACCATTTAGGAAAAACCACCCCCAGTTCACCCGACCGAGATTCGAACCTCGATCTCCCCATCCTCGGCGGTCGAGCTCAACACGACTATTATTATGTTATTCGTGTGTTTTATTTCTCAAAACCTTGAGTAAATAAATATTAATATTGTTCTCACCACGTATTACTATCAATCTTGGTTGTACGCTTATGTACTAGTTAGTCTAATGGGTTAGGGATGAAGTATGTGTAACTTGGAGGCAGTGCACCAGCATTTGCGTAGAGAGAGAGTAGGAAACCATTTAGGGAAAACCACCCTCACCTCAGTACATCCGACCTGGATCAAACACTGATCTCCCCGTCCTTGGCAGTTAAATCGAACCCGAGACTAGCGCGTTAGACCATGCGGGCACCGAGGCTGGTAAAAAATTATTATTATTATCATTTGGTAAAAAATTATTATTAATTGTAAAGTATTGATTATTAAGGTGAATATAAAAGACGCATTTTAAGTCAAAACGGGCTTAAAAACCATAATTGGTACCGAGGGCCGGTGGGATCCTAGTTTTCCCTGGATGACAGAACTCTTAGCTGCACCCACGGTTTAGTCTAATAATGAAGGCATTTTTAAAATATATTTTTAGACGCTTGGAAATAACGATTTTGTTTATAATAGCTATCTCGGAAGTGTTTGACATGGCAAAGAAAAATGTTTGTAATTTGTTTATCTGAAAAGTTTTTTTTGCACTGCGTCTTAATACCCGTTAGGATTATACGCCTATGTACTAATTACACTATTAGTTAAGGGATGAGGTAGGTATGATTTAGAGGAAGTGCACCCACATTGGCATGGAAGGAAAGTGTGAAAACATTTAGGAGAAAACCCCTTAAGTAGATATACACCCAGCCTGGATACGATGCCTGATCTGACAAGGCAACAAGACTATTATCAGATTGACAATTAGATTTCGTGTCTGCCAATGTGGGCTTGGAAGAGCAACCAAGAACAAATAAAAGAATTAGTTTTTGAAATTAATAATTAATTTACATTGATATTTAAGTATGTTTATTACAAAGTCCACCAACCACTAGCAAGATTTGTATAGTAGGGGGTCGAACACAAAACAGTTTTTGATATATTATTTTAATAGATATTATGAAATATACTAAAACAGTAATGAAAATCTTTCTAAACAAATATTATTATTATTATTATTATTAGCACCGCGTCTTACTACCCGTTCGGGTTATACACACTTACGCTAATGTGTAATGGTAGGGTGATTGTGAGATGAAATGGAGGACCTACAGTTTAACGTGGAATCCGAACCACGGTGGAGGCCTGGCATTCTCTAAACAAATAAAAAGTAATTTAATGTTATTGGTTTTAAAAGTGAAAAGTGTTAACTTGTAATCGTGATGGATATAATACAACTTGTCACTATGGCTGGCAATAGTTTACGACAGTTTTTTTTCAAGTGCTTTAGTTACGAAAGTGGGTTAGATTCGAGAGTCAGTCAGACTGTCGACGAAATCCGATTCCCTCAAACACAACAGCAGATTTGTCAGAAATATTGGCGTGGTCTGGCTTTCAGAGGGGGAACAGGTTCTGCCCTTAGTCTGGGGTAGAAGTATGAGTCATAATACCAAAGGCATTAGGTATCTATTTATAGTTTATGTGGATTGCTATGAGCAGGGGTGGGGAAAGTAGAGGCTACCGGGATGAAAAGTTCTATTGAAAGTTGAATGAGAAGAAAAATATTGTTGGGAGAAATTGTTAGGGTCAAGCATTTATAGTTTGATGTTGATTACTGAAGAAAGAAAATAAACGAAGGAAAATGAAAGTAGAATCAAGGGTGACGTAAGAGCGACCTAATTAAAAATTAAGTTGTAAATTTATTCTTTCTTAAGACAAATTTGGAGTTGTTTATGGTCTAGGCCCAGGAATATATATATATATATATATATATTGTTGAATAGAGGATAGTTGAGACAATCACGGCACCGCTTTGTGCTTTTGACACCAATTCAGGTTTGATAACTGGAGCGCCTTAAAGAGTGTTAAAACTTAAAAAATCCCGTTCTTCCCAAAGTTTTGGTCAAATTGCTCAGATCTGTGGGATCTAGGCCTATGCACACTTATATGGTTGGATAGAGAATTGAATTCTCTATCAGGGCCCCGCTGTGTGCTTTTGACAAAAAATTTGGTTTGGGCGCTACAGCGCCTTAAACAGTCGTGTAAAGGAGGATTTTGATTAAAAAAATCCCGTATTTTCTCAAGTTTTGGTCAAATTGCTCAGATCTGTAGGGTCTAGGCCTATGCACACTTATATGGTTGGATAGAAAATTGAATTCTCTATCAGGGCCCCGCTGTGTGCTTTTGACACAGCATTTGGTTTGGGCGCTACAGCGCCTTAAACAGTCGTGTAAAGGAGGATTTTGATTGAAAAAATCCCGTATTTTCTCAAGTTTTGGTCAAATTGCTCAGATCTGTAGGGTCTAGGCCTATGCACACTTATATGGTTGGATAGAGAATTGAATTCTCTATCAGGGCCCCGCTGTGTGCTTTTGACACAACATTTGGTTTGGGCGCTACAGCGCCTTAAATAAAACGTGTAAAGCAAGTTTTTACTTTGAAGAAATCCCGTACTTCCTCAAGTTTTGGTCAAATTGCTCAGAACTGTAGGGTCTAGGCCTATGCACACTTATATGGTTGGATAGAAAATTGAATTCTCTATCAGGGCCCCGCTGTGTGCTTTTGACACAGCATTTGGTTTGGGCGCTACAGCGCCTTAAACAGTCGTGTAAAGGAGGATTTTGATTGAAAAAATCCCGTATTTTCTCAAGTTTTGGTCAAATTGCTCAGATCTGTAGGGTCTAGGCCTATGCACACTTATATGGTTGGATAGAGAATTGAATTCTCTATCAGGGCCCCGCTGTATGCTTTTGACACAACATTTGGTTTGGGCGCTACAGCGCCTTAAATAAAACGTGTAAAGCATGTTTTTACTTTGAAGAAATCCCGTACTTCCTCAAGTTTTGGTCAAATTGCTCAGATCTGTAGGGTTTAGGCCTATGCACACTTATATGGTTGGATAGAGAATTGAATTCTCTATCAGGGCCCTGCTGTCTGCTTTTGACACAGCATTTGGTTTGGGCGCTACAGCGCCTTAAACAGTCGTGTAAAGGAGGATTTTGATTAAAAAAATCCCGTATTTTCTCAAGTTTTGGTCAAATTGCTCAGATCTGTAGGGTCTAGGCCTATGCACACTTATATGGTTGGATAGAGAATTGAATTCTCTATCAGGGCCCCGCTGTGTGCTTTTGACACAAGATTTGGTTTGGGCGCTACAGCGCCTTAAATAAAACGTGTAAAGCAAGTTTTTACTTTGAAGAAATCCCGTACTTCCTCAAGTTTTGGTCAAATTACTCAGATCTGTAGGGTTTAGGCCTATGCACACTTATATGGTTGGATAGAGAATTGAATTCTCTATCAGGGCACTGCTGTGTGCTTTTGACACAGCATTTGGTTTGGGCGCTACAGTGCCTTAAATAAAACGTGTAAAGCAAGTTTTTACTTTGAAGAAATCCCGTACTTCCTCAAGTTTTGGTCAAATTGCTCTGATCTGTAGGGTTTAGGCCTATGCACACTTATATGGTTGGATAGAGAATTGAATTCTCTATCAGGGCCCCACTGTGTGCTTTTGACACAGCATTTGGTTTGGGCGCTACAGCGCCTTAAACAGTCGTGTAAAGGAGGATTTTAATTGAAAAAATCCCGTATTTTCTCAAGTTTTGGTCAAATTGCTCAGATCTGTAGGGTCTAGGCCTATGCACACTTATATGGTTGGATAGAGAATTGAATTCTCTATCAGGGCCCCGCTGTGTGCTTTTGACACAACATTTGGTTTGGGCGCTACAGCGCCTTAAATAAAACGTGTAAAGCAAGTTTTTACTTTGAATAAATCCCGTACTTCCTCAAGTTTTGGTCAAATTGCTCAGATCTGTAGGGTTTAGGCCTATGCACACTTATATGGTTGGATAGAGAATTGAATTCTCTATTAGGGCCCCGCTGTGTGCTTTTGACACAGCATTTGGTTTGGGCGCTACAGCGCCTTAAACAGTCGTGTAAAGGAGGATTTTGATTAAAAAAATCCCATATTTTCTCAAGTTTTGGTCAAATTGCTCAGATCTGTAGGGTCTAGGCCTATGCACACTTATATGATTGGATAGAGAATTGAATTCTCAGTCAGGGCCCCGCTGTGTGCTTTTGAAACAAGATTTGGTTTGGGCGCTACAGTGCCTTAAATAAAACGTGTAAAGCAAGTTTTTACTTTGAAGAAATCCCGTACTTCCTCAAGTTTTGGTCAAATTGCTCAGATCCGTAGGGTCTAGGCCTATGCACACTTATATGGTTGGATAGAGAATTGAATTCTCTATCAGGACCCCGCTGTGTGCTTTTGACACAGCATTTGTTTTGGGCGCTACAGCGCCTTAAACAGTCGTGTAAAGGAGGATTTTGATTAAAAATTCCCGTATTTTCTCAAGTTTTGGTAAAATTGCTCAGATCTGTAGGGTCTAGGCCTATGCACACTTATATGGTTGGATAGAGAATTGAATTCTCTATCAGGGCCCCGCTGTGTGCTTTTGACACAACATTTGGTTTGGGCGCTACAGCGCCTTAAATAAAACGTGTAAAGCAAGTTTTTACTTTGAAGAAATCCCGTACTTCCTCAAGTTTTGGTCAAATTACTCAGATCTGTAGGGTTTAGGCCTATGCACACTTATATGGTTGGATAGAGAATTGAATTCTCTATCAGGGCACTGCTGTGTGCTTTTGACACAGCATTTGGTTTGGGCGCTACAGCGCCTTAAACAGTCGTGTAAAGGAGGATTTTGATTAAAAAAATCCCGTATTTTCTCAAGTTTTGGTCAAATTGCTCAGATCTGTAGGGTCTAGGCCTATGCACACTTATATGATTGGATAGAGAATTGAATTCTCTATCAGGGCCCCGCTGTGTGCTTTTGACACAAGATTTGGTTTGGGCGCTACAGTGCCTTAAATAAAACGTGTAAAGCAAGTTTTTACTTTGAAGAAATCCCGTACTTCCTCAAGTTTTGGTCAAATTGCTCAGATCTCTAGGGTTTAGGCCTATGCACACTTATATGGTTGGATAGAGAATTGAATTCTCTATCAGGGCCCCGCTGTGTGCTTTTGACACACCATTTGGTTTGGGCGCTACAGCGCCTTAAACAGTCGTGTAAAGGAGGATTTTGATTTAAAAAATCCCGTATTTTCTCAAGTTTTGGTCAAATTGCTCAGATCTGTAGGGTCTAGGCCTATGCACACTTATATGATTGGATAGAGAATTGAATTCTCTATCAGGGCCCCGCTGTGTGCTTTTGACACAACATTTGGTTTGGGCGCTACAGTGCCTTAAATAAAACGTGTAAAGCAAGTTTTTACTTTGAAGAAATCCCGTACTTCCTCAAGTTTTGGTCAAATTGCTCAGATCTGTAGGGTCTAGGCCTATGCACACTTATATGGTTGGATAGAGAATTGAATTCTCTATCAGGACCCCGCTGTGTGCTTTTGACACAGCATTTGGTTTGGGCGCTACAGCGCCTTAAACAGTCGTGTAAAGGAGGATTTTGATTAAAAAAATCCCGTATTTTCTTAAGTTTTGGTCAAATTGCTCAGATCTGTAGGGTCTAGGCCTATGTTTCACTTATATGGTTGGATAGAGAATTGAATTCTCTATCAGGACCCCGCTGTGTGCTTTTGACACAACATTTGGTTTGGGCGCTACAGCGCATTAAATAAAACGTGTAAAGCAAGTTTTTACTTTGAAGAAATCCCGTACTTCCTCAAGTTTTGGTCAAATTGCTCAGATATGTAGGGTCTAGGCCTAAGCACACTTATATGGTTGGATAGAGTATTAAATTTTCTATCAGGACCCCGCTGTGTGATTTTGACACAAATTTCGCTTTAGGCGCTGTAGCGCATTAAAAAAGTTTTCTTTTTGTAAATATTTTGGGTACCATTTATCACCTTAATAATTGTTTCAGATAAATATACTTTTTAAAAAAAATATTTCACACGTTTACGTCTGATTGGTAGGTAATAGTCTCATTCAAGCATAGTGTTTGCCAATTTTTATTATTTTATTTTTCTTAGAGCGCCCTCTACAATTAATTTCGGAACTAATTTTCTACTGGTTTAATTTGATTTTCTTGTGTTGGTATTAGTCGTGTAGTTTATTGTGGATGTGGAATAGTTCAGCCCAGTGAAAAACACTTTCAACCATCTATCCAATTTTGTTTGAAAAGCTCGTAACTAGGGGCTTTCAAGATTAAAAAAACCCAACTATATCTCAGCAGAGATGGCTGCTGTTCTTGATGAAGTCGGCAAATCTAAAGAGAAAATTATAGATTCAGGGAATGCAGAGCCCAATGGAGAGATTGATGCAGGCATTAATGGTGGTGATGTCACAGAATCTTCCAAGAAAAAGAAGAGGAACAAGAAGAAAAAGAAATCAGGTAACATTAGGAAGAACTTTTTTCAATTTGAAACATTACTAAGGATAGATGTATGCATGGCTGTATTCGCTAACTTATCTAACCAAGAGATCTTAAGTGGATTATACCTGCACAGTTCACATGGTCTAAGCCAGCGGTCGGCAACCAACGGCCGCATTCGGCCTGCCGACTGATTTTATCTGGCCCGCAAAAGATTTAGCAAACAATAGTGTTAATAAAAATAATATAATAATTAACAACAATATGACAAATATGAAGTTGAAACTTTTAGATTGATATTTTTTTCCCAACCAGTCCACCAAATGTGTTTTTAAAACTCATACAGCTAGCAATATCAAAAAGGTTGCCGATCCCAAAAACCATTTTGTTTTAGTAAGAGGAGATAATATTTGATAAATAAAAAAAATATTAAAGTGAATATTAGTCATAGATTAGTTTGTTAATTTTATATTTGTAGGAAATCTTAACCAAACCTCACCTAAATCACAGAATTATGTGTATGTAAATAAATGTAAAAGTCCCAACATGGTACTAACATTATTTTGGTATGTAATAGTTAATGTATTTTATTATAAACTAGCCTGACCTAACAAAACCCAACCCTTCATGAAGTAACATTTTTTTTTAAAATTACAAAACCATGGAGGAAAGCTTCAACCAATCACGGCAGTACTGTAAATTATGTTTGTGTGCTGTCTGCACAGGGGAAACAAGTACGGCTGATGGAGATTCCAATGAGTTGACGTCGAAACTGGAAGAGGTGACCTTGGACAACACAGAACATGATGCGGATGGTAAATTATATAATATATATTAGTGTAAATAAATTTACAAAATATAACACAGAATGTCTTTTCGAAATTGGGCCTTAGCGGTGATCTAATTCATATACAGGTCGGAAATGGTTTCACCCTTAATGTGGTGAAGAATCAGGCAAGTTTTGAAACATATGAGTTCACTCGCTAGATTGCTGTCTTGGATGATAATAACAAGAAAAATAAATAAATTAAATATCACTAAAGAATAATTTGCATTACTCACTTCAGAAAGTTTGATTATTATATGACCTGCCTCGATGACGTAGTTGGCTAACGTGCTAGTCGTGTTGAGCTAAACCACCGAGGCCGAGGAGATCGAGGTTCGAATCTCGGTCTGGTGAACTGGGGGTGGTTTTTCCTAAGTGGTTTTCCACTCTCCCTCCACGCAAATGCGGGTTCACTTCTTCTAAATTCAACCTTCCTGATTCCTAATCCATCAGTGTAATTAGTACTTGAGCGTATAACCTGAACGGGTAGTAAGACGCGGTGCTAAATAAATAAATACATTTTTTATGGCATCACTCTCACAATAGACTAGAGAAGACAAGGAGATCGAGGTTTGAATCCAGGTCAGGTGTAATGAATGGGATCATCATATCATCATAGTAATGAACTGACTTCCAGTCTGTGACCGAGTCATTTTAGTAAAATTCATCCCTCTTCCTCAATCCTTCCACCATTGTTCCTCCTTTAATTTCTTCCATTCTTCTCCTCTCACTCACACACTTGATGTTATCTGTTCCACCCATCTCTTGCTTGGTCTTCCCTTTCATCTTCATACTTCATCTCCATCATTCTCTTTGGTATCCTCTCCTTTTACATTCTCACTACATGACCATACCATTTCAGCCTTGCGGTGCACTAGGGAGTCAGGGATTAAGACAGTTGAATTAAGAGAAAGTGTACCCGCATTTGCATGGAGGGAGAGTGGAAAACCTTTTAGAAAAAAACCATCCTCAGAGACCGGGATTCAAACCCTGATCGCCCTGCCATCGGTACCGGTAGTCTAGTCTACTGCAAGAGTGACGCCTTAGACCATGTGGTCACCGAAGCAGGTTCTTGTGGTGCTAAAAAACAAAATAAAAAATTGTTTGTAACGAAAAGATAGTGTATCTACAAGTTTGCATTTAGAAGCGGGAGAAGACACAAAGAAGAAGAAGAAAAAGCGTAATCGAGGTGGCCGCGCTGTCCACAAGGTGCAGACAGATCCCCCCACGATCCCCATCGCCGACCTGTTCCCTGGGGGGTGTTCCCCGTGGGACAGGTGATGCAGTATCCCGACTCTCAGACCGCCAAGGACAGGTCCACAAGTGAGGAGAAGAGGGCGTTGGACCGGCTCCATTACGACATCTACAACGAAGTGCGCCATGCCGCCGAGGCTCATCGTCAGGTACATATCACCGCATTTCATAACCGGTACTCGGATTTTCGTCATATCATGGCTTGAACACAAGCTTAGCTACATTCCAAAACCAATTAAAATTCAGATAATGACAAATATTTAAGTATGTTACATTTGATTCATAAATGCCCTTGGTTCTCGGTTCTTATTGGTATTGAAATAATCGAGAATTGATCTTAATAGTATCACAATTTTCAATACCTCAATTCTAATATCTTCAAATACCAGGAAATTAAATTGTAATGCAATTTTTAGCGTAAACTCCTTTCAGCCTAAAAGATATCAGTCTTACCTTGACTGACTACACTATGGCTCTATCTTATAAGCTGCGCCATAGTGGAATAATGCAAGGTAATCTTGCTATCTGACAGGGTAAACGCTCGGTACATAGCAGCTTAGAATGGCAGTGATTGAACAAGAAATAAATATTTTAGCTTTCGTTATTTTTATAAGCGAAGCTTTATAATTGCCAAAGTTGATATATATTTTTAGAAGCCAAACCTTAAGTTTTGAAGTCAAGTTAAAGATTCGAAGCTACCTCAAAGATTCAAAGCCATCTCAAAAATTTGAAGCCTTCTCAAAGTTTGTAAGCCATCTCACAATTTCGAAGCCATGTCAAAGTTTGCAAGTCATCTCACGATTTCGAAGCCATGGCAAAGTTTGCAAGCCATCTCACAATTTCGAAGCCATGTCAAAGTTTGTAAGTCATCTCACAATTTCGAAGCCATGTCAAAGTTTGCAAGTCATCTCACAATTTCGAAGCCATGTCAAAGTTTGCAAGCCATCTCACAATTTCGAAGCCATGTCAAAGTTGTAAGCCATCTCACGATTTCAAAGCCATGTCAAAGTTTGCAAGCCATCTCACAATTTCGAAGCCACGTCAAAGTTTGTAAGCTATCTTAAACCACGTCAAAGTTTGTAAGCTATCCTAAGCCACGTCAAAGTTTGTAAGCTATCTTAAGCCACGTCAAAGTTTCACACACCTCTAATTCCCTGATGAACTGGTCTATGAATGTGTTTGCAGACTCGCCGTCACATGCAGAAGTGGATCAAGTCAGGAATGACAATGATCGAGATCTGCACCGAGCTGGAAGAGACTGCGAGAAATTTGATCCAGGAAGACGGCTTGAAAGCTGGGCTAGCTTTCCCCACGGGCTGCTCCCGCAACCACTGTGCCGCTCACTACACCCCTAATGCAGGGGACACCACAGTACTGCTCTACGACGATGTCACAAAAATAGATTTCGGCACTCATATCAATGGTGAGCTATGTTTTTGCTAATTTGATGTTTTATTTACCGTTATCTTGAATTAATTATTTTGATGTATAAATAAAATAGGTATGTGCAGGCAAGTGTTGTTCTCAATGCGCGCAATAATGAAATAAAGATTTCAGCAACGAACTTAACATACCATCTGGACTTACATTCACTTTTATATGGAAGGAGGTACAGAAAAAAGGGATAAAAACGAACACAATATGGTTTTTACAATTAAAAGAAGAACACAATTCAAACTTTACATCGCTGCCACTGGACAAAGAGGTAATGGCTGCCTCTTGAATAAAATCGATCGTAACCCAGGTTTTATTCTATTAAAACTTATCAGAAGGGAGTTTGAAACGTGCAACACAAACTCCCCCCCCCCCCCCCCGCACTCCCCCCCAAAATATACTTAAGGTTATAAAAGAGAAATTGAACAAAAGAAAAACGGCACCGAACGGCTCTTTTAAGTTAGACATTGAAAAGAGGACAGAAGGACAAGGGCTACACACTCACTAAGGGTAACCTGGTGGTCTAGGGGTAATGTGTCAGACTTCTGTGCTGGGGGTCCGGGGTTCAATCCTTGGTCCCGGCACAGATTTATTTGATTGCCCAAACCCTTCCTTCATCTCTGACAAGACGTGTATTAATCACAACTTGTGAACGTGTGGAATTCCAGGCCTCCACCGTGGTTCGGATCCCATGTTAAACTGTAGGTCCTCCATTTCATCTCACAATCACCCTACCCCTACACATTAGCGTAAGTGCGTATAACCCGAACGGGTAGTAAGACGCGGTGCTAATAATAATACACATTAAAAAACTGTAGGCCTCAAAGTTCACAATTACAACAAAAAACAACATAATTTTGAAGTTTTTGGGGTACATCAGCCCCCTTCTTCAGCAGAAGAGAGAAAATTAGCAATTGCTATAGAATGTGTGATAAGATACAAGGATAGGAACATGTAAAAGGAAAGATTAACACAAAGGACAAATAAAGCAGGAAATTGACATAAGATGCTGATATATATCCAACATACCACTTTAAAGGCCGCATTACACGTAGCAGGTTGCAGCGCTGCTTTCTGACGTTGTTTTACAGCGCTGCAAGATGATCATGTAATATACCTAAATGATCGGTGCGCGTATCAGAAAGCTGGCAGCGCAAATATCAAACGAGTTTGATATTTTCTGATCGAATGACTGCTTTCTGCGCTGTGTAAACGCTTTCTGCGCTTCCAGCTTGCTTGCTTGGCTAACCGCTGAGAGAATATGGACAAAAGATGCTTGTAGGTGTCTTCATTCATACATAGGTAATTTCGGAAGTCATCAACATCTAATTCAGGTAAAATCGTCACAGTATGTGACATAGTGTTCCGTTTTAACACTAAATTTCGACTCCACACACGTTTCTTTCTGCGTTTTATAACACTACGATATTTCAATTTTTAGTAGTACCCGTACATTATAATAAGCTGTTCATCTTCTTCTTGTTGACGAGACAAACTGAACCAGCAAAACCAAGTGCGGAAGATAAAATAACTCCCCCTCCACTGAGCGGCAAGATGATCATTCGTCAGAATGCAGCTTGTGTGTAATAGGTAACCCAGATTTGTCAGCTCACAGCGCTGCAACCTGCTACGTGTAATGCGGCCTTAAGGGAAACTTTTTTTTAGGTAATATTAAGAGGAATTTCACCCGTAATTGTGTGGAATGAGAGGTGGAAATCACTTAGGTGAGGGGGGGAAATCTTAGTAAAAGGAGAATATCCCAAAGAACATGATGGATTTAGGTAAAAGACCTCAAGGGAGACCAAAAAAAATTGTTGGGAGGGGCAGATAACAGCAAGTGTGTGAGTGAGAGAAGAATAGTGCTAGAAAAGAGTGAAGAATGGTGATGATGTGCAACAGGGACAATGACCCACTTTGGTGACCACGTGGTCTAACGAGCTACTCTCTGGTTGGACCAGCCTGCCGATGACAAGGAGATCGAGGTTTGAATCTTGGTTGGGTGTACTGAGGGTGGTTTTTCACTCTCCCTACATGCAAATGCGGGTATATTTCCTCTAAATATAACCTGATTGAGTAGTAAGACACGGTGCTAAAAATTAAAATCCAGGTACAACTGTGTTAAAAGAGATTCACGGTATGTATTAACTGGAAGAACAATGTTCTTTTGACTATTGTAAATAAAATTAGTGTATTTTTCTGGTGACTACATGAGAATTCCCCGACTTTTCCCTGTTTTCCGTGTCGCTGGACCCTTGTTTTTGAAACTATCAAAGTTTCTAAATGTCACTGTATTATTCAGATGTGTGCAGAGTGCGAACTCAAGTTTATTTCTCACTCTACTTAAAAGAATAAAACCTGCGCTTTGTACTAAAAGAAGTGAAATGGTTTCAGGCCGGATTATTGACTGCGCTTTCACCCTGGCGTTCAATCCCAAGTACGATAAACTGATCGAGGCGGTACGGGACGCCACCAACACCGGGATTAAGGTAACAAATGGTCTTCAACAAGCGTAGGGATGGAGTCCTTGAATCGTTAAGGAGATTTGAGGATTCTAGGAAATTTCAGATTCGAGACGCAAATCCTTAAAAAAAATATTTTGTTTTCAATTTTTCAAGTGAAATTTGTTTTAGTGCTCTAATACCAATAATAATCATGGGGTGAACTTACAACCAAACCCCAGACCAGTAATTTAACACTTAATCGAACATATGGATGTTATAATGAATGGATTATAACTTGGTAAATAAATGTTAACATTTTTCTTATATTTGTATTTTCTATTATTAATTTATATTTATATTTCCTTTTATGTTCATAATTTTTTCCATAATTCATATTTGTGATTCGAAGGTAGATTTGAGATTCGGATTTGTAAAAAAGTGGATCCAACTCAACTCTACACAATAGAAGTAGTTTTCAGAACTTTTATTGAAAATAGGGCTGTAGAAAGTATGATTTTTATATTCAAAACTTAGCTGAATCGGTTACTTGAAATATTCTTGAAGTTAAATTGAAATTTGAATATTTTATTAATATGTTCAGGTTGAAATTTTTTTATACTGTGGATATATATGTACACAGTTCACACTTTTATATTGCTGCCACTGGAAAAAAAGGTATTGGCTGCCTCTTGGAGCAAATCAAACATAACCACCCAATCCCTCGACCTAGGTTTCATTCTATCGTAACTCATCGGGGGGGGAGGGAGGAGTGTGAAACGCGTAACACAACTTCCTAAAAGATGAAGACAAAGGAAATTGATAAAGGATGATAGGAACAGGTAAAAGAAATAACAAAAAGAACAAACACAGGAAAAGGACATTTGATTTGAATGTATAATATATAATCTTGTTCTATGAAAGCTGTGTCAAGAGTACTGTAGGTGTTACCTGTGGATTATTCACTCTTTACAGGCTGCTGGTATTGATGTGCAGCTGTGTGATATCGGAGCTGCCATTCAGGAGGTGATGGAGTCTTACGAAGTAGAGATTGATGGCAAGGTGTACCAAGTAAAGTCAATCCGCAACTTAAATGGGCACTCAATATCGCCTTATCGTAAGTAAAGATGAAAACACATTTAGTTGAGAAATGTATGGAAACAATTTACAATGATGTAGGGTTGTGCAATATCCACTTGGTCACTTCAAAGAGAGCTTGACTCAAATTTACCTTATGGACCTGAAAATAGGCCTCGCTTTGTTCCCAAAAACATCCTTTATAAAATCTTAAGTGTGGTCTATGATCACATCCTTAGATAATACATATAACAAATGTTGTACCTTTAAAGAGTGCATTTAGTTATATGGATTTCTACATCCATTACTGTTTCTAGCCTGTGGTTAGTTTTTTTGTTCAATCCCTCTATTTTCCACTACCAGCTTGCGTGGCCTGTTGTAGATTCATATGCCTTATAATCAAACATAAGACTAATACAGGCACAACATCCAGTACCCGGCCTTTAGTTCATCACTATGAAAGAGTATCTCCACATTTCACCAATGATAAATTTTTTGGCCATGCCGGGAATCGAACCCGGGACTCTTAGCTCGGTAGACAGACACGGTTTACCGACTGAGTTAAGGTGTCAGATAGTTATATCGATATAGTTTATAATCTCCACAACAGATAATGCTCTTTACCTCTTCAAAAAATGTTATTTGAAACTAGATGGTCCTTGACTCTAGCCAAAATGACCGAAGGAATGAAATAGTCAAAAGTCAGAAAATAGCTGCCGCTACCACAAGACTTTTTGTTGCAATCAGGTTGGCTTCGTTCACTCTCACTTAGTTTACATTACTATACAGCGTTTTCGTACATTCCCAAGCGATTGTTTTTATGTGTGAATTGTACGTCATGCTCTTTAACATCCTCTAAGAATTATGGTCATGTTCATATTAGGACATGTTGTCTGTCCCAGGGATCCATGCAGGGAAGACTGTCCCGATAGTAAAAGGCGGTGAAGCCACAGTGATGGAAGAGAATGAATTCTACGCCATCGAGACGTTCGGTTCCACGGGACGCGGGCAGGTCCACGATGACATGGAGGTGTCACATTACATGAAGAACTTTGAGACTGGCTATGTCCCGCTAAGGTCAGTGTCACTGTTAAATTATAAATAAACGATAACAGCCAGCTCCCGCTTTGATGGTCAGATGGTCTTATAGACATTATTCTCGCAATAAACTTACGCAAATGCAGTTATGCTTCCACTGTATTCAACCGCCCTAATCCCTAACACATTCACTTAATTAGTATATAGCGTATAACCCGAACGGGTAGTAAGACGCGGTGCTAAATAATAATAATAATTAATATATATGCATATAACCTAAATAGGTAATAAAACACTGTGATGAAAATACTTTTTCTCTTATTTCAGACTCCAGTCTTCCAAGACCCTTTTGGGTGTTATAAACAAAAATTTTGGCACATTGGCGTTTTGCCGCCGGTGGTTGGATCGTGCCGGTTGTACCAAGTATCAGATGGCCCTGAAGGATCTTTGTGACAAGGGTGTAGTGGACCAATACCCACCCTTGTGCGATGTCAAGGGCAGTTACACTGCTCAGTTTGAACACACAATCATGCTTCGCCCTACTTGCAAGGAAGTTGTTAGTCGGGGGGATGACTACTGAGTCTATCAGCAGGCTCCTCCCCTCGCGCAAGGAAGTCGTTAGTCGGCGGTACGGCTGCCGAGTCTACGATTATACTCTGCGTCACTTGCAAGGAGAGTGTCGATTGAGGGAACGATTACAGAGTCTACGATCATACTCTGCACCACTTGCAAGGTTGTCACTCAAGGGAATGATTACAGAGTCTACGATCATACTCTGCACCACTTGCAAGGTTGTCACTCAAGGGAATGATTATAGAGTCTACGATCATACTCTGCACCACTTGCAAGGTTGTCATTCGAGGGGACGATTACAGAGTCTTTGATCATACTCTGCGCCACTTGCAAGGTTGTCACTTGAGGGAATGATTACAGAGTCTACGATCATACTCTGCGCCACTTGCAAGGTTGTCACTTGAGGGAATGATTACAGAGTCTACGATCATACTCTGCACCACTTGCAAGGTTGTCAGTCGAGGGAACGATTACAGAGTCTACGATCATACTCTGCGCCACTTGCAAGGTTGTCAGTCGAGGGAACGATTACAGAGTCTACGATCATACTCTGCGTCGCTTGCAAGGTTGTCACTCAAGGGAACGATTACAGAGTCTATGATCATACTCTGCACCACTTGCAAGGTTGTCACTCAAGGGAATGATTACAGAGTCTACGATTATACTCTGCGTCACTTGCAAGGAGAGTGTCGATTGAGGGAACGATTACAGAGTCTACGATCATACTCTGCGTCGCTTGCAAGGTTGTCAGTCGAGGGAACGATTACAGAGTCTACGATCATACTCTGCACCACTTGCAAGGTTGTCACTCAAGGGAATGATTATAGAGTCTACGATCATACTCTGCACCACTTGCAAGGTTGTCACTCAAGGGAATGATTATAGAGTCTACGATCATACTCTGCACCACTTGCAAGGTTGTCACTCAAGGGAATGATTATAGAGTCTACGATCATACTCTGCACCACTTGCAAGGTTGTCACTCAAGGGAATGATTATAGAGTCTACGATCATACTCTGCACCACTTGCAAGGTTGTCACTCAAGGGAATGATATACAGAGTCTACGATCATACTCTGCGTCACTTGCAAGGTTGTCATCGAGGGAACGATTACAGAGTCTACGATCATACTCTGCACCACTTGCAAGGTTGTCACTCAAGGGAATGATTACAGAGTCTACGATCATACTCTGCACCACTTGCAAGGTTGTCACTCAAGGGAATGATTACAGAGTCTACGATCATACTCTGCACCACTTGCAAGGTTGTCATCGAGGGAACGATTACAGAGTCTATGATCATACTCTGCCACTTGCAAGGTTGTCATCAAGGGAACGATTACAGAGTCTATGATCATACTCTGCACCACTTGCAAGGTTGTCATCGAGGGAATGATTACAGAGTCTACGATCATACTCTGCACCACTTGCAAGGTTGTCACTCAAGGGAATGATTAAGAGTCTACGATCATACTCTGCACCACTTGCAAGGTTGTGCACTCAAGGGAATGATTAAGAGTCTACGATCATACTCTGCACCACTTGCAAGGTTGTCACTCAAGGGAATGATTATAGAGTCTACGATCATACTCTGCACCACTTGCAAGGTTGTCACTGTCGAAGGGAATGATTATTAGAGTCTACGATCATACTCTGCACCACTTGCAAGGTTGTCACTTGAGGGAATGATTACAGAGTCTACGATCATACTCTGCACCACTTGCAAGGTTGTCACTTGAGGGAATGATTACAGAGTCTAGATCATACTCTGCGTCGCTTGCAAGGTTGTCACTCAAGGGAATGATTACAGAGTCTACGATTATACTCTGCGTCACTTGCAAGGAGAGTGTCGATTGAGGGAACGATTACAGAGTCTATGATCATACTCTGCACCACTTGCAAGGTTGTCACTTGAGGGAATGATTATAGAGTCTACGATCATACTCTGCACCACTTGCAAGGTTGTCACTTGAGGGAATGATTACAGAGTCTACGATCATACTCTGTACCACTTGCAAGGTTGTCACTTGAGGGAATGATTACAGAGTCTACGATCATACTCTGCGTCCTTGCAAGGTTGTCACTCAAGGGATGATTACAGAGTCTACGATATACTCTGCGTCACTTGCAAGGAGTGTGTCGATTGAGGGAACGATTACAGAGTCTATGATCATACTCTGCACCACTTGCAAGGTTGTCACTTGAGGGAATGATTAAGAGTCTACGATCATACTCTGCACCACTTGCAAGGTTGTCACTTGAGGGAATGATTACAGAGTCTACGATCATACTCTGCACCACTTGCAAGGTTGTCACTTGAGGGAATGATTATAGAGTCTACGATCATACTCTGCACACTTGCAAGGTTGTCACTTGAGGGAATGATTATAGAGTCTACGATCATACTCTGCACCACTTGCAAGGTTGTCACTCAAGGGAATGATTATAGAGTCTACGATCATACTCTGCACCACTTGCAAGGTTGTCACTCAAGGGAATGATTATAGAGTCTACGATCATACTCTGCACCACTTGCAAGGTTGTCACTTGAGGGAATGATTATAGAGTCTACGATCATACTCTGCACCACTTGCAAGGTTGTCAGTCGAGGGGACGACAACTAAGACTTTTTTTTTATACCTATAGGTGGCTCAATACCAATATGATCAACGATCAATATGACTTTCTATAGCAGTAAATTCCTTAAGTTTGTACTAAAAATGTCAATATCATGCTAATAATTTGAAAGATGTTAGAGTAGCTAGAAGTTAGATGTGTGATAAGATCACTTTATTCCTTTAGAAACAAAGCCAGATCAATTATATGAAATAATCCAGCAGCCAAATCAATGTTAGAATATTTTTGTTATTGTTTTAGGTTAAGAAATTATTTTTTTTTAGTTTACTGTAAGTCAGATTTCAAACATGGTATTTACTGCAAAAGATGTTAAACAGATTTTTTCTTAAGGATGTAAAATCAAGTTTGAAATTAAAAATTGGAAATAAATTTGTATCTTAGTTGTCAATTATTTTGTTGTTGACAAAGTTGATGTAAGACATATATTTGTAAGCCCGTGCAAAACTTTGAAATTATAAATCTGAATCTAATTATATTTGGAAAGGGGGATAGAAAACATATAAAAGGACCGAACACGATATGGCTTTACAATGAAAAGAAGAACACAGTTCACACTTTACACTGCTGCCACTGGACGAAGGGGTAGTGGCTGCCTCTTGAAGAAAATCAGTCATTACCACCGTTTTACTTGTTCCTCTCTAAGTGCCCTATCATTCTTTACAATTTTTTTTTTTTTCGATGTAAAATGTGAACCGTGTTCCTCTTTTTATTTTTAAAGCAATGTTGTGTTTGTTCCTTTTAAATTTTTCTATCCGCCTTTGTTGTGCTTTCTTCTAAACAAGATTTTCATTCTTTAGAGAAACTAAAGATGTGTGAGAAGGTTTTTCTTTATAGAGATGGGACGATTCCTCAAATCCTTTGGATTTTTTTTATATAGATGTATTGAGGAAGCACTATTATTTTCCAAGTAAAAGGTTAATTTTTAAATGTTTTAAGTTACAGATAATTATATTGGTATTGGTACACCTCTATTTTTTTTTATTGTTGCAATAATTGATAATTTTGTTGACTCTTGTCTTATAGAGTGCTTTTTTAATCATCTGTTATTTGATATCACATCAAGTGATTGAATTTGTCAAGGTATTGAGATTTGACTAATCTTTTTTTTTTTCTATGTGGATATTAAAATGAGGACATAATTAATTTTTTTAAATATAATTGCAGAAACATGTTCAAGGGCATTTCCTATGATACTTGTTTTTCAATTATTTATTTTTATGTACAAATGAAATAAATTAAAAGTTGAGTTAATAAAACAGGTTATTTTATTCAAAATGTGATTGTAAACTGTGTTAAAATAAACAAAATTGAGGATTTAGTAAAGTGGATGGTTAGGGTATACATCCGCACCAGGTCTAACGTGCTAACTGTCTAAATAAACTGGACCGCAAGCGGCGGGGAAGTCGGGTTTGAATCCCGGTAAGGTGTGCGATACGTATAACCTCTAAGCTAAGGCCATAGTGAAGTCTGTCGGAGGTAAGAGTGCTACTTTTCATGGTAAACTGAGTCTAAATAAAGATAAAACACTTAAAATTATTTTAAGTTATGCTATATATATATATATTTTTTTTAATTACTTTAAAATTTAAATACTTGATTGTGCAACTGTAATTAGATTTTAATTTACATAATTTAAGACTGCTTTGAGTATTTTGCTGGTGGTCTTGAGGTAAAATGCTCGCCTTAGGACCCGATTTTCGTCGGTTTAAACCCAGCCGCAGTCGATTTATTTCTCTTGAGCGATAAAAATTCGTAGCACATCTTCCTTCGGGGAGGGGGGAGTAAAGCCGTCGGTTCCATATTGAGCGGCATGTACAAGAACCCTGCAAGGTATGTGAAAATACCTTTGGAGACAAAATTGGTAGGCCCTTTTGCTCTCGCTCATAGAAATTCTCGTGTGCAGATATAATCAGTATTTTCAGAAAGTGCATGTTAAATATCTCAAACAAATGAAAATTAATTAATATTTCACTAATATACATAAATATCTGGGAAAATATAACTTTTTAATTATTTTAAAAATAAAGTAAATATTTTAAATACATAACCTCAAATATCTGGACAAGATTGATCGGGGCACACAGATTTAACATACTTCTGGTCTGGTTTGATTGTGTCTGCGAGGTGAGGATTCAAATTCCAGCCAGATGTATAATTAGATAGTGTATTTTATGAGTTGGTTTCCCACATCCCCTTCACTCAAATGTGGTCACATTTCCTCTAAGTTATTCCCTCATCATTCCTTACCCACTAGTGTGGTTAAAATGTGTGTGAATGGGGGATTCTAGAACTGTGTTCAGGGTACTGACTGGCAAAACCAAAAGAAGGAACCTGAAAGAGATAGTGTAATGAGGTGGACTGGATAGAACTATTTCAAGATAGGGATAGTGTGTAATGAGGTGGACTGAATAGAACTAGTTCAAAATAGGTATAGGGTGTAGTGAGGTGGACTGGATAGAACTAGCTCAAAATAGGTATAGGGTGTAATGAGGTGGACTTGATAGAACTACTTCAAGATAGGGCTAGGGTGTAATGAGGTGGACTGAATAGAACTAGCTCAAAATAGGTATAGGGTGTAATGAGGTGGACTGGATAGAACTAGCTCAAAATATGAATAGGGTGTAATTAGGTGGACAATAGCCTGAACACAGTTTTAGATTCTTCCATTCACGCTTAATGTCCTGCTCACTATAATCTATCAACTATCCTAATATTGTCTTGTGATTAATACATGGTATGTAACTCATCATTATGTAACCTCTACTCTCCTGTAGCCCCATCCCTTTTTAGATCAAATATCTGCCTAAGCACCTAGTTTTCAAACATCCTAAATTTATTTTCGTCATGTAAGTTAAGAAACCACATTTCACATCCACAGAGAACAACCGATAAAATTATTATTTTGTACATTCTCAAGGCTGCAAGGTTTTGGGTGGTTCAAACCCCCCTACCCCGCTCACCTCCACGAAATTTAATGAACAAAATATAGATAGCTTTATTTATGGTTCAAACAATATCAAAATTAAGGCACAAGTACAATTTAGGGGTTTGTGTTGCCATAAAAAACACTTCAGATAGCTTCTAGAACTGTTTATCATTTTTAAAAAATTTCTAGCCTTCGGCAATTGGGTGATGTGCCCACCAAACCCCTCTTGAAACTATTGGCTGGCTACGCCCTTGTATATTCCGAGTTTTACATTGCTTGAAAGCCGTCGAGATGTCAACAACTTACCAACTGTTCCCAACTGTATTATTTTCCTAATTTCCAATCTAGTTTCGTTATTTCTAGTTAAAACTCTTCCTAGTTATTTAAACTCATTAACCCTGTCAAATGATCTGTTGTTTTCAGTAATCTCTAAATTATTGCCCCCAACCTGTGTTCTCTGTGTGATCATATATTTAGTCTTTTCAGCGTTCACTTCTAAACCTATTTCCTCACTACAGGGGCGCACACAGAAATTATTCTTAGGGGTGGGGGGTCCAAAGTAAAGAAGTTACAGGTCAATAGTCAATCCAATCAATTATTCGTGCAAGACTCATACTTTGAACAAATTACAAATTACTTAATGAGTCTCTCAGGTGACCTGGTGGTCTAGCGGTAAGGTGTCAGACTTCTGTGCTCAGGGTCCGGGGTTCAATCCTCGGTCCCGGCACAGATTTGTCTGATCGTCAAACCCTTCCTTCACCTCTGACAAGACGTGTATTAATCACAACTTGTGAATGTGAGGAATGCCAGGCCTCCACCGTGGTTCGGATCCCACGTTAAACTGTAGTTCCTCCATTTCATCTCACAATCACCCTTCCATTACACATTAGCGTAAGTGCTTATAACCTGAACGGGTAGTAAGACGCGGTGCTAATAATAATAATAATAATAATAATAATAAGTCTCTCTCTCTATATATATATATATATATATAACACACACACACACACACAGACTATGCTGAGACATTGGGTTATTTTCAACCACTGCTTTAAGGTGATTTAACATTGATAAATCATTGATTTTTATTTACTATTTTAACTATAGGCTACCTCATGTTCACCAGGGGAGGTTCGGACCCGCTGGATCCCCCCTTATGTGCGCGCCCCCGCCTCACTAGCCTCTAGTAAAAGTTCTGCATTTCTTGCCACGCCTTTCCTTTCTGTTGCCCAACAAAGTTAAATCATCTGTGTATCCTAATAGCAGCATTAAACCATTTAGTGTCAACCTCACTTTAAGGCCGGATTAAAAAGTAACGGGGAAAGTGCTGTGCCTTGTTTCAACCCATTATCTATTTCAAAAGAAGTTCGCCTTTTCCTAAAAGAAAGAGGGGCTATTTACCACCAACCCCAATCTAGTAACTTAGTTTCAAGGTTGGAATGTGAGAACAAATTTGCCTGAAAGAGGGAACAAAATAAATTGATAAAAGAACTGCGACAACGAGACAAGGGAATATTTTAAAGGACAAAAATAGGAGATATAATAAGAAGAAAGTGAATATGATATAATTTGAGTAAAATCTCTTCTAACGTTTGAGGTGGACAGTCCAATTTTCATAGGAAGAACCTTCTTCACCTGACAGAAAAGTTACTAGATCTACTTTGGTGCATTATTATGTCAAGTAATGTGATCTGCAGGTGTCTTTATTTCATATATTTTTCATCAAATTGGACAAGTTGAGAGGATGAGTGTGGATCGAGTGACGAAACAAATATATGAAGGTAGAGTGTGTGATCAAAAGTAAGAGGTGGTCATGTAAGATGTGGCTTATTCTTGTAGATGAATTGTGAAAAAGAGAAAGGTTAATAGTTTTAAGAATAAAAGAGTATGTATAACTCGGTGTATGGATGTTGTTGAAGAGAAGGGAGTATTTCAAGGATAGGGAAGTGTGGAGAAAGTTAGTGAGGATGGATTAAGTATGAAGTTTTTTTTTGAGCTATATGCACAGTTTCTTGCTTACCCGTAAGGGAACAGCGTGAATAGGTAGGTATGTATAATTTAGAAGAGTATCAATGTTAGTTGTAAAAAACAACATAAGAATTTTAATAAGGCCCTGTCTCTGAAAATCAGGAAGGTATACATAATATGAGGAACACTCAACTGCCAATGAACAAATGGTAATGATTGCTTCTTAAATATCAACCTTGGCTATGATATTCATCAGCAGGGCCCGATTTTGATGATAACATCTCATCTTTTTTTATGGTTTGTCACATACAATTCTTGCAAGTATACAAACTCTGCTCATTATCCTGTTGGTGTGGAAATATATATTTTGTAGATAATTTTTGAGTCATTTTTAAAGTATTTATGTTGAGTACATATACGTTTTTAAATAATATTAATATTTTATAAATGCATAAAGGCTCAAACATAATTATTTTCCACACACAATTGCCGGAATAAGAAGATGATGTAGGCCATGAACTTTATATCACAGTTGTCTGAATGAGAAGATAATGTAGGCCATGAACTTTATATCACAGTTGTCTGAATGAGAAGATAATGTAGGCCATGAACTTTATATCACATTGTCTGAATGAGAAGATAATGTAGGCCATGAACTTTATATCACAGTTGTCTGAATGAGAAGGTAGGCATGAACTTTACACAGTGTCGAAGAGAAGAATGTAGCCATGAACTTTATATCACAATTGTCTGAATGAGAAGATAATGTAGGCCATGAACTTTATATCACAAGTTGTCTGAATGAGAAGATAATGTAGGCCATGAACTTTATATCACAATTGTCTGAATGAGAAGATAATGTAGGCCATGAACTTTATATCACAATTGTCTGAATGAGAAGATAATGTAGGCCTGAACTTTATATCACAGTTGTCTGAATGAGAAGATAATGTAGGCCATGAACTTTATATCACAGTTGTCTGAATGAGAAGATAATGTAGGCCATGAACTTAATATCACCTTTGCTTGTCTGATTATAAAATACACATTCCTGATGGGACTGCAACTAGACTGGAGAGGGTTACTTTGGGAGGGGGTAGCTATTACTTCTCAAGCAGATATTTGTAAATCAATGTTATATTTAGCAGAATGTAATATTTTAGTTGTTAAAGGCTTTTCATTGCATTTTACATTTGTAAAGTGCGTATTTTATTTAGTCATGTGCATTTATTATGAGTTTTTGTTCATATTTTTATGTCATTTTTTGATCAGGTCAACAGTATAGTAGTGATAGGCCATCTAACCAAAATGTACCGATTTTGATTCTTCTGGCTAGGTTATTTTTCTAATAATTGTAACATTTTGTTGTTTCTCAAAGCACTAAGCTCCGAAGAAAGGTTTGATGTTATGTTGGTGTACTTTGTTCACCGTGTTGCCGAACACATGCGCATTCAGTGTTGTCTTAGGTGGTACTACTCAACTACGTTGTAAATAATACCGACATTTGTTTGAATTGACATACGTACATACGGCAGGTGTTATTTGACAAACAAGATGTCCTTGATCCGTTTCACGCTAAGACCCACTCTCACTGCGCAAAGCTCAATATTTAAAGTTGATTAAAATGGTTTTCAAATTTAAAAATAAACCACTCTAAAACCCCATCTACAGAGTCTGTAAGCTCCGCATCCATATTGCCCTTAAGTCTTTAGAAATGGAAATCATCACGACCACACAGCGCTTATTCTTGATCACGTGGTCGTGCCAACCGATGATAAAGTAAGAAACTAAGTCCTACAAACTCTTCAAAAGAAAATTGTCTAGATTAAGGTGCCGGCAGAAGTGATATGTGAAGCAAAGGTTATAAAGACTACTAATGTGAATTTTTACCTATCAACGCAACCCACTCTTTTTGAGAACTTGGTATTTTTAAGAAAACTGTTTCTGAGACGACACGCGTCCCGGTGTTTTTAAAATTTTCAAAAATATAATTATGAAATAGCTCCGTTCATATAGGGCGAACAAAGGGTACTATCTAAAACCAAACTTTTTTTTTTGTGTGTGCATGTAAACTAGCAGGCCGAATAGTAGTATTAAAGTATCACAGAGCAGTGGGCCAGGCAGATACGTCTCGAAGGCCAGATGCAGACCTTGAGTTTGCGAACTTGGTTTTAGATCATGCCCCAACCTCAAAAGCTACCTCCCTCTTATCCTATCTTCTGACACCTCCTCCTATGAGTTTTCTTCGTCTCCATTGTTAGGTTCTTGGTCGAACCAATGATATCCCATCGTCCAGTACTCTTTGTCATTTATGCTATTGGTCTCCATTCTGATCCCAAACTCACAACATATCACCCAGCTTATTCTCTGGACGATATCAGGTTCTTGCCTCAGCTTGTAACATTCTTTGTTTTATTTCTTTCTTAATCCTGCCCCCTCTTATAGCTCCCAATATATTTTACACAACAGATTTAAAATTTATCTGTATGAATTCTGACTTTAGGAGGGTGAAAAATATATATTATTATAACACTATTTTGGATATGGGAAAATAACGCCCAACTCATTCTCGTCGTTGTTTGACCGTCTTCTTCGTGAACTATTCCTTCCACCCTTTTGTTGGGTCTCTTTTTAGTAAAATTCCTCCATCTTCCTTCTTTATTTGCTCCAATTCTTCTCATCTCACCCACACACTTTCAGCAATTTGTTTCTTCCATGTCTTTGTTGGTCTCTCCTGCGGTTATTTTCCTACATACTTCATCTTCATCATACTCTTTCAGATTATTTCCTTTTTCATCCTCAGCCTTGCTTCCTCTACTATCTCATGTACTCCAACATCCTCATTACATGACCATACCATCTCAGCCTTGCTTCCTCTACTATCTCATGTACTCCAACATCCTCATTACATGACCATACCATCTCAGTCTTGCTTCCTCTACTATCTCATGTACTCCAACATCCTCATTACATGACCATACCATCTCAGTCTTGCCTCCTCTACTATCTCATGTACTCCAACATCCTCATTACATGCCCATACCATCTCAGTCTTACTTCCTCTACTATCTCATGTACTCCAACATCCTCATTACATGCCCATACCACCTCAATCTTGCTTCCTCTACTATCTCATGTACTCCAACATCCTCATTACATGTCCATACCATCTCACCCTTGCTTCCTCTACTATCTCATGTACTCCAACATCCTCATTACATGTCCATACCATCTCAGTCTTGCTTCCTCTACTATCTCATGTACTCCAACATCCTCATTACATGTCCATACCATCTCAGTCTTGCTTCCTCTACTATCTCATGTACTCCAACATCCTCATTACATGCCCATACCATCTCAGTCTTACTTCCTCTACTATCTCATGTACTCCAACATCCTCATTACATGCCCATACCATCTCAGTGCTGCTTCCTCTACTATCTCATGTACTCCAACATCCTCATTACATGACCATACCATCTCAGTGCTGCTTCCTCTACTATCTCATGTACCCCAACACCCTCCCATGAATGTGAACGTTGTAATGAGTTGATGGGTGCCAAAAAGTTAATTTGGTCCTAGGATCAAATTTGATAGTTAAAGCTAGAGCTCAACTTGTTAATAAAATAATGATTTAAAACCAATGTCAGGCTAAATGTGAAAAATATTGGGAGAGTCCTGCACAGATGTGTGAGCTACCTCGACAGTCTTGGCCTTGAACATTCAAGCGTTTACACGCCAACATTATGTATCTTACGTCAAACCAAGACAAACAGACGATATCGAGTATTAAAACAAATGGTTTCGCCAGGTGGTGGAATTATTCCTCTTGAGCGGTTCCAGGCACACGACCCACCTGTTTCTAGGTGTTGAATGACGTACTGAAAAAAAAAATAGTACGTCCACTCATCAGGTGGTGGGTGACCTTGTTTTTCATTCCGGGGTATCAAAGTTATTTAAAGACTTGCTACGCCTCGATTAGATCAGTTCTACTTGTGGATTTGTGAGGCTTTGCAATCCATTCCACATCATGAGAACCGGTACGATAGGGTTTGCAGTGCTCTTGGGGCTATGCCTCGTGCAGGTAACAATATTTCTAAATAATACTTTCATTAATTATTTTTTTTACTTGCTTTGGTGGCCTTATAGTCTCTTAAGGCGCTTATCTCTCAAGAGACTATACTACCGATAACAGGGAGGATCTGGTATGATCCCGGTCGCATGTACTTAGAGTGTTCTTTTCCAAGGGTTCCTATCTCCATGAAAATGCGGGACATTTCATTTGAATTCAAACTTACTCTTGCCCATTAGCATAATCGGTACATAAGTGTATAGCCCGAATGGGTAGTAGGATGTTGTGCTAAAAACTTATTTAGACTTTGGGTTGCTATACTTATTACAGTAATATGTTAATGATGAGGAGGTTTGAATTTAGAGTAAATGTAACGATATTTTAATGAATGGAGAGTGGAAAACTATTTAGGAAAAAAAGTTTCAATATATTTTACAATCCAATGAATAATGAGATTGACGTTTTGGACTGTGCGACCATCAACGTGGGTATAAGAAACTACATTGTGGGAAATAACTTACCCCCCCCCCCCCCAGAGTTACCTTGTGGAAGGAACAAATTGTAGTCCCATAATTAAGACTTCTTTTTACCAACACCGATAAATGAAAATTAAGAGCGTGCATCACATGTCAATCAACTCTGTGGTAGAGTCGGCTAGAAATCGTGAATTAACACCAACACTGTTGCATGTGGAACATTTCTTGAACGTTCTTAATGTATGAAACAAGTGTACCAACTCTTTACTAGTGTGTTATAGTTTGTGAACATGTTTTTAAAACCAATCATCAGTGAACTACCACCAAGTTTTTATTTTATAATACACAAACAGACACACAATCTTATCAATTGCATGATGTCAATTTAAAAAAAATAAGTTACAGCCGAATATAAAAAAAATTGAATTTTTAAAAAACATTTATAGGTGATATATAAAGTTAATTTGAGGACTAGTATAGAAATAAAGTTGAAGAAAACCTAATAATCGTGTTCCTGTTGCCGGTAAAATAAAAAAAAATTGAGTATATGCTTTATTATTATACAGAATAATCTCAGCAAATTACAAAAAAATATATTTTGATTCAATATTTTGTGTTAGCAATAATAGAAATATCTTGATATGAAAAAGTAAAAATCAAATAAACAAAAATTTAGTTATGAAAAAGCTAAAAAAATTGAATTGATTAAATATTATGTAATTATTGATGAAAAATAAAAATTTGTTTTCAGAAAACCACAAATCGGGTTATAAGAGAGACAGATGACAGTTCTTCCAACTCAAGCGCAGTAGTCTGGGGCTGTAACCCAACAGTCACTGAACAGGCGAGTAACTATACAAATGAAGTAACAATAGCCACAAATGGAGAGTCTATAGCAACTTCTGATGTAACAACAGCCACAAGTGGAGACTCTACAACAACAGCTTCTGATGTAACAACAGCTAGCAGTGGAGACTCTACAACATCTTCTGATGTAACAACAGCTAGCAGTGGAGACTCTACAACATCTTCTGATGTAACAACAGCTAGCAGTGGAGACTCTACAACATCTTCTGATGTAACAACAGCTAGCAGTGGAGACTCTACAACATCTGCTGATGTAACAACCTCAAGCAGTGGAGACACTACAACAACATCTTCTGATGTAACAACAGCTAGCAGTGGAGACTCTACAACATCTTCTGATGTAACAACAGCTAGCAGTGGAGACTCTACAACATCTGCTGATGTAACAACCTCAAGCAGTGGAGACTCTACAACAACATCTTCTGATGTAACAACAGCTAGCAGTGGAGACTCTACAACATCTGCTGATGTAACAACCTCAAGCAGTGGAGACTCTACAACATCTTCTGATGTAACAACCTCAAGCAGTGGTGACTCTACAACATCTTCTAATGTAACAACCTCAAGCAGTGGAGACTCTACAACAACAGCTTCTGATGTAACAACCTCAAGCAGTGGAGACTCTACAACATCTTCTGATGTAACAAACCTCAAGCAGTGGAGACTCTACAACATCTTCTGATGTAACAACCTCAAGCAGTGGAGACTCTACAACATCTTCTGATGTAACAACCTCAAGCAGTGGTGACTCTACAACATCTTCTGATGTAACAACAGCTAGCAGTGGTGACTCTACAACATCTGCTGATGTAACAACCTCAAGCAGTGGAGACTCTACAACATCTTCTGATGTAACAACCTCAAGCAGTGGAGACTCTACAACATCTTCTGAAATAACAACAGCTAACAGTGGTGACTCTACAACATCTTTGATGTAACAACAGCCACAAGTGGAGACTCTACAACAGCTATCAGTGGTGACTCTACAACATCTTCTGATGTAACAACAGCTAGCAGTGGAGACTCTACAACATCTTCTGATGTAACAACCTCAAGCAGTGGAGACTCTACAACAACATCTTCTGATGTAACAACCTCAAGCAGTGGAGACTCTACAACATCTTCTGATGTAACAACAGCTAGCAGTGGAGACTCTACAACATACTTCTGATGTAACAACCTCAAGCAGTGGAGACTCTACAACATCTTCTGATGTAACAACGCTAGCAGTGGAGACTCTACAACATCTTCTGATGTAACAACCTCAAGCAGTGGAGACTCTACAACATCTTCTGATGTAACAACCTCAAGCAGTGGAGACTCTACAACATCTTCTGATGTAACAACTTCAAGCAGTGGTGACTCTACAACATCTTCTGATGTAACAACAGCTAGCAGTGGTGACTCTACAACATCTGCTGATGTAACAACCTCAAGCAGTGGAGACTCTACAACATCGTCTGATGTAACAACAGCTAGCAGTGGTGACTCTACAACATCTTCTGATGTAACAACAGCCACAAGTGGAGACTCTACAACAACAGCTTCTGATGTAACAACAGCTAGCAGTGGAGACTCTACAACATCTTCAGATGTAACAACAGCTAGCAGTGGAGACTCTACAACATCTTCTGATGTAACAACCTCAAGCAGTGGTGACTCTACAACATCTTCTGATGTAACAACAGCTAGCAGTGGAGATTCTACAACATCTTCTGATGTAACAACCTCAAGCAGTGGTGACTCTACAACATCTTCTGATGTAACAACAGCTAGCAGTGGTGACTCTACAACATCTGCTGATGTAACAACAGCTAGCAGTGGTGACTCTACAACATCTTGCTGATGTAACAACCTCAAGCAGTGGAGACTCTACAACATCTTCTGATGTAACAACTCAAGCAGTGGAGACTCTACAACATCTTCTGATGTAACAACAGCTAGCAGTGGAGACTCTACAACATCTTCTGATCTAACAACAGCCACAAGTGGAGACTCTACAACAACAGCTTCTGATGTAACAACAGCCACAAGTGGAGACTCTACACAACAGCTTCTGATGTAACAACAGCTAGCAGTGGAGACTCTACAACATCTTCTGATGTAACAACAGCTAGCAGTGGAGACTCTACAACATCTTCTGATGTAACAACCTCAGCAGTGGAGACTCTACAACATCTTCTGATGTAACAACCTCAAGCAGTGGAGACTCTACTACATCTTCTGATGTAACAACCTCAAGCAGTGGAGATTCTACTACATCTTCTGATGTAACAACAGCTAGCAGTGGTGACTCTACAACATCTTCTGATGTAACAAACCTCAAGCAGTGGTGACTCTACAACATCTTCTGATGTAACAACCTCAAGCAGTGGAGACTCTACAACATCTTCTGATGTAACAACAGCTAGCAGTGGAGACTCTACAACATCTTCTGATGTAACAACCTCAAGCAGTGGAGACTCTACAACATCTTCTGATGTAACAACAGCTAGCAGTGGTGACTCTACAACATCTGCTGATGTAACAACCTCAAGCAGTGGTGACTCTACAACATCTTCTGATGTAACAACAGCTAGCAGTGGAGACTCTACAACATCTTCTGATGTAACAACCTCAAGCAGTGGAGACTCTACAACATCTTCTGATGTAAAACAAGCAGTGGAGACTCTACAAATTCGATGTAACACTCAAGCAGTGGGACTCTACAACATCTTCTGATGTAACAACCTCAGCAGTGGAGACTCTACAACACTTCTGATGTAACAACAGTCACAGTGGAGACTCTACAACAACAGTTCTGATGTAACAACAGCTAGCAGTGGAGACTCTCACAACACTTCTGATGTAACAACAGCTAGCAGTGGAGACTCTACAACATCTTTGATGTAACAACCTCAAGCAGTGGAGACTCTACAACATCTTCTGATGTAACAACCTCAAGCAGTGGAGACTCTACAACATCTTCTGATGTAACAACCTCAAGCAGTGGAGACTCTACAACATCTTCTGATGTAACAACAGCTAGCAGTGGTGATCTACACATCTTCTGATGTAACAACAGCTAGCAGTGGAGACTCTACAACATCTTCTGATGTAACAACAGCTAGCAGTGGAGACTCTACAACATCTTCTGATGTAACAACCTCAAGCAGTGGAGACTCTACAACATCTTCTGATGTAACAACAGCTAGCAGTGGAGACTCTACAACATCTTCTGATGTAACAACCTCAAAGTGGAGACTCTACAACATCTTCTGATGTAACAACAGCTACAGTGGAGACTCTACAACATCTTCTGATGTAACAACACAGCAGTGGAGACTCTACAACAACAGTTCTGATGTAACAACAGCTCAGCAGTGGAGACTCTACAACATTTCTGATGTAACAACACTAAGCAGTGGAGACTCTACAACATCTTCTGATGTAACAACCTCAAGCAGTGGTGACTCTACAACATCTTCTGATGTAACAACCTCAAGCAGTGGTGACTCTACAACATCTTCTAGATGTAACAACCTCAAGCAGTGGAGACTCTACAAACATCTTCTGATGTAACAACCTCAAGCAGTGGAGACTCTACAACATCTTCTGATGTAACAACCTCAAGCAGTGGAGACTCTACAACATCTTCTGATGTAACAACCTCAAGCAGTGGAGACTCTACAACATCTTCTGATGTAACAACCTCAAGCAGTGGAGACTCTACAACATCTTCGATGTAACAACACTCAGCAGTGGTGACTCTACAACATCTTCTGATGTAACAACCTCAAGCAGTGGAGACTCTACAACATCTTCTGATGTAACAACAGCTAACAGTGGTGACTCTACAACATCTTCTGATGTAACAACAGCTAACAGTGGGACTCTACAACACTTCTGATGTAACAAACAGCCACAATGTTGAGACTTAAAAACAGCTACAGTGGTGACTCTACACAACATCTTCTGATGTAACAACACTAGCAGTGGAGACTCTACAACATCTTCTGATGTAACAACCTCAAGCAGTGGAGACTCTACAACAACTCTTCTGATGTAACAACCTCAAGCAGTGGAGACTCTACAACATCTTCTGATGTAACAACAGCTAGCAGTGGAGACTCTACAACATCTTCTGATGTAACAACCTCAAGCAGTGGAGACTCTACAACATCTTCTGATGTAACAACAGCTAGCAGTGGAGACTCTACAACATCTTCTGATGTAACAACCTCAAGCAGTGGAGACTCTACAACATCTTCTGATGTAACAACCTCAAGCAGTGGAGACTCTACAACATCTTCTGATGTAACAACCTCAAGCAGTGGGACTCTACAACATCTTCTGATGTAACAACAGCTAAGCAGTGGTGACTCTACAACATCTTCTGATGTAACAACCTCAAGCTAAGTGGTGACTCTACAACATCTTCTGATGTAACAACAGCTAGCAGTGGTGACTCTACAACATCTTCTGATGTAACAACAGCTCAACAGTGGAGACTCTACAACAACATCTTCTGATGTAACAACAGCTAGCAGTGGAGACTCTACAACATCTTCTGATGTAACAACAGCTAGCAGTGGAGACTCTACAACATCTTCTGATGTAACAACCTCAAGCAGTGGAGACTCTACAACATCTTCTGATGTAACAACAGCTAGCAGTGGAGACTCTACAACATCTTCTGATGTAACAACCTCAAGCAGTGGGACTCTACAACATCTTCTGATGTAACAACAGCTAGCAGTGGTGACTCTACAACATCTTCTGATGTAACAACAGCTAGCACAACTTCAAGCAGTGGTGACTCTACAACAACATCTTCTGATGTAACAACAGCTAGCAGTGGTGACTCTACAACATCTTCTGATGTAACAACCTCAAGCAGTGGTGACTCTACAACATCTTCTGATGTAACAACCTCAAGCAGTGGTGACTCTACAACATCTTCTGATGTAACAACCTCAAGCAGTGGTGACTCTACAACAGCTTCTGATGTAACAACAGCTAGCAGTGGAGACTCTACAACATCTTCTGATGTAACAACAGCTAGCAGTGTAGATTCTACAACATCTTCTGATGTAACAACAGCTAGCAACGATCTTTCGACCAAGAAAACTGTTTCTGGTACCACTGGTACTTCAACTAGTACAATTGAAATAACAACAATTACTTCAAACTCCTCTAGCTCTTCTGGTAAATCTGGCAGCTCAACATCAACAGGGAGCGGTGGTTCATACCCATGTGGCGGTATCGCGGTTTTGACTGTAAACGATACATCGGACATTTCTGAGAATTCCGAGGAAAATGGTTCTTTTGAGATTGTGAATGCGACTTCTACTGATAGTTTAGATGAAGAAGACTACTCTATTGAGAGTGTAAATTCAAGTTCTACTACTCAGAGTTCGGTTAGCAACATCACTTCGGACGCTACCACTACGACAGATAACACAACCACCGCCACGGCTACAGCCACTGACGGATCAACCACCATAGCGGCTACCACCACTGACGGCGCAACCACACTGGCGGCTAATACAACTGATATAACCAATACCAAGAGGGCTAGTCTTTGGAGGAGAATTGTAAGCTCAGCAGGAGACATCGGAAATAAAGTTGTCAGTACTTTGACAGGCTAGAAATAATAAGTTGTAAGACAAAATAATGTTCAAAGTTATTTATTTTTAATTAATAATAACCCAACAAGATTCTACAAGATTGATAGCCTTTCTCTGGCTACAATTATTTTTCAATTAGATTAAATAAAGTAAATAATTTTGAGATGTACTTATTTTTACCAAACATACATTTAATTAAAACTTCTGAGTAAATAAAAATAAAATTTTGATTAATGATTTTTTTGTGTCGCATAAAATTTATTTTCTGATCAAATAAAACTCGGGTTATCTTGAGCAGATCAGGGAAACATCAAAGTAATATACAATTCAATTTCCATATAAAGGGCCTTATCTGACAGCTTTAAGAGTTATTAGACCTATTTCCATGTATTCATTTGTCAAGTCCTGTCACTTTTGATATATATTATCAATAACAACAGTAATAAAGTGAAATATTATTCATTTTGGCAGCAAAAAAGTATTTTTATCTTTTAAAAGGTTCTTCGTTTGAAAATTGTACTATTTTTTTTCTCCATTTTATAGCAAATTAATTAGGTTCATAAATGTTGTGTGTCTAAGACTATTAAACAATAGTTTAAATTTAAAAAAACAATTGTTTTGGTGGTTGAATGATTTAAGGCGTCACTCTTGTAATAGACTGGACTGCAAAGGACGAGGTGTACCGCGGGTGGTTTTCCCCACTCTCTCTACACAAATGCGGGTACACTTACTCTAAATTCAACCTTCCTCATCCCTAACACATTAGCATAATTAGTACAAATGTGTACCACCCGAGCTTATTATAATAAGAGATGCAGCTAGACTGCCTCTTGAATAAAATCGATCGTAACCCAGGTTTTATTCTATTGGAACTTGTCAGAAGGGAACGTGGAACGTACAACGCAACTTCCTAAAAGAGAGAAACCAAAAAAAACACTAATAAGTTTTAAAATTTAAATAAACAAGTTTAAAAAAAAAAAATTGTATTAACATTGTTTAATAGGAATTAAAAATAAACTACACAGCGACAAACAAAAAAATGACAGTTTGAATCACATAACTTACTGATTTAACGATTATAGTATTTGATATTTTGAGTAGAACAACATTTTCTCGGATTTTTATTGTAATTTACCAAATTCCTTACTTATTCTCGTTTTTTCCTCGATCACTTCAAATTCCCGCTTTCCCCGGAAGGTAGACAACCTATAATAACATTTAGAACCAGTGGTTTTCAACAGGCATCCCATGGGCCAAATGTGGCCCTCAAAGTCTGGCCTGAGGTAAAAAAATTAAACTGATATATATATATATATATATACTCTGGCCCAGTACATGAACAAAATAGATAATTGTGGACCCTGCTTGGTGTGAAGTAATTGTGAACCAATGATTTAGGATGTTACAAGTAAAATGTAAGCAAACACTATTCATAAAAATATTGTCTCTGACAAAAAAAACAACCTTTTCTTCTCTATTTATCGATTGACTGGGCTACCTAGATCCTTGCTCAGAATTAACACACTTTTTTTTTCTATTTCTCTGTGTTGTCTATTCTTCACAAGGATTATTAACGACCTACTAATATATCTATATAATGTAAACCTCTTTTCACTTTATGGGGTAAAGCCATATGGTTTTTGTCACTTTTATATGTTTCTATCCACCTTTCCGATACCTTCTTCCAAATATCATACAAATACTTATAACGACCTACTAAGTGACGAGTAGGATGAAACTAGCTTATAAGAAATGCACTTGCATCAGCATGTAACCAGCCAGCATCTGAACAGTTTACATAGTCTGCGATTAGGCTCGCCCAATGCTTCAATACCCATGATCCTCAGTAATCGACTCTTTATAGCAGTGTAGGGATGTGTGAAACTTCGATTTGGCTTCGAGAGAAACTAATAATAATAATAATAATATTTAGCACCGCGTCTTACTATCCGTTCGGGTTATACGCTTAAGTACTAATTACGCTAATGGATGAGGAATTGGGAGGGTTGAATTTAGAGACAGTGAACCCGCATTTGCGTGGAGGTAGAGTGGAAAACCATTTAGGAAAAACCACCCCAGTTGACCCGACCGAGATTCGAACCTTGATCTCCCCGTCCTCGGTGGTCGAGCTCAACACGACTAGCGCGTTAGCCAACTACGCCACCGAGGCGGGTTCCGAGAAAAACTATCAGCTTCGACATTTATGAAGCTTCACCAATAAAAGTATTTTGACAGCTAGAATAATCCATTTATGTTCAGTTATTAACATTCTAAGCTGTTTAAATTAATTGAAGTGTACGATGTGATAGTTGTATTTATCAGATTAAAATTAAATATTACAAAAAAATTGTATAATAAAACATTTTTCAGGTGATTTTAGTGCATTAAGCTATACAATTAAGCACAAAATAATACTTTTTTTTTTCAAACATAAAACAATTAACAAATATTCAAACTTCGATTCGGATCACTTATTAAGTGGTCCACATGAGAAGCAAACACTTATCAAGTGGTCTCTTTGGCAAATATTCAATAAACACTTCCTTTAAGACTACAAAAATTATTCTAGTTCTAATCAGTTAGGAAATATTAGAATTTCAGATAGCCTTTCGTGGAAAGACACCTTAGATCAGTGGGTATGTGGGTCCTGGGTTCAATTTCTGGCATGGCTAAAACATTTATTATTGGGACTTCCCTTCTCAGTGATAAATTGACAAACGGGGGACTGGGTGTCGTGTCAGTTATAGAATCATCATCAACATCTTTTTTCAGCCTGTCGCCAGATCAGTTTAGTAAAATGCCTCCATATTCCTTTATCCTTTTACCATTTTCCTTCATTAATTGCTTCCGTTCTTCTCCTCTCACCTGCACACTTCCTGTTATCTGCTCCTTCCATCTCTTTCTTGGCCTCCCTTGCGGTCTTTTTCAAACATACATTTCCAACATTATCTTTGGCATCCCCTCTTTTATATATACATATTTTTTAACTTGCATTAGTCCAGTACGGAATGAAGTTTGTGTAGAGCATGTTAGCTGTCAGGAGGAGGAACAGGATTAGGAATGAAGTTATCCGGGAAAGAGTAGGGGTAGAGGGAGTACATGAGATAGTAGAGGAAGCAACACTGAGATGGTATGGGCTTGTAATGAGGATGTAGGAGTACATGAGATAGTAGAGGAAGTAAGACTGAGATGGTATGGACATGTAATGAGGATGTTGGAGTACATGAGATAGTAGAGGAAGCAAGACTGAGATGGTATGGACATGTAATGAGGATGTTGGAGTACATGAGATAGTAGAGGAAGCAAGACTGAGATGGTGTGGTCATGTAATGAGGACATTGGAGTACATGAGATAGTAGAGGAAGCAAGACTGAGATGGTATGGACATGTAATGAGGATGTTGGAGCACATGAGATAGTAGAGGAAGCAAGGGTGAGATGGTATGGACATGTAATGAGGATGTTGGAGTACATGAGATAGTAGAGGAAGCAAGACTGAGATGGTATGGGCCTGTAATGAGGATGTTGGAGTACATGAGATAATAGAGGAAGCAAGACTGAGATGGTATGGGCATGTAATGAGGATGTTGGAGTACATGAGATAGTAGAGGAAGCAAGACTGAGATGGTAAGGTCATGTAATGAGGATGTTGGAGTACATGAGATATTAGAGGAAGCAAGGGTGAGATGGTATGGTCATGTAATGAGGATGTTGGAGTACATGAGATAGTAGAGGAAGCAAGACTGAGATGGTATGGTCATGTAATGAGGATGTTGGAGTACATGAGATAGTAGAGGAAGCAAGACTGAGATGGTATGGGCATGTAATGAGGATGTTGGAGTACATGAGATAGTAGAGGAAGCAAGACTGAGATGGTATGGTCATGTAATGAGGATGTTGGAGTACATGAGATAGTAGAGGAAGCAAGACTGAGATGGTATGGACATGTAATGAGGATGTTGGAGTACATGAGATAGTAGAGGAAGCAAGACTGAGATGGTATGGACATGTGATGAGGATGTTGGAGTACATGAGATAGTAGAGGAAGGAAGGCTGAGATGGTATGGTCATGTAATGAGAATAGAAAAAAAAGAGCGTGCTGAAGATGATGTTGGAAACAGAGTGTGTAGGAAAAAGACCGCAAGGAAGGCCAAGAAAGAGATGAGAAAGAGCAAATAACAGAAAGTGTTAAAGTGAGAGGAACGAATGAAATCAAATAAAGGAAGGAAAGAGGAAGATTGAGGCATTTTACTAAAGTGACCCGGCCACAGGCTGGAAAAGGATGATGATGATTGGTCTATTGATATCATGTCAACAGGCCTGTAAGGGTAGGGGTCAAAGCCTGTTTGTCTATGGCTGGGGCCAGTAAGATGTCTAAATATGGCTGTGTGTGTGAAGTGCAATCTTCCAGCGACTAAGCTTAGAAGCAATGACTGCAGGACGAGCCACGTACACGGAAGTGCTACTGGTTTTTTCCGGGTTACTCGGGCAGGTGAGAAAGTGGTCACTGTTAATTTGTACCTGAAGTTAGGCCAATGTATTTTGCACAATCGTTTAATTATATACATTTATATTTAGTTTAGTGAGAAAAGAGCTAAGGAAAAAGATAAACATGGTTTATAAACACGTTAATAGTTAAAAAAAAAAAAAGTTTGAGCATACACTTTTAAAATCCATACACTTAAATCGTTTTATAAAGGGTAATGGTGGGAGAAGAATATCACAGTTTGCATTAAAGCTTGATATTTTCTCTTATTTGAGTGTGAACTCCACTTGTAACTACTACTCACAACGCCAAGTACTCGCTCACAACTTTCAACAATACGCAGAAACAAGAGTCGCAACTGACAGCCAGACCTGTGTCACGTCTTGTCGCCAGCGGAGGCGGAGGAAAGGTGATCCGAGAACGTCATGGAATGGTCGTGATGCTCGCAGTGTATCGAACAGTGATAGAACGAGACGGCCGAAGCGTGGCCAGAGCGCCCGCTCGACAGGGACTGGCCCTCTTCCCACACGTTACGGTCCGGGTCGTACACCTCCACAATGTTGAGAAAAGTTTGGCCGTCATATCCTCCTGCACAGGAATAACACGAATCTGAATCTGAATCTTCTAAAAATAAAGAACATTATGGGTGTGCGAAGCTTTGAAAATATTACTTAGATTCAAAACAAACATCAGCTTCAACAAAACAAAATTCCAGCCTTGATGATTAAAACATTGACAGCTGAAATGTTTAATTATTGCCATTTTGAGGTGTTATATAAGATGATTCGAAATTATCTGTACAAACTTTAATGGGTAATACTAAAACCAACTTTTTTTTTGTTAATGAATGAGGATGTTTGAATATATGAGATAGTAGAGGAAGCAAGATTGAGGTGGTATGGACATGTAATGAGGATGTTGGAGTACATGAGATAGTAGAGGAAGCAAGACTGAGATGGTATGGACATGTAATGAGGATGTTGGAGTACATGAGATAGTAGAGGAAGCAAGACTGAGATGGTATGGACATGTAATGAGGATGTTGGAGTACATGAGATAAAAAAGGAAGCAAGACTGAGATGGTATGGTCATGTAATGAGGATGTTGGAGTACATGAGATAGTAGAGGAAGCAAGAATGAGGTGGTATGGGCATGTAATGAGGATGTTGGAGTACATGAGATAGTAGAGGAAGCAAGGGTGATATGGTATGGACATGTAATGAAGATGTTGGAGTACATGAGATATTAGAGGAAGCAAGACTGAGATGGTATGGTCATGTATTGAGCATGTTGGAGTACATGAGATAGTAGAAGAAACAAGACTGAGGTGGTATGGACATGTAATGAGGATGTTGGAGTACATGAGACAGTAGAGGAAGCAAGACTGAGGTGGTATGGGCATGTAATGAGGATGTTGTAGTACATGAGGTAGTAGAGGAAGCAAGACTGAGGTGGTATGGTCATGTATTGAGCATGTTGGAGTACATGAGATAGTAGAGGAAGCAAGACTGAGGTGGTATGGGCATGTAATGAGGATGTTGGAGTACATGAGATAGTAGAGGAAGCAAGACTGAGATGGTATGGACATGTAATGAGGATGTTGGAGTACATGAGATAAAAAAGGAAGCAAGACTGAGATGGTATGGTCATGTAATGAGGATGTTGGAGTACATGAGATAGTAGAGGAAGCAAGAATGAGGTGGTATGGGCATGTAATGAGGATGTTGGAGTACATGAGATAGTAGAGGAAGCAAGGGTGATATGGTATGGACATGTAATGAAGATGTTGGAGTACATGAGATATTAGAGGAAGCAAGACTGAGATGGTATGGTCATGTATTGAGCATGTTGGAGTACATGAGATAGTAGAAGAAACAAGACTGAGGTGGTATGGACATGTAATGAGGATGTTGGAGTACATGAGACAGTAGAGGAAGCAAGACTGAGGTGGTATGGGCATGTAATGAGGATGTTGTAGTACATGAGGTAGTAGAGGAAGCAAGACTGAGGTGGTATGGTCATGTATTGAGCATGTTGGAGTACATGAGATAGTAGAGGAAGCAAGACTGAGGTGGTATGGGCATGTAATGAGGATGTTGGAGTACATGAGATAGTAGAGGAAGCAAGGGTGAGATGGTATGAACATGTAATGAGGATGTTGGAGTACAAGAGATAGTAGAGGAAGCAAGACTGAGATGGTATGGTCATGTAATGAGGATGTTGGAGTACATGAGATAGTAGAGGAAGCAAGACTGAGATGGTATGGTCATGTAATGAGGATGTTGGAGTACATGAGATAAAAAGAAGCAAGACTGAGATGGTATGGTCATGTAATGAGGATGTTGGAGTACATGAGATAGTAGAAGAAACAAGACTGAGGTGGTATGGACATGTAATGAGGATGTTGGAGTACATGAGACAGTAGAGGAAGCAAGACTGAGGTGGTATGGGCATGTAATGAGGATGTTGTAGTACATGAGGTAGTAGAGGAAGCAAGACTGAGGTGGTATGGTCATGTATTGAGCATGTTGGAGTACATGAGATAGTAGAGGAAGCAAGACTGAGGTGGTATGAACATGTAATGAGGATGTTGGAGTACATGAGATAGTAGAGGAAGCAAGACTGAGATGGTATGGCATGTAATGAGGATGTTGGAGTACATGAGATAGTAGAGGAAGCAAGACTGAGATGGTATGGTCATGTAATCATCGAGATTATGTTTGGAGGTAAAAGACCACAAGGGAGACCAAGAAAGAGGTGGGAGGTACAGATAACAGCAAGTATGTGGGTGAGAGGAAAAGAATGGACGAGAGTAAAGAGGAAGGACAGAGGAAGATGAAGACATTTTAATTAACTGATCAGGCCACAGGCTGGAAACAATTGTTGATGATGATGTTTCCTACCCATTGCGTAGAGCTTTCCGTCCAGCACGGTGACACTTAGAGCACTTCTTGCAACACTGATACTGGACACAAACTCCCACGAGTCTTTCTCTGTGTCATAGCGCTCCACAGAACTCAGCTGGCTTCTCCCGTCATAGCCACCAACCACGTAGATGAATTGGTTCAGTGCTGCCACTCCTAAAACATGCACAGTTTGGAAGGTTTCTGTTATCTGAAGTGAGTTAAAGAAAATATGAGAAATAGTAACTATCGACATCAAAATTGTTTCAGAAATTACAATATCAAGTTACAATTTTTTTTAGTTCAAATTTGAATATCATGGTAAATATATATTGAAATAAACTCGAATTGAGCAGAGGAACCATATTTTTAAACAACAAGTGGTTAATTTTTTTGAGAAACTTCAAACTTTTTTATGTCATGGTTATTTAAGTTTGATGTTGTTTCGTTTCTTCTTAGAAAAATATATAATGTTCATAGAAATTAAATAAAATATTCTGAAATATGTGGGCTCATATTTATACACCCATAATAAAGTGTTATTAATATCGACATTCCATTTTTTCAATATGAAGCAAACTCGAATTGAATTTATATAGCCTAATCTTCTTGAAGTCAAATCGAAGTCTTACTGTTTTTTTGTTAGATTTTTTATGCCTGAAGAAATATTATATTTTTGTTATTTTATTTATATAACTTTTTGCATTAAAATTACTTGGAAAATGTTTTAATGCGCAATATTGTTTATAATATTCGATTTCAGTCTGATAAATCAAGTTATTATCACAACTTACAATTCAAATACAAACCCAAACAAATCTCAGATTCATTTCCCTGGAACCGCACCACCTGCAAAACCTGCACCATACATAAACCAACAATTCAATCTACAGCAACACAACTGAAATAAATTACCCTATAAAAGGCCGCCATACGTGTGATTTTGAAAACCTCATTTTCCAACTTGATTGTAACTCGTGCCAAGCACAATACATTGGTCTCATATCAGAAAAACTAAAGGTGGATATAAAAGGAACGAACACAATACATATACATTGCTGCCACTGGACAATTAAGTAATGGCTGCCTCTTGAAGAAAATTGTTCGTTACCGCCCATTCCCCTGACCTAGGTTTCATTCTATGTTTGTTCTGCATTGTGCGTTTCACACTCCTCCCTGATGAATTTTGATAGAATGAAACCTAGGTCGGGGGATTGGGTGGTAACAATTGATTTTCTTTAAGAGGCAGCCATTACCTCTTTGTCCAGTGGCAGCAATGTAAAGTGTGAACTGTCTTCTTTCCACTGTAAAAGCCATATTGTGTTTGTCCCCTTTTATATGTTTCTATCCAACTTTCCTCAACCTTTTTACACATATAATACCAATACCTCGTAAAGCAAAAAGAGATTTTACTTATAAAGGAACAGAAACACCAAGAAATAGAATGAATGATCATCGACATGACACGACAAATCGATAGCATCACATGCCGAAACCCATAATGTGGGCTATAATCATTGTTACACCACCAAGGTGGTGAAATCCCACAACAAAGATGTCTGCGACCCTTCACGACTGAGGATATGGGAATCAGCCCATCTACAGTATCCCCATGGCTTCTTTAGTGCTGACTGACAGTTCACAGCTGACTTAGGTATATACCTAAATTTTGACTGTCAGAAGTGACAGCTGCTAAACACATGTTTTTTGCAGATCATATGGTTCGGCGTAGGGATACATAATTTGGTCTGGTAGTTTTTGAAAGCCGTCAGCTCTCAGCTGTGAGCTGTCAGTCAGCACCAAAGAAGCCATGGGGCTACTGTATATGTCAACAAAAACAGACAGGCCCTGGTCTGACCTTAGGTAAAACCTATCCTTCCTACTAGCACACTTAATACTATTGTTTCAATATCACAACAATATTAATGATACAGTACATACCACAACTTTTAGTTTTTATATCTATCTATCTATTTAATCAAGTGTTGCCATTTATACAGTGAAATCGTAACTGAGAAACAATCAGTTGTCCTAAGAAGAATGGGTGAGAAGAGAACCATTTTGGATGTGATCCTTCGGTACAAGATAAACTGCATTACACACATCCTTAGGAGGAACTGTCTTCTGCGTGACGTCTTAAAAGGAAAGGATGAGGTGAAAGAGGAGCTTAGGAATAAGGAGGAGGCAGAGAACAGAGCGCATTGGCAGCTTAAGTTCACTGACAAAAGTCATTGATCTGTCGTAAGACAGAACACCTAATCATAAAATATATTTCTACTCCAGCATCACTAAACTAATAGCTGGCTGTCCCTCCTAACTTTAAACCATGATGACCTATCCAAGTGCTCTATTCCAAATAGTGATTTAATTACTTCATATTTTATTTCTCCATATGAATAGTGATTTATTAACCCATTCCCTTGCGCAGGCGTGAATTGACGTTTCATTGCAATAAGTGATTGTAATGCCATCTATCAATGAACCACTGCACTTTTAGCCAGTCTGAATACTTCATATTGAGGCTGATAGATGGAGCCACCAGTTCAATGCTATACAATGACCATGAATAAGGTATTAAATGAGAAAATGAGTAATGAAAATGTGTGTCAGATAAGAGTAAACAAGAAGAAAAATGGCTGCTGGGCCCGCGTATATCGCTATGCTAAGCAAGCAAGCCAAGGAATGGGTTTAGTACATCTCAGCTCAGAATAACAATAAATGAACATAAATTGAGTATTTTTACCGGCAATATTTTTTATTGGTAAATCTTAGTGATTGTCGAGGTTGGATTTTTTTTCTTAAGTGAAGTTGAAGCTGATGATCGTTTCGAAACGTTGTACACCCCTAGTTGACAGTAAAAAAATATGTTTATATTTTCTAAATGGTTTCCCAAATGTCCGTTTGTAATAAAATCTTGGTATGGGTGCACATGTGCAAGTTACCTGCTCCACTTCGATGTGTGGACATGGGAGCCACCATGGTCCATGCGTTGTTCTCGGGGTGGTAGCACTCAACACTGTTGAGACGGTTGGTACAATCATACCCTCCCACCGCATACAAGAGCCTGTTGACCACTGCTACGCCCACACCCAGTCGTTTGGTGTGCATCGGCTTGATGCTGGACCACCGATCCTCGTCAGGGTCGTATCTATTGGTGTTCACACAAGACAGGAGGCTCTATTACACTTGACAATGATACATTCTCTCTTCAAGGGCTCTATTACACTTGACAATGACACATTCTCTCTTCAAGGGCTCTATTACACTTGATAATAACACTCTCTCTCTTCAAGGGCTCTATTACACTTGACAATGTCATATTCTCTCTTCAAGGGCTCTATTACACTTGACAATGACACATTCTCTCTTCAAGGGCTCTATTACACTTGATAATGTCACATTCTCTCTTTGGGTGTGCAGTAATTAAATCAGAGAGTAGCAAGGCTGTTTACTTTTAAGTGCTTGAATAAGATATTAGCATGCACTTAATGAACAAAAAACCAATAGTCTAAGTTTCGAAAAGATTTTCTCCGATTAAATGCCAGAAAACAAAGACCAAAATGTCCTAATTTAGCAACTTTACAAACATTAATTATTCGTGTTAACTATTGTTTTTACCATCGCGTCATATTACTTGTTTGGGTTATACCCATATGCACTCATAACGCTAATGTGTGAGGAATTAGGAAGGTGATTTTAGAGAGAGTGTACCCCTTATTGTGTGGAAGGAGAGAGGAAAGCTAACACCCTCCCAGTTATCGGCACTCCTGTCTATTACGAGAGTGACAACTTAGACCAAGTGACACCAAAGCTGGTGTTAACATTTAAGATATATTTTGACTGGTGTTGTTGCTACACCTAATTAAATTATCCAAGACAACTTTTTCTCAAACCCCAAACTGAGAGGACTCACCGCTCTACGCTGGGGTGGCACTCTGTGCCCGCTGACCCGCCCACAGCGTACAGGAGCCCGTCCATGACTGCGACGCCCACCCTGTTCCGCGGCACTGACATGGGACTGCAAGGCCTCCACTGATCTGTCGCGGGATTATATCGGTCCACCCAGTCTGAATCGTAGCTGCTACCTGGAGAATTATTGCGGCCACCCACGGCGTAAAACATGCCCTGTAAACAACAAACACGGCATAAAACATGCTCTGTAAACAACAAACACGGCTTAAAACATGCCCTGCAAAAAACAAACATGGCATAAAACATGCTCTGCAAACAACAAACACGGCATAAAACATGCTCTGTAAACAACAAACACGGCTTAAAACATGCCCTGCAAAAAACAAACATGGCATAAAACATGCTCTGCAAACAACAAACATGGCATAAAACATGCTCTGCAAACAACAAACACGGCATAAAACATGCTCTGCAAACAACAAACACGGCATAAGACATGCTCTGCAAACAACAAACACGGCTTAAAACATGCTCTGTAAACAACAAACACGGCATAAAACATGCTCTGCAAACAACAAACACGGCTTAAAACATGCCCTGCAAACAACAAACATGGCATAAAACATGCTCTGCAAACAACAAACACGGCATAAAACATGCTCTGCAAACAACAAACACGGCATAAGACATGCTCTGCAAACAACAAACACGGCTTAAAACATGCTCTGTAAACAACAAACACGGCTTAAAACTTGCCCTTCAAACACAAAACGGCATAAAACATCCTGCAAAAACAAAACGATAAAACATCTCGTAAACAACAACACACATAAAACATGCTCTGCAAACAACAAACACGGCATAAAACCATGCTCTGCAAACAACAAACACGGCATAAAACATGCTCTGCAAACAACAAACACGGCATAAGACATGCTCTGCAAACAACAAACACGGCTTAAAACATGCTCTGTAAACAACAAACACGGCTTAAAACATGCTCTGTAAACAACAAACACGGCATAAAACATGCTCTGCAAACAACAAACATGGCATAAAACATGCTCTGTAAACAACAAACACGGGTTAAAACATGCCCTGCAAACAACAAACATGGCATAAAACATGCTCTGTAAACAACAAACACGGCATAAAACATGCTCTGTAAACAACAAACACGGCTTAAAACTTGCCCTTCAAACAACAAACATGGCATAAAACATGCTCTGCAAACAACAAACACGGCATAAAACATGCTCTGTAAACAACAAACACGGCTTAAAACATGCCCTGCAAACAAACACTGGCATAAAACATGCTCTGTAAACAACAAACATGGCATAAAACATGCTCTGTAAACAACAAACACGGCTTAAAACATGCCCTGCAAACAAAACATGGCATAAAACATGCTCTGTAAACAACAAACACGGCATAAGACATGCTCTGCAAACAACAAACACGGCATAAGACATGCCCTGCAAACAACAAACATGGCATAAAACATGCTCTTTAAACAACAAACACGGCATAAGACATGCTCTGCAAACAACAAACACGGCATAAGACATGCCCTGCAAACAACAAACATGGCATAAAACATGCTCTGTAAACAACAAACACGGCATAAGACATGCTCTGCAAACAACAAACACGGCATAAGACATGCCCTGCAAACAACAAACATGGCATAAAACATGCTCTGTAAACAACAAACACGGCATAAGACATGCTCTGCAAACAACAAACAAGGCATAAGACATGCCCTGCAAACAACATACAACTTTATTTATCGTAGTGACCCAAAAATAAGCCTCAACCTAAAAATATGATCCCTGTGGAAAGGAAAGGAAATATTTGTGTCTGTAAATGATTCCCCTTTTAAACTAATCAAACAAACCCTATTTCCTTACCTTTTGTAGGTATCACAACAAAACCAAAAGATCTATCAATACAATTCCAAACTTAGTAAACAAATACACTAAATTCTTACTACAATAGAATAACAGAAGCCAACAGACAGCAACCAAAATTCAGTAGCGACTATAGAGGGTAAAACATAAATCTCTAAGAGACCCTTAAAGACATGAGTGTGGAACCATTTTATTTATTTTTTTATTTGACTTTTATTTGAGTGTTGTTCTCAATTTTTAAATTGTGTTTTATAAGTGTTATTTCTAATTTAAAAACTGATATTTCTATTGTTTAACTTTTTTTTTCAAAAGTATTTACTCTTTATAAAAATTAGTGTCATTCATATTTTAAGAACATATGTTTTAATATACTTTAACATTTTAAAATCATGAATATACTCGAACATGACTCGAACTCGGGAACTTTTACAAAATCCTCGACTCGAATGAGAAAACCCAAGCTCGCAGACTCCTAATACCCAGGAGTTTGACCCCCCCCCCCACCAAGTCAGGTTTAAAAAGAATGACCCCTGACAGAATACCTTAAGGAATGCTCCGCCCAGTCCGGACCGTGGTACCGTAAGTTTCGACAGCTGGGCCCAGGTCTTGTCATCAACGTTGTACCCTTCCAAGATGTCGAGTGAATGGCGCAAGTAGCCGCCGGCTATATATATGATTCGTCGAGTGTTGGGTGTCCTCTCTTTGATACAGGGTTTCTTATGCAGGGTCAGGTCCTGAAAATCAAAACTTTACGTTAAGGGGTGAGCCAAGTCCACTTTATCAACTCAAGAGAAAAATCGAAGAGAAAAAAAATTATGAAATGATCTCGAAGCCAAATTAAAGTTTGTGAGTTAAAAAAAATAATTTTTTTGGGGGGGCTCATCACATCTTACTACCCCTTTGTTTCATGTGTACATATGTACTAGGCTATACTAATGTGTTAAGGATGAGGAATGTTGAATTTAGAAGAAATGTAACTGCATCTGCATGGAAGGAGTTTAGATAGTCAACCAGTAACCCCCCCTCCCGTGCACATAATTGGGATTTGAGCCCCGAACGCCCTGTCATCGAAAGTCCAGTCTATTGCGAGAGCGATGCTTTAGAACAGGTGTCGGCAACCTTTTTAGGTTCCGATCAATTTTTATATTTATCAAAGGTCCCGTTATCACCTTTCGTTTCTTCACTCTACTTTTATTTTTTTCTATACATCTTGTATTTATTCCTTAAATTCAACATTTCCTTCAATACTTACATCCCTGCCTTTATATAAAAAAATAAAATGTACATTTGGTTTATCTCGACAGGTAGCAGTCTTACCTTGACGGACTACACTATGACCTTATCTTATAAGCTGTACCATAGTTGAATAACACAAGGTAAACTTGCCTTTTCGTGAGGGTATAGTTTCCTTAAGCGATCGACTGAACATTGCTGCAAGATCGACAAGTCAATCGCGATCAACATGTTGCTGACACCTTGCCCTAAGCCATTCGACCACTGAAGCAGGTCTCTTCCCTGCATACCCTTAAGGGGTATTAAGACAAGGTCGGAAAATTAATATTACAATAATGATTCATCTATAAAAGGGGCTACCAACTTAAAAGTGCCCGAGGGCCACAATTAAATTCACGAGTCTAGTGGTGGCTGACATCATCGTCGAATGGAAGGAAATGTGATTGGTGTGAAAAAAAGTTATTAAAATATAGTACAATTAAGTTTATTAGGTACTGAATGAGCATCTGTTGGCGCGTTCATGGATTTTTCCCCACGCAAGTTAAAACTTTTCATCTCTCTCGCCTAAAAACATAAGTTTTACTCCAGTATAATTACATTTCCAAGAAACTTGATGGGCCGAAAAGAAAAAGGCATCATGGACCGCAAGTTGGAAGCCCCTGATCTATAGCAAATAGTTTACAAAATTGGTCTTAAAATCTAATTTTGTGCGCGGCTGTACGAAGCTTCTGTCGGACGTACCTTGAATATCTGTGCTAGGTACTCTCTACAGGCCGGCAACTTCTTAGAACGTCGCAGTTCTTCATCTGGTCCCGCAGGAAGTCGGGCGTGAGGTACTGGCATCGCACGGCGTACAAGATGTGCTCCATGCGCGGTAACGCTTCTCCTCGTCGTACTTGACCCACTTGAGGACAGCGTTGTACACCTGGCGTTCATCCTGGACATTCAACTCGATCCTTCTTGATGAGAGCGACGAGCTGGATAGCCGACAGTTGCAAGAACTCTTCTTCTTGACAGATCTGTCGACAGCAACGACAGTCAAGAGTTTGTTGTATTTAACAGAACAAACACGCGCCGTCTCCATGATTTAACCTTAGATAACTTAATTAATTCAAAATAAATACCTTGAGCACCTAAATTTTTCAATCAACCAAAATCCAATCTTTTATTAATAAAAAAACCACTTGTTTGTAAAAGTTATAATATTAAATTATAAGTTCTAATAAAATGTATAAATGACATTGAACCTATAAACAAAAACACTTATAATATTTTATTAACACAAAATCATACTTAAATAATAATTAAGATAAATAGTAGCCAATTCAAATATAAAAATACTATGCTAAAAATTGTAGGTATGAGGGGTAGAGTTTAGTGGAAATGAAGTCACATGTGAGTAAAGGACGAACCGGAAACCGTTTTAGGAAAAACAGCCCTTATTGCGCCCTGCTAGGATTCAAACCCAGCCTCCCTATCACCGGGAAAACCAGACTAAATGGGCTTAACTTAACAAAAAATTCAGGGGAGCAGGTTTGAACAGGGAGGGCCAAGGTTACATCCTGACAATTCATGGCATATTATAAATGTAATTTTAAATCCCTCTCCAGGTATATGCTAGTGCAATTTTGTAATTCCCCTTCCTTATTTTTTTTTTGTCCATGAGTTAGATAAGCTGTGAATAAGCCGAGTGGACAGTAAGACTAACTAATTCGACACTTTCCTAGATTACTAAGATATGGTACCTTATGGTTAAATTAGAGTTGGACCTGATCTTTAACTGACACCAACGCTTCAGAGGCAGCGGTAGCCGACACCTGACCATTTTAGTGCCACACCTGTAACTTATTCATGCCAGAGCGCCAGGCCTGTTTAAGATTGTGTGCTAACAATGCCATGGCCATTCATAATTTTTTTTGAGGTTATAGAAGAAATATGCCAAATTGTTGTTTATGAAGTGATTTTTTTTTAAAGATTGCTCATCATTTTTATATACAAGAGAATCCACTTTACTCCATCTATCAGGTAACACCAGAACTAGTGTAAATCTGGATAGTTATTGCATTGATTGGCTCTCCCACTTTTAAACGAGAGAAGAGAAAGGGGGGGGGGGGGGGGATCAGATTGGCTCTTAGCACTGTAAAGTTTTTTAAAGACATGAACCTTAAAAACCAGCAAATATTCTAGATTGTCAGTTATTTAGGTCAGTTACCGGGACTGTACAGAGGCAGGAGCGTGGGTAAATGGCGTAAATTACTTTTTTTGCTCCATACGGAATGGCTGCCACTATTACTTTGATAGACCCTACATGGTTTACATGTTAAGTGTTCCTAGTCGCTCTACAACTCTTTGGTCCAAGGACATTCCTCCTTGTGATGAATCTGAAAACGGACAAAACTCACAATCAAATAGAGAACCAGAGTAAACTTCTGCAATTGGTCATAATTAAATAATAAAATTTTTTTTAAAAAAAGTGCATTTGTAGTCTAACTCGTAACTTTCTTGTTAGTATGGATTGCCAATGACGAGGAGATCTGGGTTCGGACCCCTAAAGAATATACTGAGGGTATTTTTACCTAAATGGTTCTCCACTCTCCATTCATACAAATGTGGAGACGTTTATCTTAATTCTATCCTCCCTAACCCATTAGCGTAGTCCCAAACTGATACTAAGACACAATATAAAAAAATAAAATCTACTTTTTTTTTTTTAAGTAGAGCTAAATAAAATGGAATACGCAAAAAATAAACTATTTTAAATACAGAGCTTGTGTTATATAGTATCGTAAAAAAGGATAAAAAACTCCTCTTAATGAACAAACCTGTGTAAATGTTGCACAATAAATTGGTTCGCCTTGTGATACAAGTCTTTGCAACCATGCTGTTCCGCAAAGTTGGCAATCCCGATCGCATTCGTCGGGTCCAACTGTCTCTCCAAGAACACGCAGCATGCGTCTATAACGTTGGTCACCTGGGATCGCATAAAACAAAACACCTTCTTAATTGGACAGGCAAGAATAATCTAAATGGCAATACATTCTTAAATGCTTGAAACAAAAATATGAGCATGGATTTAAATAGAAAGTAAAATGAATACCAAGCCTTTATATTGTCATGTTTTACTAAAAGGAGTATAGCTAATGTTGATCTAACAGTGTTCCTCAATCTTTTTATAGATAGCTTCCTTTTCACAACATCCTTATGCCCAGGAGTTATAGAAGTCAAGGACGCACTTAAGAACCCATCTCTCAGCCGACTAACCATGATACTAGATACAGCTCGACGCTCGAACCAGAAAATATAACAAAATATCGTTTTCTGTATTCTTCACTTGAATCCTAATTGGGTGTTCAGAGGTGTTTTTTTTCCTAAATAGTTTCCCAATCTTTCTCCACGCAAGTGGGGGTATATCTCCTCCAAACTCTACCTTCATCCAACCTATTCATGCATACCTAATCGTGCCATTTCTTTACGAGGTAGGCAAGAAACTGTGCCTATAGTCCAATCCATCCTCACTAACTTTCTCCACACTTCCTTATCCTTGCATACTCCCTTCGCTTACAACAAAATCCGTATTCTGAGTCATACATATGCTCTTTTATTCTTAAAACACATTTGTCTACAACATTTAGTCCCATCTTATATGCCCTACCTCTTCCTTTTGATTCACACACTCTACCTTCATATATTTGCTTCATCACTCGATCCACACTCATCCTCTAAACATTCCCAAACCAATGTAAGACGCTTCTTTCACACTGATCAATTGGATTCCCTTTCAAACCGCACTAATTCATTACTTACTCTGTTCATACGAGTTTTTCCAATTACGTTTCTTAGCTATCTCATTCCAACCACATTCTCCTTGCTCTTGTGTTTCTCTTGACAAACCCAAGTTTTGCGATCTTTACATCTTTAGCTACTACTTCATTATTTGCAATAGTCTACATACATCCAACTATTCTCTGAGATGCATTCACCCGTTTGTTGATTTCACCATTTTTACACAACATTCTGTCCAGATACTCTAAATCATTCACTTGTTCTTACAGTTTTCTATTTAAATATTAAGCTGACGATCATTTCCTGATCTGTCGTCCTCAAAAACTATCACCTTAGTTTTGAAGATCCATTTTGCCTGTCGCCATTAGCCTAATTAACATATTAATGTAGTGATATTAGGGTGAGGGGAAAAAAAGGGGTGATTTAATCAACTCTTGATAAATTTATTATCAAGAGTTGATTAATCAATCATTAAGAGCCACAAAATAGACTTCTACATGAAACAAAGACTTATAATGCCATGCACAGAGTTATTAAAAACACAATTTTTAATAACTGTGTGAACCAATGGTTTGAAGCAGTGTTGTTAGATGTCAGCACAAGAGCATCGCAACTGACCTGAAACATTGTGGCCGCGGGAAGGAGTTGACACACGGTCACCTCGGTCACTCTGATCTGCCCCGTGTACATGAAGTACATGAGTCTGGCCATGGCCGTGGGGCAGACTCCTTGGAGCTTCACTCGCGCCATCTCACACTCACGCAGACCCCCGGTAAACATAGCCTGTAACAAACAGTCACTTGTTTATGTTGAGGGTGGACATTGTCTGGCGTTGTTCCATTTGAAGTCCCAGGGAGATGTTCACAGCACCTTTGTACAACCCTACCGCTAAGCTTTACCTTCACAAGAGTGGGAAACATATTGTTTCGATCCGATTGCATCTCAGTGTTTGAATTAGCTTCCCCTGCGGATTGCGATAGACCTAACTTCGGAACCATTTCCTGTATCTATTGAACTTGCCCCTTGTAGCAGAGATGGGTTATGAAAGATGGATGTACTAGTGTATATATAATTTTCTAAACGCTCTTAGGTAATACATTAATTTATAGTTGATGATAATAATAGATGTTATTAATGTTTATTATTATTATTATTATTAGCACCGCGTCTTATTACCCGTTCGGGTTATACGCACTTACGCTAATGTGTAATGGTAGGATGATTGTGAGATGAAATGGATGACCTACAGTTTAACGTGGGATCCGAACCACGGTGGAGGACTGGCATTCCTCACATTCACAAGTTGTGATTAATACACGTCTTGTCAGAGGTGAAGGAAAGGTTTGGCAGTCAGATAAATCTGTGCCGGGACTGAGGATTGAACCCCGGACCCCCAGCACAGAAGTCCGACACCTTACCCCTATTAATGTTAATTAAAGTAGGCTACTGTATGGAGGTCTATCATAAATAGCAGAATCAAACAAACAAAATGATAGCTATGCTTGTGTAAGCTATAGGGTTGAGAAAAAAAACTAGCCATTTTTAAGATACAAGCTAGACAGCTAAAAAAGTTATTAAAATCTACTTTTACGTGTTCATACATCAAGTCATGTCATCTACGTCTGTCAATTTTGATAGATATTACTAATACCTTGTAAAATAAAAATAATAATATGTAACAAAATGCTACCAATGTTGACTGTAAGAAAATATGTTTGTATTTTCTAAAAATGTCTTCAAGCCAAATAAATTCCTAGCAAGTCATTTTTTTATTTATTTTAGCATCGCATTATATACGCTTAAATGTACTAGTTACGCTAACAGTTTTAGGGATTAGGGAGGTTATATTTAGAGGAAGTGTACCCACATGTGTGTGTGTGTGGAGAGTGTAAAACCATTTTAGAAAAACCACCCTCAGTACATCCGACCGAGATTCGAACCGTGATCTCCCCGTCTTTGGCAGTCTAGTCTACTGCAAGAGTAGCACCTTAGACCATGCAGCCATCAAAGTGAGTAATAAGTTATAAATTTCATAAATATTTTTAGATTTTTTTTGTTTGTTATGATACATTTAAGGGACGTATCTGTTAGATATTAAATAATCAATATTTGAAAATGTCTGTTCACCACAAGAACATGCGAGAGTATGTAGGCTATGTGAAAAGGGGTATTGGGGTATATCTTACCTTGAAGTAAGGGCTGGCCGCAGCTAGAACGACCTTGTGGGCGTGAAAGAGTTCAGTGCCCACCTCGAGTATGACGTCTGTCAGCATGTGATGACTGCGCATCATAAACATCATCTAGCACACATTCGCCAACATTAGTTCAAACACCGTTCAAAATAATTTGTGAACTAATATTAGAAGGAAGGGATGAGAGAATAAATTAAAATGATATCCTGCGGATTGGTGAGAGGATATTATATGGCTAAGTTAGCAGAAGTAGTACCAGGCGTTGACAGAGGTTACGCTTCTTTGCTTCAAACAGATAGGGGGGGGGGGGGGGGGGAAATCTTTATTTCGTTTTCTTCCGACACTGTTTTTAATCAATTTAAAAAAAATCTAATCATAAGTTTAAAAATCCAACTTCGAGGTGCACAGGTTTGTACTAATTTTAAAATGTCAGCCCTCTGAGCGTGATGGGCACTCAGTTCACATGACAAACAAACTCTTCATTTTGTTAATTCTTTTAAGAAGTTCTGAAGTTTATGAAGTAGATTACAATAATAGGCAAAATGTCAGGGCAGGTTTGTCAAAGAATCCAAATTAACTGAATGTCAGAAAAATGTTCTTTTTGTTAGAAAAAACAAAACATGGCTTGGAATGGAGCCATATCGACCGAGAGGTCGCTGTTTGTTGGCAAAGAGAGTGCCAACGAACCCTCCAGCCGTTAATCTCAGTTTTCTAGACCAGAGCCGCTACCTATTTATTCCAGTAGCTATTCATTTGTCCTCGCGAAGCTGAGACGACCCCATTTCGGCCCCCGCAGCTTCAGAGAAAATCTGTAAGCACCGAGGATTGAACCCGAGACCTGTACTAATGTATAATTATCTGTACTAGGTACCAGAATACTTTAATTACTATTCGATTCTTGATAATGTGTTGTTTGTGATTAATTGCAATTTGGTAATGTTATGTTAAAAAATTAAATATGTTTTGAAATTCCGTATATAAGGTACTATCTCCGTCCAGCTGTACGGATTACTTGCCCAACAACTTAAGTCTGATTTTCAAAGGAAGCTCGTTATTTGAAAACTGGAAACTCATAATGACACAGTGGTGGGAAAATAAAAATTACAATTTTATTCAAATTCTTAGTTTCACCTTATTAATAATGTAAAGATAAATGATAGACTACATTATTCCATTAAGGAAATAGACCTGAAGTACATTCCCCATCCAATTTTCCTTGGTTAACAGCTCAAAAAGTTACTAGAAAAAGTCCTTAATGTATCCCTATGCCAACAGTTGACATCTGTCACTTTGGATGACTGTAATGTGAACAGATGGTAACGTATGAATGTGATAATTAACCACAGTAATTTAAGCCAATTATTATTTATATTTATTTGAGGTCAGACACAAAGCTTATTCATCATTTTATTCCACTTAAAAAAAATATTATTCCACAAAAGCTCTTAACAAATATAGCTAAAAAATGACACCCAACAAATTTGAGTCCTGCGATTGACCATCATGCAATCAAGTTGGTATTTACAAGGGTGCACCCACCAGTTGATACAGATATTTTATACAGTTCAATATTTCTAAATACGATAAAATAATCAGAAATTAATTTATTATATATATAAAAAAAGGACAAGTATTTTCTCTTTTCCAAGTAAATACGATACGTCTATTAAAAGGTATTGATGTATGCACTATATTGCACATCATAGATAACATTCCAAAATGAAGAATAAGTACTTTCAATTACGTTTAAAATATTGTTTTGGGTTGGGTAAGAATAAATTATTAAAAGTAATGAAATAGTGTGATAAAACTTAAGTTTACGTTATCTTTTGCAAATGTTGGCAAACTAAAACCTAAACATATGATTTTTCAACTGTCATTCAGGTAAAAAGCTATGGTTATCTTGGAAGCTTCTGATAACTTTTTAGATTAATTTCATAATTAGTAAATAAATCAAAACATATTTATAGAAAGCCAAATTTCAGTGGTTGTATCTGAATTTAATCTCGAGGATCGTTGAAAGGATCCTTGAGTTAAAGACTTGATGAATTTACACTCCATAAACACTTTCTATCGAAGACTGCATCAGCCAATAGGAACAGCAATGAGCTTTGCTACATCCTTGGGACCCCAGTGCTGCTCCCTACCAATGATCTTAGAAACTAATGCCAAATGTCATCTATCAGACCCAATGAAAATAAATGTGTTTGATATCGGCACCATTTTATTGTTTGTGTTGACTGTTTTTCCATCGTTTTATGAAAATTAAAGCATGCCTGCCCATAGACAATTCGCTAATATTTTCAGTGATAATAAATGGTAAGAGTAGGCCCCTAGATTAAATAATCAACTTTTCAAACTAGCCAACTTCTTGATATTATATTTAAAAAAAGTGTCTGCTTTATAAAGCCATATATGTATTTTAAAATGGTGCGCAACATAAATTTCTGAGTTCTAGCAGATGAAAAGGAGAATGATAGAACAATTGCCAGTCAAACTCCACACCAAGGAAATGTCGACAACATATTGCTTCCTTGGACTTAAGTGTGTGTGAGAGGGTGCATCGGTAGCCTTGGTGACAACTCCGACAGATCTACACTTGGTCACGTGATTATCGATGTAAGTGGCAAGGGTATATTATATCAAGGTGACAGCGCATAAGTAGGAGGTATTCGAATACAACCATAGACTTTCAATCAATGTCGGTTTTCGAGAATTGGCTTCTTATAAAAATCAGGGTATCGGCCTAGCAAATGAACCGAGCTAATTAATATTGTCATTGATTGTGGATGTGTAATATTACCTTCATGGACTCCTTTGCATAATTAGCCATGCAAAACGTCATGTCACCAAGATCACTTGCTTTATCCATTATTAACGAACATGACTGGGGTAGAGGGGCAAAGCATTCCCCTTTATTATTCCCCAGATTGTTTACATCTGGTGATCCCAGATAGTCCTCTTCAGCATCCATTGTTGTGGCCTGCACTTTTAGCCCGATAGTAAATTAATGTGCAGCTTTCCTGCACTTGCACTTTTTGAAATGTTGACCTGCCATTCTCAAAAACAGCGAGGGCAAGTAATATAATTGTAAATTATCACAACTTCTTTGACGAATAGATAAGTAGGCCTAGTTAACGTATCTATTATTCACAGTCCTTCTTTATCGATAAGCTAATAATGGAACAAAAACACATAAATTAAGTCACAAAAGCCTCGACATATTACTTTTTAATTCCCAAAAGACACCTGATTTTTACTAGAGGCCTATATAATTGACAAAATAAACACAACACACATTGTTATTAACATAACCCGTTTATTAATTTTAAACACTGTTGCTCAAGCTCACTTAACATTGAGAAATTTTGCCAAGTCATGTTTTGTGTTTTTCCGCAAGTTATGATGATGAGGAGAGATTCATAAAGGTGTTATCTTCATTAAGTCTGAATCTTACCATGAGATGGCAGCACAAGCCACGTTTACAACATGAACAGTTATCAAACGTCCATTATGAACAAATTCAAGATCAAACAAGAGAAATTTTATTTTATCACTATTAAATCATTCTCAGAGATAATTTACGTCTATTATAAATTCGCTGTGGTGGGCAAAGGTGGAAAAGATAAGTTTTGCAAATATGTACTAAGCAATGATTCAAATAAATTAATATGTTTTATTGCTGCACTTTCCATATTCTTAGCTTACAAGAAAATGTAGTAACTACCCGCATTAGTATCGATGGAATGAAAAAATAACTCCAGAAAACCCCTTTCAGATTTCAAACACCGACCTCCCAGTCAGGGTCGTATTCATGTATTTATTTCGTGGGGATTTGATCCTGAAATTATTATTATTAATTTTTATCACCGCGTCTTACAACTCGTTCGGGTTATATGCTTATGTACTAGCTACGCCAAGGGTTTTAAGGATTAGGGAGGTTATATTTAGAGGAAGTGCACCCACGTTTGCGTGAAGGGAGAGTGGAAAAATACCTCAGTACACCCGACCGAGATTCGAACCTCCGTCATCGACAGTCTTTAACATTATATCAATCTTGAACTAAAAGTTTTGTTTTAAACATAATCTGGGTTAAAGTTCCTATAAATTTCATAACCCTCCAATAAACAGCTCGTCTAGCCATGTAGGATAGATACACAAATATATCAATAGGTACTTTGGGGGGGGGGGGGCGGAGAGGGTTTGAACACCCTAAACACACCCACACACCCACTCGGTACGACCCTGCTGTTTTCACCGGCAAATCAGACTGGATGAGACTGATGCCTATGTCCTCGTGCCCATCGATGCGGCCAGTAGCCAATTAATATAAATATCGATATATTTATATCCTGACATCTTAGCTCAGTTGGTAACGTGTCTGTCCACTGAGATAAGGGTCTCTGATTCGATTCCCGGCATGGCTTAAAAACTTATCGTTGGTAAAAAATGTTTTTGTTTTTCCCTTTCACAGTGATGAATTAACGGTAGGGGGGCTGGGTGTTGTGTCTGTTATAGAGCTGTTAAGTTAGTTTATAAGTCGTGTACTGTTATACTCAGTTGGTTTAGAAAGTGCGCGTTGAATACTTCAAATAAAATATACCATTATAACAGCGCACGCACCCACTTAGGTGGCCGCATGGTCTAAGCTGCTACTCTCGCAGTAGACTAAGAATACGGGGATATCGAGGTTCGAATCTCGCTCGGGTGTACTGAGGGTGTTTTTTTTTTACTTAAATGGTTTTCCTCACTTCATCCATGCAAACGCAGGTACACTTCCTTTAAATATAACCTTTCAAATCCCTAACGCATTAGTGTAATCAGTGTATGAGCGCAGGCCCGGATTAACCCTTTTGGGGGCCCTGTGCCAATAGAAACTTGGGGCCCTTAGAAGTTATAGTTCCCCAATGAATGATTATGAATCTTAGATATGCATCATACATGGATAGTTTTATTTAGAAACAAACTTTTTTTATTGCAAACGTTTAGCCGTGAGTTTTTTTTAATAATAATAATAATAATAATAATAATAATAATAATATTTAGCACCGCGTCTTACTACCCGTTCGGGTTATACGCTTAAGTACTAATTACGCTAATGGATTTTGAATTGGGAGGGTTGAATTTAGAGGAAGTGAACCCACTTGCGTGGAGGGAGAGTGGAAAACCATTTAGGAAAAACCACTCCAGTTCACCCGACCGAGATTCGAACCTCGATCTCCCCGTCCTCGGCGGTCGAGCTCAACACGACTAGCGCGTTAGCCAACTACGCCACCGAGGCGGGTTTGTTACTAACATAATCATTATTAATAGTATAGTAACTGTCAGGGGCGCAACAGAAATTCTTCTTAGGGTTCCAAAGAGTAAAGAAGTTAGAGGTCGATAGTCAATCCAATCCAGTATTCGTATAATACTCATACTTTGAACAGATCACTTATATATACACAGACTATGCTGAGATATTGGGTTATTTTCAACCACTGCTTTAAGGTGATTTAACAATGATAAATCATTGCCTTTTTACTTAATCTTTTATCTATAGGCTACTTCATGTTCGCCAGAGGAGGGTCCGGATCCACTGGACCCTCCTTGTGTGCGCCACTGGTAACTGTTAAACTATACAAGGGTGGATTATAGTATTGTAAATTAATAGCTAATAGTATAATAATACTGGACATTATCTCGTTATAGACTGTTTCAGTGTAATTACGTTTTATGTAGGTCCGCCATCTGCAGATAAAGTAGTAATAGTATTAGTAGACTATAGTAAAAAAAGTATTTTATTATTATTATTTTTTTTTTTTTTTGCGTTTTTCTCACTCGCATTTAATTAATTCTTTAGTATTAATAATTTTATTATTTTACCTCAAATTATTGTCAATAGAAAATCAATGTTTAATTAATTCTTTAGTATTAATAATTTTATTATTTTACCTCAAATTATTGTCAATAGAAAATCAATGTTTATTTTTCCGTCAAAATTCAACGGTACCGTTTGCAGGTATGTAGTATTTTCGGTTTGCCAAAAGCAAAGCTCGCGTTAATTTTTAAGCACAGACTGTCGGGCTGCACGTAATACCAGGCTACAAGAGCCCTTCGATTAGGGGGTTTCTAGATTAGTTTGGGATAAATTTTACGAAATAACAAAAAAAAAAAAAATATTGAAATATCACAAAATATAAGTCAAAGTGATTTATTTGCCAGGCGGGTGGGGGCCTATGTGCATGACACACTTGGTACATGCCTCAGTCCGGGCCTGCATGAACGTATGAACCTGAACGGGTAGTAAGACGCGGTGCTAAAAAAAATAACAAAAAAAAATAGCGCACGCCTATGATAAGACACCTATGTACCAAATTGCAACGAATATGACATCTAGAAAAGTTACTAGATCTACTTTCACGTGTTCATACGTCAAGTCATGTGATCTACAGCTGTCACTTTTGATAGATATTATCAATACTAAAGTGATACAGATTATTTGAGATATGATTGGTATTTATAGCCCCGTGATCGAGCGCCAATTATTACGATACGGAATTATTATGTGATATTTTAATTGAATAAATATGACTTTTAATGTTGCTCACAATTTATTAAAGTGATTTCATCTTGGTACTAAAAAGATATTATGTAAAATTATACAATATTCGTTGAACTACAAATTATTTACTCGCTAACATTGTCTGTGTACTCTATGGACTTCAGTTAGTGGCACTGTTGTGTTCATACGCACAAACGGCTTATATATGACCTACCCCTTGCCTCTTGGCCCTCTCGTGACCAGTGTCAAAACCAACTAATCAAAAGCGTCCTGGAGACAGGTGTTGTGAAGACTAGCTTCCTATCGGGTAGAGGGAGCTAGCGTGACTTGCTTGTTTTTGTAAACCCTACGAGTTGCTTTATGAAAGAAAAAAATAAGTTTTAATGGTGCAATCCTTCGACATTATTTCTGAAAAGCGCGTTATTCTCCATGGATGAAGTCACAAAAGTATATTTTACTTACAATACTTTAAAGAAAAATGCACTTCATCCATGACTTTTTTATAATATTTGAGAGGGGTCCAAATCAGTATCAATACAATACCGGTACTTATCAGCCCCCCCTTATTAAAATGCATTTTTTTAAATGAAAACTCCAATTGTGTATTTTTTGCTGTTGTTAATTTTTATGAAAAAATAAAATTGTATATTTGTGACTTGGCTACAATTTGCTACTAACAACTTGGACTCATCAATGTCAGAGTTAACAAAGATAAAAATGATAAAATGTAGATTTCCTCCCATTCCTCTTCATCAGCTTTCTTTTAATTTTGTTCTGTTCAATAAACTTGTGAAATATATCTTGTTTCTTTTAATGAGTTCAGCAACAACTTTTTTTTCATAAATTTTTTATTGCTAAAATTGGCTTTTGAAACTCATATAATTAGCTCAAAATTATGTTCAAATGCTCTAAAATTCTCTCCCTTAAGGTTAAATTCCTGAAATCTTTTTTTCGTCGAGGTGTGAGGGGGTGGCGTGCAACACCCCTATCATTATTATTATTATATTATTATTATTATTATTATTATTATTATTAATAATAATAATAATAGCACCGCGTCTTACTACCCGTTCGTGTTATACGCACTTACGCTAATGTGCAATGGTAGGGTGAATGTGAGATGAAATGGAGGACCTACAGTTTAACGTGGGATCCGAACCACGGTGGAGGCCTGGCATTCCACACATTCACAAGTTGTGATTAATACACATCTTGTCAGAGGTGAAGGAAGGGTTTGGCAATCAGATAAATCTGTGCCGGGACCGAGGATTGAACCCCGGACCCCCAGAGCACAAGTTAGACACCTTACCCCTAGACCGCCAGGTCACCCACACCCCTAGCAGATGGGACTACAGTCCACTCCCTATTTGGAAATCACACATGGGCGCCCTTGCTCTTGGAAAGTAGATTATCCCCCACAGTAATGAATTCTCCTTCCCGAAACTTGTTTCTGTTTTTTTCAGGCTCTTGGAGCTTTTACTCGAAAAGAGTGAAATGTTTGTTATGACGTTATGAGGGTTCAGAGGGTAGGGAGAGAACGGGGTGGAGGAATTCATGGTTTGGGGCTGAAAAAAACCTTCTAAACCCTCCCCCAAACCTACCGACAGGGGTTCGAACCCTCCAACGCCTTTGACCACTCGATTGCTGCGGATGTTAAAACATTTATAGCAGGTGTGGTGTAGCCGACTCTGGCACGGAAGGTCGGGTTCTGGTGCGTCTTTTCACCTTCCTCATCCTTTTCTCTGCGGTTAGACAGTTTGAAGTACCGCACCGGTAGGCACGCCGACTTAATGTCAGGCGCTTCCAGTCCGGTTTTATCTGTGACATGGAGGTCAGTATTCGAATCCCGGGCGGGTGTACAGAGATAGATTTGTTCTTACATAATTGTCTTCTACTCTCCCTCAACGCAGATGCGGGTACGTTTCCTATAAACTCTAACTTTATCATTTCTACCTTAATAGCGTCATTCATCTCCTTAGAATCTCACCTCAAGGTCCATGAGAGGTAGGGATATGTCAGGGTAAATAATACACTCGTCCATCTCCTTAGTATCTTACCTCAAGGTCCATGAGAGGTTGGGATATGTCAGGGTAAATAATATACTCGTCCATCTCCTTAGTATTCCACCTCAAGGTCCATGAGAGGTAGGGATATGTCAGGGTAAATAATACACTCGTCCATCTCCTTAGTATCTACCTCAAGGTCCATGAGAGGTAGGGATATGTCAGGGTAAATAATACACTCGTCCATCTCCTTAGTATCTCACCTCAAGGTCCATGAGAGGTAGGGATATGTCAGGATAAATAATACACTCGTCCATCCCTTAGTATCTTACCTCAAGGTCCATGAGAGGTTGGGATGTCAGGGTAAATAATATACTCGTCCATCTCCTTAGTATTCCACCTCAAGGTCCATGAGAGGTTGGGATATGTCAGGGTAAATAATATACTCGTCCATCTCCTTAGTATCTCACCTCAAGGTCCATGAGAGGTAGGGATATGTCAGGGTAAATAATACACTCGTCCATCTCCTTAGTATCTCACCTCAAGGTCCATGAGAGGTAGGGATATGTCAGGGTAAATAATACACTCGTCCATCTCCTTAGTATCTCACCTCAAGGTCCATGAGAGGTAGGGATATGTCAGGGTAAATAATATACTCGTCCATCTCCTTAGTATCTCACCTCAAGGTCCATGAGAGGTAGGGATATGTCAGGATAAATAATACACTCGTCCATCCCCTTAGTATCTTACCTCAAGGTCCATGAGAGGTTGGGATATGTCAGGGTAAATAATATACTCGTCCATCTCCTTAGTATTCCACCTCAAGGTCCATGAGAGGTAGGGATATGTCAGGATAAATAATACACTCGTCCATCCCCTTAGTATCTTACCTCAAGGTCCATGAGAGGATGGGATATGTCAGGGTAAATAATATACTCGTCCATCTCCTTAGTATTCCACCTCAAGGTCCATGAGAGGTAGGGATATGTCAGGATAAATAATACACTCGTCCATCCCCTTAGTATCTTACCTCAAGGTCCATGAGAGGTAGGGATATGTCAGGATAAATAATACACTCATCCATCTCCTTAGGATCTCACCTCAAGGGCCATTAGTAGGGGGGATATGAAAGGATAAATAATACACTCATCCATCTCCTTAGGATCTCACCTCAAGGGCCATTAGTAGGGGGGATATGAAAGGATAAATTACTGTAGAAAACACATGTTTTTGCATATATATATTTAATTAACTAAATTATCTTTAAAATACATTCAAACTATATAAATCAATCATCACATAGTTAATGTGAAACATATTTCATTCTGAAGCATCAATATCTGCTCACAATCTCCGAAACACTTCAATAAACATTAGTTAAAACCAGTTGTATTCAAGTGTAGCAGTCAATAAACCTTTTCGGAAAAGTACATAAGGAGAACGCAACTTTGGGCGATGCTGACTCTCACATGAAACCGTTCCGTTGACTCATATGTTGTTTTCCAGGAAAGGTTTAAAATATTTACAAAAAAATTAAATGAAATGAAAAAGTTTTTTTCCGTGAAAATATTCAATTAGAACTGTATTATGGCTGGTCTGAATTCAAATCAGCAAGATGGTTTGACTCAAAATAATTAGTTTGGTGAATTTTACTAATTAGGCACTCCATTTTACAAGAGGTCGTGGCTTCATTTCAATGAAGTAAGAATTCTTATTATTCAGAAACTTTTTTTAATCTAGTAACCATTTTTTATATATATATTTATTTTTATTAGAGAAAAATAAATTTATTTACTTGTACTAGTTAAATTTTTTATATAAAGTATGGCACCTCTATGTTCAATGTGACTACCTAATGTCATGCCTTAATCTTTTTCTTCTACCAGAACTGGTCTCAATTTTAGTAATAGAATGAATAAATTCTGGGGCAGAAAAAAATTAAAAAATAACAAAAATAAAATGTCAAGTTTTTTGTAAACGGATAAGAAAAAAAAAATCGCCATCTCTATTAAATATTTCCTTGGGGTATTTCAAAAAGATAAATTAATCAACCCTATTATTTCACCTTTTGTTTTAATTTTGGGTAAATTTTGAAAATGAATACTATACTTCTTTATTTATTAATAAAGGTCTAAAAATTACTATTTTATAAAAAATGGTTAAAACTAGAAACCTCGCCCAATTTTAATTTAGAATGTATAAATATCAATTAGGAAGGTAAAATATAAAACATAAATATAACAAATTTAAATACAAAGAGTGTTTGTGGATATTATAAATATTCTTATCACCCTATGTTATATTTTAAAACAATCGTAAAAATTTCTTATTAAAAAAAAGTTTCAACTTTGTACTTATAATTACTATTGCAATTTTTTATTTATGAATCAAAATAGAAACAACAATATTTAACATGAATTATATTGCACTAGAGTATACATATTCCAAAAACAAACTTTGATAAATTATTAATGACTTGAAATCTCACGAAAACCACAGAAAATTTTAATATTGTAGACTTTTCCATTATCAGAGCGTAGTATAATTTTTGCATGTTTTACAAATACATGCGTGGAGCAGCATTTTTAAAACGGGAGGTGAGTGCCTGGACCTGAAAAAAAGAAGATAAAACTAAATACAAGTCTGTGATACTAGCTGTTGAAAAGAAGCAGATTTTCTATCTATCTATCTATCTATATATTATATTTGGAAGAGGATAGATACATGAAAGGTGGATAGAAACATATTAAAGGAACGAACACAATATCGCTTTTACAATGAAAAGAAGAACACAGTTCACACTTTACATTGCTGCCACTGGACAAAGAAAATTGATCGTTACCGCACATTCCTCCTACCTGGGTTTCATTCTATCGGAAATAAAAGGGATAAGAAGGAAAATTGTAAAGATTGATAGGACAGGAACAGGTAAAAGGAATAATATGAAGGACAAACACAATAAATAGACAGTGGATGCCAATATGTATAATATATCTCTATAATGAAACCTCTTTTCGTTTTATGAGGTAATTTTATTATATTTGGAAGAAGGTACAGGAAAGGTGGATAGAAAACATATAAAAGGAGACGAACACTGTATATAATGAAGAATTTGTCTGTCACGAGTATTGCGCAAAATCTACCCCACGCGGAGCCGGAGGTCTAAAATTTTAAATATTAGTAGCCCTCGTGCACGAACATGTGCACCTCGAAGTTAGAATTTTAAAATTTTGATCAATTTTTTTAAATTTAGCATCGCGTCTTACTACCCTTCCTGGTTATACACTAAAGTACTAATAATCACGCTAGTGATTTTAGAGATGATGAAGGTTATATTTAGGGGATGTGTAACCCACATTTTCGTGGAGGGAGATTGAAAAACGATTTAGAAAAAACCTCAACACCCGACCTGTATTCGAACCTCGATCTTACAGTCATCGACAATCAAGTCTACTGCGGGAGTGACGTCTTAGACCATACATCCACCGAAGCAAGCAGCGCGTTCAGATAATTAATTTATAAAGATCCGTACATTCCATTAAGGCCTATTTTGAACATCTTTAGTAGGTCTCAGTAACTAATTACCAATATTTGGTATATTTAAGTAATTCGTCTCATTACGTATAATATTACTAGAATGAGATATGAACCAAGATGACCACCACAAAACCTGAGTACAATCAAACGTGTAGATACTGTAATATCCAGGGGGGCCGCTCTCACCGTCAATGGATGGTGGACAGGTCGTCCAGGAAGTGGTCATTGAGGTAATAGAAGGTCGGCGCCAAGGAGCAGTCCACCAGTTCGCTGGTCTGACACGTCAGGCTGATCTGGTTGAAAGAAGTACCGGGACCACACCAGAACACGTTGTCCTTTAACCTGCCGACAGAACAAACAGCCTCGCCGGGATCACAATCAAGGTTAACTTAACTTTCACGTAACGTAAAGGTCCTCCCCGTGTTTTCAAACGGAAGCCGTCAGGATGCTGTTGACGTGACGTTCACTTAACTTAAAAGATGCTCCGGGAGGTATTTCACGTTAAGTGGACGTTACGCGAAGGGTACCACGTGATCTAGCCAGCCAATCATTATGCGAGTGACGTCTATTTAGTAATTCATTTGTTGGTTCTATGACCAAAGTCTACTCTTTAGCTTCATTTCTAGCGATCGGACATTAAAACAAAATAATTAAACTAAAATAGGAAAGCTAGATTAATTAAAAAAGTTTAATTGTAAATATTTATCATCGATATATAACAGTAAACATACACAGATCATCACTTTACGAATATTTCAAATCACAGATCATACTCGAGAATGCAGATGTTTGGCTCGACTTGTTAGGTTAAGTTACGTGAATCGTGATCACACAATTGTTTTATTAAGTTAAGTGAACCTTAATGCCGGGATCACGATCAACTTAACGTAACGTTCACGTAAAGTTAACTTAACGTATGTGTGATCATGATTCACGTAACTTAACGTAACAACTCGAGAAAAACATCTTCATTCTCGAATATGATCTGTGATTTGTACTATTTGTTAACAGTGATGACCAGTGAATGTTTAGTTTTCAATCGATATAATAAATTTCTATTACTAAACTTTTTTGATAAATCTAGCTTTCCTATTTTAGTTTAATTATTTTGTTTCAATGTCTGATCACTAGAACTTACGCTAAAGAGTAAACATTGGTCATAAAACCAACAAATGAATTACTAAATAGACGTCACTCGCATAATGATTGGCTGGCTAGATCACGTGATACCTTTCAAGTAACGTTCACTTAAAGTGAAAGACCTCCCAGGACATCTCTTACGTTAAGTTAACTGCAAGTCAACGTTAAGTTAATTGCATTGTGATCGCTTTCATTTAAACACACGAGGAGGTCCTTTACATTAAGTTACGTTAAGTTAACTTTAAGTTAACGTTAAGTTGATCGCGATCCCGGCATAATGTATGATCATGATTCACGTAACTTAACGTAACAACTCGAGAAAAACACAGCCAATTTGGAGAGTTTAAAAACAAATTGTTCACTAAAATCAAACCCAAGCATTTAGAGCTGATTAAGCTGCAAGTACTTGAGATAGAGGCTTTACTGGATATATAAAATAAAGTTTAACAAGAGGACACCACGCTTTAAAGTTCGCGAGACGTGGACAAACTATACCCAAGATGGCGTCTGCACACCATAAACAAACAAATGAAGTAAGAAATAGCCCTGTTGACGTCACTCGCGACATTGTTGGCTGTGACGTGAAAGTTCCCCCCGTGGAGGCTGGACAACTCTTTAAGTTTAAGTGAACGTTAAGTTAACTGCATCGTGATGGCTTTAATTTAAAAAAAAACACGAGAACCTTTACGTTACGTGAAAGTTAAGTTAATCGTAATCCCGCAATTACTCAAATCGGTGGTCACAAGGTACAACGTGTCACTCTCGTGTTGTTGACTTTTTTTTTTTAGCACCGCGTCTTACTACCCATTCGGGTTGCAAGCAAATGTACTAATTATGCGAATGTTTTAAGGATGGGATGGTTTTATTCTAAATTATTTTTCCACTCTTCCCTCCACGCAAATGTGGATACGCTATCATTGAAATTCAACCTTCCTCATCTCTACCCCATTATTGTAAAATTAGTATAAATACGTATACCCTCAGTGGGTAGTAAGACGTAGTGGAAAAGAAAAAACTTTCCTGCTTGTTCAAGTTACCGGAATTGTAGTAAACCCGGCGTAGTTCAGTAGTTTTGTATTTTTTTATGTCATCGGAAACCCTGTTTTAATAGCGTCCATATATTCACCGATTAACGTAAATTATATAAATTGAAAATATGTAAATTTTAAGGTAAGCTAAAATTTTTTTCTTTCAACCCATTAAAATCAATTTTGAAAGAAATTGTAATTTTTCTTGCGCGATTTTTTTTTTTTTTTTTTTGTGAAATCGACTACTTCGACCTTTTAAATTCGAATCAACGAAAGTATTCCAATAACAAAACAACAAAAGTTTTCTCAGAAAAAGAAATGTGTCTTTGAACAGGCTTTTGACAGCCATTTCGTGATTAAAGGCAAATATAATTTTTTTTTAATACAGAAGAAAAGAAACAACGTTTAAGTAAACGAAATTATATTTTTTTTAACCTCCTGTTTTGTTTGTTTGATAAACAAAACCAATTTTATACGAAGTTTTCATTTCCTTCTATTTGTTGCAACTTACATTTGAATAAAAAAAATTCTACCATTTTCTACCATTTTTCAGACTTTTTATACAAAAATATTATCATTTTATACAGCATAAACCAGGCAGAGTTTCTATACCATGATTTTGGTAATAGAAAGTCGGTTCTGGAAGGTTCTGGAATCTTACCTAAATACAACTATACAGGCTTTTGAAACTCATATAATTAGCTCAAAATTATGTTCAAATGCTCTAAAATTCTCTCCCTTAAGGTTAAATTCCTGAAATCTTTTTTTGGTCGAGGTGTGAGGGGGTGGCGGACAACACCCCTATCATTATTATTATAATTATTATTATTATTAATAATAATATTAGCACCGCGTCTTACTACCCGTTCGTGTTATACGCACTTACGCTAATGTGTAATGGTAGGGTGAATGTGAGATGAAATGGAGGACCTACAGTTTAACGTGGAATCCGAACCACGGTGGAGGCCTGGCATTCCACACATTCACAAGTTGTGATTAATACACGTCTTGTCAGAGGTGAAGGAAGGGTTTGGTAATCAGATAAATCTGTGCCGGGACCGAGGATTGAACCCCGGACCCTCAGTGCACAAGTTAGACACCTTACCCCTAGACCGCCAGGTCACCCACACCCCTAGCAGATGGGACTACAGTCCACCCCCTATTTGGGAAACACACATGGGCGCCCTTGCTCTTGGAAAGTAGATTATCTCACACAGTAATGAATTCTCCTTCCCAGAACTTGTTTCTGTTTTTTTCAGGCTCTTGGAGCTTTTACTCGAAAAGAGTGAAATGCTTGTTATGACGTTATGAGGGTTCAGAGGGTAGGGAGAGAACGGGATGGAGGAATTCGTGGTTTGGGGCTGAAAAAAACCTTCTAAACCCTCCCCCAAACCTACCGACAGGGGTTCGAACCCTCCAACGCCTTTGACCACTCGATTGCTGCGGATGTTAAAACATTTATAGCAGGTGTGGTGTAGCCGACTCTGGCACGGAAGGTCGGGTTCTGGTGCGTCTTTTCACCTTCCTCGTCCTTTTCTCTGCGGTTAGACAGTTTGAAGTACCGCACCGGTAGGCACGCCGACTTAATGTCAGGCGCTTCCAGTCCGGTTTTATCTGTGACATGGAGGTCAGTATTCGAATCCCGGGCGGGTGTACAGAGATAGATTTATTCTTACATAATTGTCTTCTACTCTCCCTCAACGCAGATGCGGGTACGTTTCCTATAAACTCTAACTTTATCATTTCTACCTTAATAGCGTCATTCATCTCCTTAGTATCTCACCTCAAGGTCCATGAGAGGTAGGGATATGTCAGGGTAAATAATACACTCGTCCATCTCCTTAGTATCTCACCTCAAGGTCCATGAGAGGTAGGGATATGTCAGGGTAAATAATACACTCGTCCATCCCCTTAGTATTCCACCTCAAGGTCCATGAGAGGTAGGGATATGTCAGGGTAAATAATATACTCGTCCATCTCCTTAGTATCTTACCTCAAGGTCCATGAGAGGTTGGGATATGTCAGGGTAAATAATACACTCGTCCATCTCCTTAGTATCTTACCTCAAGGTCCATGAGAGGTTGGGATATGTCAGGGTAAATAATACACTCGTCCATCTCCTTAGTATCTTACCTCAAGGTCCATGAGATGTTGGGATATGTCAGGGTAAATAATACACTCGTCCATCTCCTTAGTATCTTACCTCAAGGTCCATGAGAGGTTGGGATATGTCAGGGTAAATAATACACTCGTCCATCTCCTTAGTATCTTACCTCAAGGTCCATGAGAGGTTGGGATATGTCAGGGTAAATAATATACTCGTCCATCTCCTTAGTATTCCACCTCAAGGTCCATTAGTAGGGGGAATATGAAAGGATAAATTACTGTAGAAAACACATGTTTTTGCATATATATATTTAATTAACTAAATTATCTTTAAAATACATTCAAACTATATAAATCAATCATCACATAGTTAATGTGAAACATATTTCATTCTGAAGCATCAATATCTGCTCACAATCTCCGAAACACTTCAATAAACATTAGTTAAAACCAGTTGTATTCAAGTGTAGCAGTCAATAAACCTTTTCGGAAAAGTACATAAGGAGAACGCAACTTTGGGCGATGCTGACTCTCACATTAAATTGTTCCGTTGACTCATATGTTGTTTTCCAGGAAAGGTTTAGAATATTTACAAAAAAAAAATTAAATGAAATGAAAAAGTTTTTTTCCGTGAAAATATTCAATTAGAACTGTATTATGGCGGGTCTGAATTCAAATCAACAAGATGGTTTGACTCAAGATAATTAGTTTGGTGAATTTTACTAATTAGGCACTCCATTTTACAAGAGGTCGTGGCTTCATTTCAATGAAGTAAGAATTCTTATTATTCAGAAACTTTTTTTAATCTAGTAACCATTTTTTATATATATATATATTTATTTTTATTAGAGAAAAATAAATTTATTTACTTGTACTAGTTAAATTTTTTTATATAAAGTATGGCACCTCTATGTTCATTGTGACTACCTAATGTCATGCCTTAATCTTTTTCTTCTACCAGAACTGGTCTCAATTTTAGTAATAGAATGAATAAATTCTGGGGCAGAAAAAAATTAAAAAATAACAAAAATAAAATGTCAAGTTTTTTGTAAACGGATAAGAAAAAAAAATATTCGCCATCTCTATTAAATATTTCCTTGGGGTATTTCAAAAAGATAACTTAATCAACCCTATTATTTCACCTTTTGTTTTAATTTTGGGTAAATTTTGAAAATGAATACTATACTTCTTTATTTATTAATAGAGGTCTAAAAATTACTATTTTATAAAAAATGGTTAAAACTAGAAACCTCGCCCAATTTTAATTTAGAATGTATAAATATCAATTAGGAAGGTAAAATATAAAACATAAATATAACAAATTTAAATACAAAGAGTGTTTGTGGATATTATAAATATTCTTATCACCCTATGTTATATTTTAAAACAATCGTAAAAATTTCTTATTAAAAAAAAGTTTCAACTTTGTACTTATAATTACTATTGCAATTTTTTATTTATGAATCAAAATAGAAACAACAATATTTAACATGAATTATATTGCACTAGAGTATACATATTCCAAAAACAAACTTTGATAAATTATTAATGACTTGAAATCTCACGAAAACCACAGAAAATTTTAATATTGTAGACTTTTCCATTATCAGAGCGTAGTATAATTTTTGCATGTTTTACAAATACATGCGTGGAGCAGCATTTTTAAAACGGGAGGTGAGTGCCTGGACCTGAAAAAAAGAAGATAAAACTAAATACAAGTCTGTGATACTAACTGTTGAAAAGAAGCAGATTTTCTATCTATCTATCTATCTATATATTATATTTGGAAGAGGATAGATACATGAAAGGTGGATAGAAACATATTAAAGGAACGAACACAATATCGCTTTTACAATGAAAAGAAGAACACAGTTCACACTTTACATTGCTGCCACTGGATAAAGAAAATTGATCGTTACCGCACATTCCTCCTACCTGGGTTTCATTCTATCGTAAATAAAAGGGATAAGAAGGAAAATTGTAAAGATTGATAGGACAGGAACAGGTAAAAGTAACAACATGAAGGACAAACACAATAAATAGACAGTGGATGCCAATATGTATAATATATCTCTATAATGAAACCTCTTTTCGTTTTATGAGGTAATTTTATTATATTTGGAAGAAGGTACAGGAAAGGTGGATAGAAAACATATAAAAGGAGACGAACACTGTATATAATGAAGAATTTGTCTGTCACGAGTATTGCGCAAAATCTACCCCACGCGGAGCCGGAGGTCTAAAATTTTAAATATTAGTAGCCCTCGTGCACGAACATGTGCACCTCGAAGTTAGAATTTTAAAATTTTGATCAATTTTTTTAAATTTAGCATCGCGTCTTACTACCCTTCCTGGTTATACACTAAAGTACTAATAATCACGCTAGTGATTTTAGAGATGATGAAGGTTATATTTAGGGGATGTGTAACCCACATTTTCGTGGAGGGAGATTGAAAAACGATTTAGAAAAAACCTCAACACCCGACCTGTATTCGAACCTCGATCTTACAGTCATCGACAATCAAGTCTACTGCGGGAGTGACGTCTTAGACCATACATCCACCGAAGCAAGCAGCGCGTTCAGATAATTAATTTATAAAGATCCGTACATTCCATTAAGGCCTATTTTGAACATCTTTAGTAGGTCTCAGTAACTAATTACCAATATTTGGTATATTTAAGTAATTCGTCTCATTACGTATAATATTACTAGAATGAGATATGAACCAAGATGACCACCACAAAACCTGAGTACAATCAAACGTGTAGATACTGTAATATCCAGGGGGGCCGCTCTCACCGTCAATGGATGGTGGACAGGTCGTCCAGGAAGTGGTCATTGAGGTAATAGAAGGTCGGCGCCAAGGAGCAGTCCACCAGTTCGCTGGTCTGACACGTCAGGCTGATCTGGTTGAAAGAAGTACCGGGACCACACCAGAACACGTTGTCCTTTAACCTGCCGACAGAACAAACAGCCTCGCCGGGATCACAATCAAGGTTAACTTAACTTTCACGTAACGTAAAGGTCCTCCCCGTGTTTTCAAACGGAAGCCGTCAGGATGCTGTTGACGTGACGTTCACTTAACTTAAAAGATGCTCCGGGAGGTATTTCACGTTAAGTGGACGTTACGCGAAGGGTACCACGTGATCTAGCCAGCCAATCATTATGCGAGTGACGTCTATTTAGTAATTCATTTGTTGGTTCTATGACCAAAGTCTACTCTTTAGCTTCATTTCTAGCGATCGGACATTAAAACAAAATAATTAAACTAAAATAGGAAAGCTAGATTAATTAAAAAAGTTTAATTGTAAATATTTATCATCGATATATAACAGTAAACATACACAGATCATCACTTTACGAATATTTCAAATCACAGATCATACTCGAGAATGCAGATGTTTGGCTCGACTTGTTAGGTTAAGTTACGTGAATCGTGATCACACAATTGTTTTATTAAGTTAAGTGAACCTTAATGCCGGGATCACGATCAACTTAACGTAACGTTCACGTAAAGTTAACTTAACGTATGTGTGATCATGATTCACGTAACTTAACGTAACAACTCGAGAAAAACATCTTCATTCTCGAATATGATCTGTGATTTGTACTATTTGTTAACAGTGATGACCAGTGAATGTTTAGTTTTCAATCGATATAATAAATTTCTATTACTAAACTTTTTTGATAAATCTAGCTTTCCTATTTTAGTTTAATTATTTTGTTTCAATGTCTGATCACTAGAACTTACGCTAAAGAGTAAACATTGGTCATAAAACCAACAAATGAATTACTAAATAGACGTCACTCGCATAATGATTGGCTGGCTAGATCACGTGATACCTTTCAAGTAACGTTCACTTAAAGTGAAAGACCTCCCAGGACATCTCTTACGTTAAGTTAACTGCAAGTCAACGTTAAGTTAATTGCATTGTGATCGCTTTCATTTAAACACACGAGGAGGTCCTTTACATTAAGTTACGTTAAGTTAACTTTAAGTTAACGTTAAGTTGATCGCGATCCCGGCATAATGTATGATCATGATTCACGTAACTTAACGTAACAACTCGAGAAAAACACAGCCAATTTGGAGAGTTTAAAAACAAATTGTTCACTAAAATCAAACCCAAGCATTTAGAGCTGATTAAGCTGCAAGTACTTGAGATAGAGGCTTTACTGGATATATAAAATAAAGTTTAACAAGAGGACACCACGCTTTAAAGTTCGCGAGACGTGGACAAACTATACCCAAGATGGCGTCTGCACACCATAAACAAACAAATGAAGTAAGAAATAGCCCTGTTGACGTCACTCGCGACATTGTTGGCTGTGACGTGAAAGTTCCCCCCGTGGAGGCTGGACAACTCTTTAAGTTTAAGTGAACGTTAAGTTAACTGCATCGTGATGGCTTTAATTTAAAAAAAAACACGAGAACCTTTACGTTACGTGAAAGTTAAGTTAATCGTAATCCCGCAATTACTCAAATCGGTGGTCACAAGGTACAACGTGTCACTCTCGTGTTGTTGACTTTTTTTTTTAGCACCGCGTCTTACTACCCATTCGGGTTGCAAGCAAATGTACTAATTATGCGAATGTTTTAAGGATGGGGATGGTTTTATTCTAAATTATTTTTCCACTCTTCCCTCCACGCAAATGTGGATACGCTATCATTGAAATTCAACCTTCCTCATCTCTACCCCATTATTGTAAAATTAGTATAAATACGTATACCCTCAGTGGGTAGTAAGACGTAGTGGAAAAGAAAAAACTTTCCTGCTTGTTCAAGTTACCGGAATTGTAGTAAACCCGGCGTAGTTCAGTAGTTTTGTATTTTTTTATGTCATCGGAAACCCTGTTTTAATAGCGTCCATATATTCACCGATTAACGTAAATTATATAAATTGAAAATATGTAAATTTTAAGGTAAGCTAAAATTTTTTTCTTTCAACCCATTAAAATCAATTTTGAAAGAAATTGTAATTTTTCTTGCGCGATTTTTTTTTTTTTTTTTTTTGTGAAATCGACTACTTCGACCTTTTAAATTCGAATCAACGAAAGTATTCCAATAACAAAACAACAAAAGTTTTCTCAGAAAAAGAAATGTGTCTTTGAACAGGCTTTTGACAGCCATTTCGTGATTAAAGGCAAATATAATTTTTTTTTAATACAGAAGAAAAGAAACAACGTTTAAGTAAACGAAATTATATTTTTTTAACCTCCTGTTTTGTTTGTTTGATAAACAAAACCAATTTTATACGAAGTTTTCATTTCCTTCTATTTGTTGCAACTTACATTTGAATAAAAAAAATTCTACCATTTTCTACCATTTTTCAGACTTTTTATACAAAAATATTATCATTTTATACAGCATAAACCAGGCAGAGTTTCTATACCATGATTTTGGTAATAGAAAGTCGGTTCTGGAAGGTTCTGGAATCTTACCTAAATACAACTATACAGTAGGATTCTGGTACGAAACAAGGCCTTCCAAAACGAGCTTACCAACAAAATCGTGTTATAGATTTTTTTTTTTGGTACCACGTCTTACTACCCGTTCAAATTATACGCCTATGTACTAATTACTCCAATGGCTTAGATATTATAAAGGTTTAATTTAGAGGAAGTGCATCTGAATTTGCGTGGAGGGAGAGTTTAAAACCACACTCAGTGCAACCGACCGGGATCGAGCCCCGATATCCCCGTCTTGGACACTTTAATCCGACACGAGAGTAGCGCGTTAGACCCCCGCGGCTATCGAAACGGGTATGGTATGTTTATGCATTGATATAATCCCAGCCTGTAACCCTCTCAGCTACCGAGAGCCGGACGTACAACGTGTGAAGCTGTAACGGGCCTGCTATACAACACTTGTCTCAGGAGAGAGAGAGAGAGAGAGTTGAGACTAGAGAATGTCGTGGCGACATGTGATGAGGTTTCCACACATGTCGTGCATATGAACCTAACCACGTACGACACGAGGAGGTTGGTCATGACCGTCAAGGATGACCAATAGAAGACAGTTCCGGGACACTTTGCGCGGGACCAGCACCGAACTAGCGACGGCAACGATATATCGATTTATATACCAAACTATTACTATTATTATTAGCACCGCGTCTTACTACCCGTTCGGGTTATATACGCACTTACGCTAATGTGTAATGGTAGGGTGATTGTGAGATCAAATGGAGGACCTACAGTTTAACGTGGGATCCGAACCACGGTGGAGTCCTGGCATTCCACACATTCACAAGGTGTGATTAATACACGTCTTGTCAGAGGTGAAGGAAGGGTTTGGCAATCAGATAAGTCTGTGCCGGGACCGAGGATTGAACCCCGGACCCCAGCACAGAAGTCCGACACCTTACCCCTAGACCGCCCGGTCACCCCATGACATCCTTATATAATTAGGTGCTTTGTTGGAATCGACCTCAGGATAGGTGTCAAAACAAATTGGGGGAACTAATTTTTATCGTCATTATTAGTAAGTTATGTAAGATCAAGTAAAACCTAAATATGAAAGGTAAAGCTTGGAGGATCAATGATTTTATTACAATATCACCTGGACACCGCGACAAGGTCCCGGGTTCGAGTCGCGTGTCATTTTTTAAAAACTAATTTAAATTAATTTAATTGTAATTATATATAGATAAGAGTTAATCAACATACACGTCCGGGTAAAAAAAGACCTGTCGAATCAGCCAATAGAATATGAATCTTTTGAATCTGAGGCGAGTCACTCTGACCACGCGATCATCCTGTCAAATAGGTCGTAGTCCAAGCCTCACAACTTTCAACCAAGATGACCAATTGGAGAACAGGCGAGTATCTCATGAAAGGAGGTTTGATTACTCGATCCCTTCTCAACACTGATATAAAACCAATGACCTCCACCCATCCCCATAATGTTATAAGTTCCCCCCCCCTCCCCCAACACGTGAGTCGTGTCTATGATTACCTGCCGTGTCTCCCTTGAGAACATATGTGGAAGATCTGACAGTTCGAGCTCAGGTCAGCGTAGTAACCTCCGGGAATCTTGCCTTTACAACTGAAGCTCGTCGAAGGTGTCTGGAAACCGTTGAGGACTTCGGACAGTTGTCTTTTCTGACGTCCGTGCGATCCGTTTCTTTTGTGGTCGTCAGAAACGGAAGGAACCTCTATCAAGATAGACGTTGAGTACTTGTAAGTCATATTCTTGTCGTCTGTCGGTTTATTTTGACGGACTTGACCTTGTGACGTGTACGGTTTAGTTTTGTTTATGGCAACTTGTTTGATTTCCGAGGAGTTTCCTCCGAGCAGAGATACCTCTAGACCTCCACGATGTGGTTTGTCGGAGTGGTGTGTTTTGCGGCTTCCCACAACTCCGGGTGTTTGGATTGAGTTCTTATCACTGCCCCCGGTATGGTGGTCACGTGATGACTGTGAGACAGTGATGCTGCGGCGATGAGTTGTCCCCTCTTTATTTCTGTCGGCGTTATCGCGTGCAAATGGACCTTCTGTGTCTAGTTCTTCACTGCCGAGTCCTGTAGGGTTTGATAAGGTTCTGTCATTGGTAAGAGGCTCATGTTTGGTTCCCGGAGCGTCGGTAATTCGTTTGGTGTTCAGGAAGTTTGGTCTGAGTGAGGTTCTAGCTGAAAGCGGGTGTCTAGAATGAGAATGGTCGGCTTTAGGTACGTCCAATGTTTTAAAATACCAGATTGGAAAGGAAGGTGTAATTTTGTATTTTTTCTTACGGGGTTCCTTAGAGACCTTTACCCCAACCTCAACATCGGCCGTTTCGACTCTGTCGCTCCGTACTACCGGACCCAAAGACTGTGACGAGGCGTCTCTTCTAGTCCGTCTCGAGCCTCGTCGATCGGTCGCGGGCCTGGTTTTGTTCCTCCCGACCCGGGGGACGTCCTTGAAGAACGAGTCGTCGGACGGGACGTCTTCCAGGTACTTGATCGTCTGGGAAGAGGCGGAACAGCTGACGAGTGCGGCTGCCTGACACGTCAGACTCTGTTGGTCGAACGTCGTACCGGGACCGCACCAGAACTTGTTGTCTTGCAGCCTGCCAACATAACAAGTTGTTTCAGTCTAACTTCGCTCTCGGCGACATGGGAGCTGCCAACCACAGGGAACGTGAATAGGAGTGTGCGTTAGATATGGAGGATACAGGGGGAAAAGTTTTTATTTCTCGAATCTCATAAAGACCCCAGCTAATACTTTATTTAATTAATTTAAATATGACAGAAACCTCTTTTAACCATAATATAAAGTGTATTAGAAAGGTCTCACGATTGTCTAACAGATGGCAGCACTAGCTCAATTTAAATATAACAGAGACCTCTTTTAGCCATAATCTAAAGTACGTTATAAAGGTTTCATGATTGTCTAACAGATGGCAGCACTAGCTCAATTTAAATATAACAGAGACCTCTTTTAACCATAATCTAAAGTACGTTATAAAGGTTTCATGATTGTCTAACAGATGGCAGCACTAGCTCAATTTAAATATAAGAGACCTCTTTTAACCATAATCTAAAGTACGTTATAAAGGTTTCATGATTGTCTAACAGATGGCAGCACTAGCTCAATTTAAATATAACAGAGACCTCTTTTAACCATAATCTAAAGTACGTTATAAAGGTTTCATGATTGTCTAACAGATGGCAGCACTAGCTCAATTTAAATATAACAGAGACCTCTTTTAACCATAATCTAAAGTACGTTATAAAGGTTTCATGATTGTCTAACAGATGGCAGCACTAGCTCAATTTAAATATAACAGAGACCTCTTTTAACCATAATCTAAAGTACGTTATAAAGGTTTCATGATTGTCTAACAGATGGCAGCACTAGCTCAGTTTAAATATGACAGAGACCTCTTTTAACCATAATCTAAAGTACGTTATAAAGGTCTCATGATTGTCTAACAGATGGCAGCACTAACTCAATTTAAATATGACAGAGACCTCTTTTAACCATAATCTAAAGTACATTATAAAGGTATCATGATTGTCTAACAGATGGCAGCACTAGCTCAATTTAAATATAACAGAGACCTCTTTTAACCATAATCTAAAGTACGTTATAAAGGTTTCATGATTGTCTAACAGATGGCAGCACTAGCTCAGTTTAAATATGACAGAGACCTCTTTTAACCATAATCTAAAGTACGTTATAAAGGTCTCATGATTGTCTAACAGATGGCAGCACTAACTCAATTTAAATATGACAGAGACCTCTTTTAACCATAATCTAAAGTGTATTAGAAAGGTCTCACGATTGTCTAACAGATGGCAGCACTAGCTCAATTTAAATATGACAGAGACCTCTTTTAGCCATAATTTAAATTACATTAAAAAGGTCTCATGATTGTCTAACAGATGGCAGCACTAACTCAATTTGAGTTAAAATTCGACTTTCCCTCCATTTAACCCTTCATATGTGTATTTCGCGAAACGATTCTTGTAAATTGAATTGGTCGAACTGGTTCACCTTCCGGAAGTAATTTACTTTTTATTTAATGTTTAGCACCGCGTCTTACTACCCGTTCGGGTTTTAGGTTTATGTACTAATTACGCTAATGGTTTTAGGGATAATGGAGGTTATATTTATAAGAAGTGTACCCGCATTTACGTGGAGGGTGGAGTGTAAAACCATTTTGGGGAACAACTCAGTACACCCGACTGAGATTCGAACCTCGATCTCCCCGTCATCTTCAGTCTAGTTCTACAGCGAGAGTAGCGCGTTGGACCACCGAAGCGGGTAAATGATCACAAGGCACTAGACGAGGAAGGGGGGTGAATTTTAGTTAAATTTACTAGTATTTGCCTGTAGAAAGAATGGAGAATTATTATTGAAAGTAACTACTTCACAGTACGTACGCTTGGAATCGAACCATTGCAACTTGAGTCAGAGGACTGCATAGACCTTTGCAGACCATTGTCTAATAGCAGTGACCTCGGTTGTGACCGAAATCGTTAAGTCGTTGTCTTTATTAACTGTTTTCTGTCAAGAGGCTGCCCTTAAGTTCCACCATCAAGGTGGATATATAAGTCTCCCCTAAAATACAAGTCAGGCATAAATCGTGTCTATGTTTACCTGCCGTGTCTCCCTTGAGAACATATGTGGAAGATCTGACAGTTCGAACCCAGGTCAGCGTAGTAACCTCCAGGAGTCTTGTCTTCACAACTGAAGTTCGGCCGAGGGGGCTGGACACCTTTGGTCGCTTCGGACAGTTGCCTTTTCTGACGTCCGTGCAATCCGTTTCTTTTGTGGTCGTCAGAAACGGAAGGAACCTCTATCAAGCTAGACGTTGAGTACTTGTAGGTCATATTCTTGTCGTCTGTCGGTTTATTTTGACGGACTTGACCTTGAGACGTGTACGGTTTAGTTTGGTTTATGGCAACTTGTTTGATTTCCGAGGAGTTTCCTCCGAGCAGAGATACCTCTAGTCCTCCACGATGTGGTTTGTCGGAGTGGTGTGTTTTGCGGCTTCCCACAACTCCGGGTGTTTGGATTGAGTTCTTATCACTGCCCCCGGTATGGTGGTCACGTGATGACTGTGAGACAGTGATGCTGCGGCGATGAGTTGTCCCCTCTTTATTTCTGTCGGCGTTATCGCGTGCAAATGGACCTTCTGTGTCTAGTTCTTCACTGCCGAGTCCTGTAGGGTTTGATAAGGTTCTGTCATTGGTAAGAGGCTCATGTTTGGTTCCCGGAGCGTCGGTAATTCGTTTGGTGTTCAGGAAGTTTGGTCTGAGTGAGGTTTTAGCTGAAAGCGGGTGTCTAGAATGAGAATGGTCGGCTTTAGGCCCGTCCATGTGGTGCAGATGACCTGTAACTCCTAAACCTAAAGATTCTTTACTAGATTCTGTTTCAGCACCGTTTATCGATGAACCAAAAGACGTAACCGGAACGGAGGGTGGAACTTTATGTTTTTTCTTATGGGCTTTCTTAGACGATATTTTCGTAACTTTATTGTGACTTTTTTTAACTCTATTTTTCAATCCACTGGAAGATTTTTCAAGCTTGAACTGCGATTCGGTTGGCGTCTGCGACGAGCCGTTAGTGTTTCTTTTCCTCCGGGTAGTGGTGGTACGCCGGACAATAGTGGACGTCGGGTTCGATTTCCCTATCCGCGGGACGTCTCTGAAGAACGGGTCAGTATGGACGTCGTGTTCTTGATACTCGTCGTAGACGCCCGGCGCCGTCGTCTCGAGGAACAGCTGCGGAGAAGTAGGTCCAGGCGCGGTCAGGTTGATCGAAACCGCGGGACGGGCGTCAGAGATGAAGCTGTAACTTTCCGACCGATTGACGATCGGCGGAGGAGCCACGGGTCTCTCCTGGAAACCTTTCCCGTTCAGACTCTTGGAGGTGCTACTCGTGGTCGAGACGATGGCGAGGGCGGGCGTGGTGAACAGCTGATGACCGGGCTGGTGGCTGTTGAAATGGAAGGTCAAGGGGCTGTGCGACAACTGAATCTTGTGGTGGGAGGGAACTCGCTACCGTGCGAGGCGATGGTGGAACGCAAGCTCTGAGCAGCGCGAACTATCGGGCTCTGCCTGTCGCCGCGGAGGTGGCCGTCGTCCTGAACGACGAAGATAGAACTCTTGGTCGGCGTCTGCGCGGGGTGCGAGAGCTGCTGGTTTATAAAACCGGGTGATACCGCGAACGTCCTGTGGTAGTCGACCACCTCGGGGTACGATTGGACGGAGGGGAAGGGCGCCGAGTTGGTCGCGTGCGTGTCGTGATGGAGAAGCCGGAGGGGTTGTTGTTGACGCCGAAGAAGTGAGACGGGGACTGTGTCGTGGGGACGAACTGCCGCTTGTCGCCCTGTTTGTGCAGGTCGAGTATCTGCTGCGTGCGGTGCTGGTGTTTGGCGTGCTCGTTGCCGCCAGGGACGGCGGTGGACGTCACAGGGGGGCGGTACCCTCCCGACAAGACACCGCTCTCCCCGGGCTTCTGGACGTTCACCTGAGGTCCCTGGTTGAAATACGAGTGCGAGGTGGGGCTGTAGGGCCTCTTGTTCTCCTGGGGGCTGAGGGCGGTGGGGACGAACGGTTTGCGGGTGACGGGAGGAATGATCTCGGGTTGGGACCTGTTCTCCGTCGTGATGGAGAAGTTGGCCGTCACGGTCTTTATGACGGGCGGCGGCGGCGGGCGGTGGAGGCGGTGAGGCCGTGGTGCTGTGTAGTAGTGAGTGAACGTGTCTTCCTCGTGGGGGTAGTCCTCGGTACCTTCTTCACCGTGATAATCCTCTTCTTCTACCACTTCCTCTTCCAGCTCCGACAAACTGAGAACAAGGAGGTGCCACACGGGTTCACATCCCGGTAAAAAACATACGTCCGCCAATCACCGCTGAGGGAACTGCACGGTTACTATTGGGAAGGGGACAACGCGTTGCCATTCTCTCGTTTTCCGTGGTGTCAATCTCCCCTCAAATACAAGACAAGTTTGGCAACGCTGGTTAGTCGAGGTTGCCAGTAGCTCCTTCTTACCCCAGCACATCACCTTCAGACATAACTGAGAGCGAGGAGATTTGGCAACAGTTAACTGAGACAGAGAGCGAAGATAAAGCTTCCCTCCATAAGACCTGCGGTCCCCTCAGCGATGATATTGGGTGTAGTGTAAGAACAATGCAGCTCAGTAATTGAAATAAACTTTTATCTTTATTTACTGTATATAATTACAATCTTGTGGTAGTAAAATTTTTTTAGCACCACGTCTTACTACCCGTTCGGATATACGCATATGTACTAATTACACTAATGTGGTAGGGACTAGGAAGGTCGAAACTACACAAAGTGTACCCGAATTTGCGTGGAGGAAGAGTGGGAAAACCATACAGGCAAAAGTCACCCGACAGGGATTTAAACTCTGATATCCCCGCCGTCAACAGCCTAGTTTATTGCGAAAGTGACGCCTTAAGCCATGCGGCCACCGAAGCGGGTGATAAACATTAATAAAGCACATAAGCTAAGTTAATTTTTTGTGTGTGTGAAATGTGAACTCCATTGCTCCTGACTTCCCTATTAAAGACACTGGTTCGAGTCCCGTCAGGTAAGGATCACCAGCTTTGTGAGGGTGATAGAGTAGGTGGAACTACAGAAGCTGCGGGGCTCACTACCTACAAATACCTCCTCCTGACGCTAACATCCCTTACTCGCTTTTAAAAATTCATTATTGATGATTAATAAATAAGTATTCTTCAAATAAATTAATTGTGTTAGTAAACTTTTTAGTTCAGTTGGTCGATGAACGCCCACGTCCTTTATCGATCTAAATGTCAAGATCATCTATGCCCTGATTTTGTTAGTACGCCCGTTCTGGAAGGTCTTATTTCGTACCCAAATCCTATTGTATATAAGTATTTTGGTAGGATAAAAGGGCTTCCAGAACTGACTTACTATTGTTCTGGAAGGTCTTATTTCGTACCAAAATCCTATTGTATAGCAGTATTTTGGTAGGATAACAGGGCTTCCAGAACATAATTACTTGTTCTGGAAGGCCTTATTTCGTACCAAAATCCTATTGTATAGCAGTAATTTGGTTGGATAAAAGGGCTTCCAGAACTGACTATATTGTTCTGGAAGGCCTTATTTCGTACCAAAATCCTATTGTATAGCAGTATTTTGGTTGGATAAAAGGGCTTCCAGAACTGACTATATTGTTCTGGAAGGCCTTATTTCGTACCAAAATCCTATTGTATAGCAGTATTTTGGTTGGATAAAAGGGCTTCCAGAACTGACTATATTGTTCTGGAAGGCCTTATTTCGTACCAAAATCCTATTGTATAGCAGTATTTTGGTTGGATAAAAGGGCTTCCAGAACTGACTATATTGTTCTGGAAGGCCTTATTTCGTACCAAAATCCTATTGTAAGCAGTATTTTGTAGGATAACAGGGCTTCCAGAACATAATACTTGTTCTGGAAGGCCTTATTTCGTACCAAAATCCTATTGTATAGCAGTATTTTGGTTGGATAAAAGGGCTTCCAGAACTGACTATATTGTTCTGGAAGGCCTTATTTCGTACCAAAATCCTATTGTATAGCAGTATTTTGGTAGGATAAAAGGGCTTCCAGAACTGACTTACTATTGTTCTGGAAGGCCTTATTTCGTACCAAAATCCTACTGTGCTTTAAGGTCAGATAAGAGATCTTCCAAACGATAGTAGTAAGATGGTTTTGTGAGGCCTTTTTATCCTACCAAAATACAACCATACAGTAGGGTTCCCCCCCTCCCTCTAACCAAATCAGGGCCTAGTCCGGTGATTGAAAAGTCAGAGGCGGTGTTGCTAAGAGACCCCCTTACCCGAAAGCCGCCATGTTGCCGTAGAGCTCCAGGTTGAGGTCGAAGAACCCTTCAGTCTTGCTGCAATCCACCTCGTCCACCCTCTCGCACACCCTGGTCTCCTGATCGAACACCGTCCCGTTCAGACAGAGGAACTTGATGTCCGTCGTTTCACCTTCGGGGGGCAAAAAACACAACAACATGGAACTATTAGAACTAGGGAGTCTTTGTAGCATCACGTCTTACTACCCGTTCTTCGGGTTATTCGCTTATGTACTAATTACAATAACGGGTTTAGGGAGGTTATATTTACATGAAGTGTAGCCCCGTATTTACATAAGTAGCTTACCCACGGGGGTGGGGGGGCTTGAGGGGGCTCGAGCCCCCCTACCGCAGTTTGGGGATGCCCCGAGATCTACACAGATACGAAGAGAAAATAATTTTTTGGGGGTGGAGGGGTAGAAGACCAGTTAAACATTGTGAGCAATGAGAATATCAAGTGGCAAACCCACACATTCTTGTGTTGATCCTCCCTAGTAGTCCTAACTGATGTTCATGCAGACTAGGAGGTGGCCTAAACCCTGAAGATGGCGGCGGGCTCTAACTCTCTCAGTTTCACACGTGGTTGGTTCCGTCGAGGGGTTGCACAGTGGTTAGACATTTACCTGTTATAAATACTCGGTGATTTTCGTGACAGTAGGCCTATGTGATGCTTGAGCCAACTTTAATTTAGGATTTTTTATTTATTAGTTTGTTAGATAATCATATTTTTTAGTAGTAAAAATATAAATGCTCAAGTTAACCAAATACCAATAAAAAAACCTTTCAAAAACCTTCTAGGTATATATAAGGTTAAAAAAAATTTACTCAGGTGGTTGGGGGGGGGACCTCCCCTCATGTGGAAAAATCATATCCGGCCAGATCTGGGGCCAGTCCCCTCTACTTCGCTATCCTACGTACGCTACTGATTTACGTGGATAGATAGATAGATAGATAGATAGGAAGCCATTTGGGGGGGGGGGGGGGGAACCATCTCCAGTAGACTCAACCAGGCTCGAACCCCGATTTGCCTGTCATCAGTAGTCCAGTCTATTGCGAGTGTAACGCCTTAGACCATGCGGCCACCGAAGCGGGTCTCTTGTTGACATATTATGTAGCTTTTGTCCACCAGAGGTCGGGAGAAAGTAAAAAATATAAATATTAACCAAACAAGTACCTAATTTACTATTTAATCATGTATGTGTGTCATAAAAAAAGCATTAATTTCCTAATGATCGTTGCTCGTGCCATCTATGTGAGAATATTTCAACTAAGTGGTACGCCTGGGAGGAACACAGCGCTAGTTGTACCTACCACTCAATCCTCATACTGCGTAGTTATAAGATAATGTAAATAAACACACATTTACAATAGTATTGAGATCTTAGACTATTAATTTACATTTTAAAAATACAAGCAAAATTAAATTGAAATATAATAAATGAGCTCTACGCGTCATGCTGTCCTAGTAGCTCAACTGGAAAGAGCGTTGCACTAATAACAATTTAGCAAAGGTTTCAGGTTCAAATCCTGACTAGGACGTTACATTTTTTTATTTTTTACTGTACAGTCACTTTTTTATTTATTACCTCGTCTTACTACCTGTTCAGGTTATACGCAAATTTGATAATTATGGGGTAGGGATGATGACGGAATCATTTTAGAGGTGATCTACCCGCATTTGTCGTGGAAGGAGAGTGGGAAACAATTTAGTAAAAAAAAACACCCTTAGTAGACCCGGCCGGAAATCGAGCTTCAATCTCCGAGTCATCAGAAGGCCTGTCTAACTCGTTTGATACTAGACTTTAGACCAGGCGTGTGTCTAACTCGTTTGATATTAGACTTTAGAGCAGGCGTGTCCAACTAGTTTGATGTTAGGATCATTTAGGCCTGTATTAAAACATGTCGAAATCTTCTTGTGTAATGTAAATGGGGCATGTGTGAATATGGGCTTAGTTTACGACGCTAACATTATTTTTTACGCTAAAGTAATACATAAAAAAAATGACTGCCGGGCCAGATCAAGGAATTCGGGGACCGGGGGCCACTTGTTAAATGGTGGGGCCCCACAACTTTAAAAACATCAATAAAAAATCATAAGGATCTATAATTGGTCGTATCGTACTCCCCCCCCCCCTTCCCACACCCCCTCTTTAAGTGCAAACTGACCAGTCAAAAACCACACTAACAGTTTTAACTTTTATATTACTTAAATTTAAAGATGACACTTGGAGACAAATATTGAACCTGGTACCATTGGTTTAGTGTGCTAATGCTGTAACCACTGAGCTATCCATTCATATTTTAAGGCAGATTCTGTGATGGACGTGTGGAGATTGTCAGCTACATAAGAGTGGTATATTAAGATCACGAGCTATCAGATAACGCAGCCAACTTCGACTCGTGAGGGCTTCATGATAGCTCAGTGGTTAGGGCATCGGCGTGCTAAGCCAAACGTCCCGGACTCGATTCCCGTGTTCAGGTGTCATTTTTTAAATGTAAAGATGTTATCAATGTTGATCGCAAAAAAGGTTTTTCCAAGCAGGATCTTAATGTCGACGCCATTTGGGCTCCACGGTTCAATATAACGATAAACACGGCACTGATTGTCTCACCATTACCGGCTGTCAGCCGTGACGGGCTGTATAGGTACACAATGACATTCCACGGCAATTATTGGTTCCTTCGACCGAAAAAAAAAAAGGAAAAAGGTAATAATAATCGGAGTAAGAATGTTGAAAGCTTGAGTAGAAAGTGGAGTCGGTAGCTCAAGAACATGGCGAGCGGACCAGAAAAACAATCGCTATTCATAATAAGAGGAAAACTATTTCACACACACACACACACACACGCTTCAGTTCTCAAGCGGTCTAGGGACGCATCTACAATATCCGTAATATAAACTTATCCTTAAATTTATTATTATTATTATTATTATTATTATTATTATTATTATTATTATCATCATCACCGTGTCTTACTACCCGTTCGAGTTATACGCACTTAGACTAATATGTAGTGGTAGGGTGATTGTGAGATGAAATGGAGGACCTACAGTTTAACGTGGGATCCGAACCACGGTGGAGGCCTGGCATTCCTCACATTCACAAGTTGTGATTAATACACGTCTTGTCAGAGGTGAAGGAAGAGTTTGGCAATCAGATAAATCTGTGCCGGGACCGAGGATTGAACTCCGGACCCCCGGAACAGAAGTCTGACACCTTACCCCCTAGACCAGTAAGTCACCTCGTATCTTTAAAATCCGTGTCCTTAATCACGTGATCTCATACTAACCAACCAGCAGAATTAGACTACGCTGGCAACGTTCTTCTTTGTTTCAAACAGAAAAAAAATCTAATGAAAGATTTAAAATTCCTTCTTCTAGGTGAACATGTTTGTACACGGGGGGCTACTAATTTTAAAATGACAACCCTTTGGCACGGTAGATATCGAATACTCTCGCAGTAGACTAGACTGCCTATGACGGGGAGATCAAGGTTCGAATCTAGGTCGGGTGTTCCGAGGTTGTTTTTTTTTCCAAAATAGTTTTTCACTCTCCCTCCACAAGGTTCTAGGTGGGCTGGATTCAACACAATAGATACATTACACACATTATTTATATATATGTGTATTGTATGTATTACCCCCCCCTCCCTCCTCAAATCGGAAAAGTACCCCGGGCCGGTCCCTCCGTTCAAAAGACACTTCATTGAACGTAGCTAGCGCGGATTTTATGTTTATCAAAGCTTCCGCGGGCCATAGTTTGGTGACCCCTGGCGTAGAGAATGACCCCAGCGTATTTATGAGGTTGGTGGTGAGGGGAGAAAAGGAGGAGGGATCATATGGGTGATAACGGGAGAGTACACAACATTTTAGTTGAGAAATCTGAAGATACGAGACCCAATGGTAGCCCAGGACGTCAGTGAGAAGACCTTGGGACCCGGATTTGAATGTGGATTGGATGGAGGTGTGTCAGGATGTGGATTGGATGGAAGTGTGTCATGATAAGGATTGGATGGAAGTCTCAGGATAGGGATTGGATGGAAGTGTCTCAGGATAGGGATTGGATGGAAGTGTTTCAGAATAGGGATTGGATGGAGGTGTGTCATGATAAGGATTGGATGGAAGTCTCAGGATAGGGATTGGATGGAAGTGTTTCAGGATAGGGATTGGATGGAGAGATGTCTCAGAATAGGGATTAGATGGAGGTGTGTCAGGATGTGGATTGGATGGAGGTGTCTCAGAATAGGGATTGGATGGAAGTGTCTCATGATAGGGATTCTGATTTCCCCAGGTGGTTTTAGATTGAAGACATCAAACTAAGTGTTAAGTCATGTACAACTTATATTTAGAAAAGGATGATTTAAGATCGGTGGGGAAATACATATTCTGTCTCTTCACAACCCTTGTTTAGAGGGTAGTAAGATATCTTTGAATCACCGTGCTTGGTTCTTCAGTTCACTTTTTTTCATCCATCCAAAAACTTAGTATTTTAAAGTTTCAGTTAAATGTACCAAACTGACAAATATCCCTATGTATTATATTTAGCCAAATTCCTTGTGCGGGGCAGTCCTGTAACATCCTAGTTCCACCCCTGGGGACAGTCCTATAACCTCCCAGTTCCACCCCTGAGGACAGTCCTGTAACCTCCCAGTTCCACACCTGGAGACAGTCCTATAACCTCCCAGTTCCACCCCTGAGGACAGTCCTATAACCTCCCAGTTCCACCCTTGAGGACAGTCCTGTAACCTCCCAGTTCCACACCTGGAGACAGTCCTATAACCTCCCAGTTCCCCCCCTGAGGACAGTCCAATAACCTCCCAGTTCCACCCTTGAGGACAGTCCTGTAACCTCCCAGTTCCACACCTGGAGACAGTCCTATAACCTCCCAGTTCCCCCCCTGAGGACAGTCCAATAACCTCCCAGTTCCACCCTTGAGGACAGTCCAATAACCTCCCAGTTCCACCCCTGGAGGCAGTCCTGTAACCTCCCAGTTCCACCCTTGAGGACAGTCCAATAACCTCCCAGTTCCCCGCCTGAGGACAGTCCTATAACCTCCCAGTTCCACCCCTGGAGGCAGTCCTGTAACCTCCCAGTTCCACCCTTGAGGACAGTCCAATAACCTCCCAGTTCCCCCCTGAGGACAGTCCTATAACCTCCCAGTTCCACCCCTGGAGGCAGTCCTGTAACCTCCCAGTTCCACCCTTGAGGACAGTCCAATAACCTCCCAGTTCCTCCCTGGAGGCAGTAAAAGCTCACCTTTCTGTCCTATCGTGCACACGTGGAACATCTGACAGCCCGTCTCGATATCCGCATAGTACCCGCCGATAACCTTCCCCTCGCAGGAGAAGTTGGTGTCCGGCAGGTTGTCGAAATCCAGGTACTGGAACAAACACACAGATACACAGACTGTGGGGCAAGTACCACCAAGGGCACGTCAAGGATTCAAAGAGGTACGTGAAGGATTCAAAAGGGTACGTGAAGGATTTAAAGGGGTACGTGAAGGATTCAAAAGGGTACGTGAAGGATTCAAAGGGGTACGTGAAGGATTTAAAAGGGTACGTGAAGGATTCAAAAGGGTACGTGAAGGATTCAAAGGGGTACTTGAAGGATTCAAAGGGGTACGTGAAGGATTCAAAAGGGTACGTGAAAGATTTTAGGGAATACACGATGAAACCATGAGGTTTATTTTAGCATCCGTCTTACTATCCTTTCGGGCTGTACGCATATGTACTAATTACACTACTATGATAGGATAGGGATGAGGAGGGTTGAATTTAGAGGAAGTGTACTAACGTTTGCGTGGAGGAAGGCTACAAAACAATTTTGTTTAAAGCAACTCACCCGACCGAGATTCAAACCCTGGATCTCAAACGGAACATTCTTAGTACCGTAAAAGAAACTGTGAATTGTTTTATTAAGAAAATTGAGAATTCACATTTGGAGAAATTACTAAATGATTATAGGGAAAATTTTTATATGGTTTATAGGTCCCTATAAATAATTCCGTTACTATACTATACGGCGCAACCAAAAGCGTTTTAAGTTTTAGTATAATAATAATATTTAGCACCGCGTCTTACTACCCGTTCGGGTTATACGCTTAAGTACTAATTACTCTAATAGATTAGGAATTGGGAGGGTTGAATTTAGATGAAGTGAACCCGCATTTGCGTGGAGGGAGAATGGAAAACCATTTAGGAAAAACCACCCCCAGTTCACCCAACCGAGATTCGAACCTCGATCTCCCCGTCCTCGGTGGTCGAGCTCAACACGACTAGCGCGTTAGCCAACTACCCCACCGAGGCGGGTAAGTTTTAGTATGATTGCTGGATCTCAAACAATTAGTTCAAAACAAATAAATAAGAAATAAATGTCAGTGTTGTGGAGTGTTGCCAGGGCAAGCAGAGTTATTTGAAGTACCTGTGATTTGATCTCGTCACTCAGTAGAACACTCGTTGGCCAGGTATCAACGGAAATACATTCCCATGTGAGGTGTGTAGAGCAGAGCCTGTGTATTATTGGTCAAATGGGGACAGAGTGGGGGAGAACATATCACAGGTACAGTTGTAACAAGCTCTGCTTACCCTGGTCAAATGGGGACAGAGTGGGGGAGAACATATCACAGGTACAGCTCTAACAAGCTCTGCTTACCCTGGTCAAATGGGGACAGAGTGGGGGAGAACTTATCACAATTACAGTTGTAACAAGCTCTGCTTACCCTGGTCAAATGGGGACAGGGTGGGGGAGAACATATCACAGGCACAGTTGTAACAAGCTCTGCTTACCCTGGTCAAATGGGGACAGAGTGGGGGAGAACATATCACAGGTACAGTTGTAACAAGCTCTGCTTACCCTGGTCAAATGGGGACAAAGTGGGGGAGAACATATCACAGGTACAGTTGTAACAAGCTCTGCTTACCCTGGTCAAATGGGGACAGAGTGAGGAGAACATATCACAGGTACAGTTACAACAAGCTCTGCTTAGCCTGGTCAAATGGGGACAGAGTGGGGGAGAACTTATCACAATTACAGTTGTAACAAGCTCTGCTTACCCTGGTCAAATGGGGACAAAGTGGGGGAGAACATATCACAGGTACAGTTGTAACAAGCTCTGCTTACCCTGGTCAAATGGGGACAGAGTGGGGGAGAACATATCACAGGTACAGTTGTAACAAGCTCTGCTTACCCTGGTCAAATGGAGACAGGTGGGGGAGAACATATCACAGGTACAGCTCTAACAAGCTCTGCCTATCCTGGTCAAATGGGGACAGAGTGGGGGAGAACATATCACAGGTACAGTTGTAACAAGCTCTGCTTACCCTGGTCAAATGGGGACAGGGTGGGGAGAACATATCACAGGCACAGTTGTAACAAGCTCTGCTTACCCTGGTCAAATGGGGACAGAGTGGGGGAGAACATATCACAGGTACAGTTGTAACAAGCTCTGCTTACCCTGGTCAAATGGGGACAAAGTGGGGGAGAACATATCACATGTACAGTTGTAACAAGCTCTGCTTACCCTGGTCAAATGGGGACAGAGTGGGGGAGAACATATCACAGGTACAGTTGTAACAAGCTCTGCTTACCCTGGTCAAATGGGGACAGGGTGGGGGAGAACATATCACAGGCACAGTTGTAACAAGCTCTGCTTACCCTGGTCAAATGGGGACAGAGTGGGGGAGAACATATCACAGGTACAGTTGTAACAAGCTCTGCTTACCCTGGTCAAATGGGGACAAAGTGGGGGAGAACATATCACATGTACAGTTGTAACAAGCTCTGCTTACCCTGGTCAAATGGGGACAGAGTGGGGGAGAACATATCACAGGTACAGTTGTAACAAGCTCTGCTTACCCTGGTCAAATGGGGACAGAGTGGGGGAGAACATATCACAGGTACAGTTGTAACAAGCTCTGTTTACCCTGGTCAAATGGGGACAGAGTGGGGGAGAACATATCACAGGTACAGCTCTAACAAGCTCTGCTTACCTGGTCAAATGGGGACAGAGTGGGGGAGAACATATCACAGGTACAGTTGTAACAAGCTCTGCTTACTCTGGTCAAATGGGAACAGAGTGGGGGAGAACTTATCACAATTACAGTTGTAACAAGCTCTGCTTACCCTGGTCAAATGGGGACAAAGTGGGGGAGAACATATCACAGGTACAGTTGTAACAAGCTCTGCTTACCCTGGTCAAATGGGGACAGAGTGGGGGAGAACATATCACAGGTACAGTTGTAACAAGCTCTGCCTATCCTGGTCAAATGGGGACATAGTGGGGGAGAACATATCACAGGTACAGTTGTAACAAGCTCTGCTTACACTGGTCAAATGGGGACAGAGTGGGGGAGAACATATCACAGGTACAGTTGTAACAAGCTCTGCTTGCCCTGGCAACACCCCATGACAAGACACTGACAAATGTATACTGGGCTCGCAGTTTCTAAAAGATTCATTCATCGTAGCTCTGAGGAAAACAAACAGTGAGTTCGCCCATCCCCGGGGTCGAGTGATGACCTCCAATAAATAGTAGCGCACACACATAATTCACCTTCGGTAACTATTAATAAGCTAATCTCCCAACCATGATATCATTTGTCGGGAGCTATACAGTAACAGCCCTTTGAGGGTCAAAGGTCAACAACATTCTATCAAAGTTACGTACCCCGGGTTCCACGGCACAGACTCTGGGACCATGACGACTCCACAGTACAGTGACTAGTGCTGAAACAAGAGAATAACACGATCAACTAGTGCTGAAACAAGAGAATAACACGGTCAACTAGTGCTGAAACAAGAGAATAACACGGTCAACTAGGGCTGAAACAAGAGAATAACACGATCAACTAGTGCTGAAACAAGAGAATAACACAATAAACTAGTGCTGAAACAAGAGAATAACACGATCAACTAGTGCTGAAACAAGAGAATAACACGATCAACTAGTACTGAAACAAGAGAATAACACGATCAACTAGTACTGAAACAAGAGAATAACACAATCAACTAGTGCTGAAACAAGAGAATAACACAATAAACTAGTGCTGAAACAAGAGAATAACACGATCAACTAGTGCTGAAACAAGAGAATAACACGATCAACTAGTACTGAAACAAGAGAATAACACAATAAACTAGTGCTGAAACAAGAGAATAACACGATCAACTAGTGCTGAAACAAGAGAATAACACAATAAACTAGTGCTGAAACAAGAGAATAACACGGTCAACTAGTGCTGAAACAAGAGAATAACACGATCAGAACAGTGACTAGGTTGAATTTAGAGGACGTGTACCTAGCCACGCCCAGACTAGAACAGAACAACAAACAGAACACAAACATGTTCGCGACAAGTGTGGACGGTTTTCCAAACAGAACATCGTAACGGAACGTGTTCGTTGTTCTGTGTGGCCCCTATCAACCAGTTATCGGTATTTGTCCGGTTCATCAGAGGATGTTCGTGTTCGGTCCCGTGTTCTAGCTTTATTTTAGCAGAGTGTAGAACAATGGAGTGGTCGAAAGAGGACCAACTGAAGCTCACAGAAAAACTGGCGGAAAAACGGAGCATCAGTGGTATTGATTGGATTTCTGAATAGGATGTTTTTTGGTTTTTTTTAGAAATTTTCGGTCCAATTAAATTGATTAAGATTTCAATATCTGATGGGTACATTCAAGGTCGTAGTCAGCCAATAATTTCAGGGGGGGGAGGGGGGAGAGGAGTTGGTGGGCACATCCCCCAATTGCCGGAAGCTAGAAAAAAAATATATATAATAAAGAGTTCTAGAAGATATTTGAAGTGTTTTTATGGCAACATAGCCCCCTAGCTAAAGAAGAATATGAAAATTTCCAAATATTAAACACCTCTAGAAGTTATCTGAAATGTTTTTTATGGTAACAAAGTGGCCTAAATTGTACTTGTATCTTAATTTTGATATTGTTTGAGCCATAAATAAAGTCGTATATATTTTTTTCATAAAATTTCAAGGGGGGTTTAAATCCCTAAAACTTCCCCTTGGCTACGGCCTTGGGTACATTCGAATAAAGTTTTTATACATTCCATTGATTGACTGAAATAGTATTCATGCCAATAAACTCGAACCACAGTTTACATTTCTGTCATCCGTTGTCGGAGGGATTTTGTTCTCTTTTTTTTTGGCTTTGGGATTAATGAATAAAATATGTACACTTCCACTGCTAAATTTACACGCGTACTTTTTTTTTTTCGCACCACGTCTTACTACCCGTTTGGGTTATAAGCCTATGTACTAGCTACACTAATGGATTAAGGAGGTTTAATTTAGAGGAAGTGCACCCGCATTTGCGTGGAGGGAGAGTTGGAAAACAGTTTTTTAAAAACACCCTCAATGCATCCGACCGGGATCGAACCCCTATTTCCTCGTTATTGGCAGTCAATGGTTTAAGACGAGATTGGCGCGTTAGACCACGCGGTCACACGCGTTCTTATCGCATCACCGATATCGAAGCACAAATGAGATAGATGAAACTAATTATAGAGTTACCAAGGCCGTAGTCGGTGGGGGGGGGGGGGTGTTTCGGGGTTCAAAAACCCCCTGAAATTTTATGTATAAAATATATACGGCTTTATTTATGGTTCAAACAATATCAAAATTAAGATACAAATACAAATTAGGGGTCTGTGTTACCATAAAAAGCACTTCAGAGAGCTTCCAGAGGTGTTTTTTTTATTTAGAATTTTTTCCAGCCTCCGTCAATTGGGGGATGTGCCCACCAAACCCCCCCCTGAAATTATTGGCTGGCTACGGCCTTAAGCGTTACCGACTGTGAGAACAAGTAGCGAACATGTTCTGTTCTAATCTGGACACTTCGGACACAGCGAGCAGAACAAAGAACACGTTTGTGTTCGTTGGTCTCGTCTGATTATTCAATAACCCAATAAGATAACATTTTTATAATAGATTCACACAAATAATTAGTGAATGAGTCAAATTATTGAAACCCGCTTCGATGGCCGCATGGTCTAACGCGCTACTATCGCGTTAGAGTGGACTGCTGAAGACGGGGGGGATCAAGGTTCAAATCTCGGTCGTGTGTAATGAGGTTGGGTTTTTTCCCACTCTGCCTCCTAGCAAATGCGGGTAAACTTCCTTTAAACATAACCTTCCCAATCCCTAAAAGCCATTAGCGTTAAGGTAATTAGTAGCTACATAAGCTAATAAACCAAACGGGTAGTAAGACAATGTGATTATAAAAAAACTAATAAAAGTCAATTTTATAAAGATAATTTTTTTTAATAAATCGAGCTTTTTTTTTTGGTAACGTATGATTGTACTTTCCCCAACTGACCGCCGACAAACCTCTAGAAATGTGGACCACTGCACACACGCCCTTGTAACCGCCGACAAACCTCTAGAAATGTGAACCACTGCAAGCATGCCCTTGTAACCGCCGACAAACCTCTAGAAATGTGAACCACTGCAAGCATGCCCTTGTGACCGCCGACAAACCTCTAGAAATGTGGACCACTGCACACATGCCCTTGTGACCGCCGACAAACCTCTAGAAATGTGAACCACTGCAAGCATGCCCTTGTAACCGCCGACAAACCTCTAGAAATGTGAACCACTGCAAGCATGCCCTTGTAACCACCGACAAACCTCTAGAATTGTGAACCACTGCAAGATGCTCTTGTGACCACCGACAAACCTCTAGAAATGTGGACCACTGCACACATGCCCTTGTGACCGCCGACAAACCTCTAGAAATGTGAACCACTGCAAGCATGCCCTTGTAACCGCCGACAAACCTCTAGAAATGTGAACCACTGCAAGCATGCCCTTGTGACCGCCGACAAACCTCTAGAAATGTGAACCACTGCACACATGCCCTTGTGACCGCCGACAAACCTCTAGAAATGTGGACCACTGCAAGCACGCCCTTGTGACAGCCGACAAACCTCTAGAAATGTGAACCACTGCAAGCACGCCCTTGTGACCGCCGACAAACCTCTAGAAATGTGAACCACTGCAAGATGCTCTTGTGACCGCCGACAAACCTCTAGAAATGTGAACCACTGCAAGCATGCCCTTGTGACCGCCGACAAACCTCTAGAAATGTGGACCACTGCACACATGCCCTTGTGACCGCCGACAAACCTCTAGAAATGTGGACCACTGCACACATGCCCTTGTGACCGCCGACAAACCTCTAGAAATGTGAACCACTGCAAGCATGCCCTTGTGACCACCGACAAACCTCTAGAAATGTGGACCACTGCACACATGCCCTTGTGACCGCCGACAAACCTCTAGAAATGTGAACCACTGCAAGCATGCCCTTGTGACCGCCGACAAACCTCTAGAAATGTGGACCACTGCACACATGCCCTTGTGACCGCCGACAAACCTCTAGAAATGTGAACCACTGCAAGATGCTCTTGTGACCACCGACAAACCTCTAGAAATGTGGACCACTGCACACATGCCCTTGTGACCGCCGACAAACCTCTAGAAATGTGAACCACTGCAAGCATGCCCTTGTGACCGCCGACAAACCTCTAGAAATGTGGACCACTGCACACATGCCCTTGTGACCGCCGACAAACCTCTAGAAATGTGGACCACTGCACACATGCCCTTGTGACCGCCGACAAACCTCTAGAAATGTGGACCACTGCACACATGCCCTTGTGACCGCCGACAAACCTCTAGAAATGTGAACCACTGCACACATGCCCTTGTGACCGCCGACAAACCTCTAGAAATGTGAACCACTGCAAGCACGCCCTTGTGACCGCCGACAAACCTCTAGAAATGTGGACCACTGCAAGCACGCCCTTGTGACCGCCGACAAACCTCTAGAAATGTGGACCACTGCACACATGCCCTTGTGACCGCCGACAAACCTCTAGAAATGTGAACCACTGCAAGCACGCCCTTGTGACCGCCGACAAACCTATAGAAATGTGGACCACTGCACAAACGCCCTTGTGACCACCGACAAACCTCTAGAAATGTGGACCACTGCAAGCACGCCCTTGTGACCGCCGACAAACCTCTAGAAATGTGAACCACTGCAAGCACGCCCTTGTGACCGCCGACAAACCTCTAGAAATGTGGACCACTGCACAAACGCCCTTGTGACCGCCGACAAACCTCTAGAAATGTGGACCACTGCAAGCACGCCCTTGTGACCGCCGACAAACCTCTAGAAATGTGGACCACTGCAAGCACGCCCTTGTGACCGCCGACAAACCTCTAGAAATGTGGACCACTGCACACATGCCCTTGTGACCGCCGACAAACCTCTAGAAATGTGAACCACTGCAAGCACGCCCTTGTGACCGCCGACAAACCTCTAGAAATGTGGACCACTGCACACATGCCCTTGTGACCGCCGACAAACCTCTAGAAATGTGAACCACTGCAAGCACGCCCTTGTGACCACCGACAAACCTCTAGAATTGTGAACCACTGCAAGATGCTCTTGTGACCACCGACAAACCTCTAGAAATGTGAACCACTGCAAGCACGCCCTTGTGACCACCGACAAACCTCTAGAAATGTGAACCACTGCAAGATGCTCTTGTGACCGCCGACAAACCTCTAGAAATGTGGACCACTGCAAGCACGCCCTTGTGACCACCGACAAACCTCTAGAATTGTGAACCACTGCAAGCACGCCCTTGTGACCACCGACAAACCTCTAGAAATGTGAACCACTGCAAGCATGCCCTTGTAACCGCCGACAAACCTCTAGAAATGTGAACCACTGCAAGCATGCCCTTGTAACCACCGACAAACCTCTAGAATTGTGAACCACTGCAAGATGCTCTTGTGACCACCGACAAACCTCTAGAAATGTGGACCACTGCAAGCACGCCCTTGTGACCACCGACAAACCTCTAGAATTGTGAACCACTGCAAGCATGCCCTTGTAACCGCCGACAAACCTCTAGAAATGTGAACCACTGCAAGATGCTCTTGTGACCGCCGACAAACCTCTAGAAATGTGAACCACTGCAAGCACGCCCTTGTGACCACCGACAAACCTCTAGAATTGTGAACCACTGCAAGCATGCCCTTGTAACCGCCGACAAACCTCTAGAAATGTGAACCACTGCAAGATGCTCTTGTGACCGCCGACAAACCTCTAGAAATGTGGACCACTGCAAGCCCGCCCTTGTGACCGCCACGCCGTTGATATTTAGAAAGGAATTCCAAGTGGAGTAACAGCGGCTGTTATATTGTCTCCTATTATGAAAGATATTTTTCAATCAAACTAAAGATCCAGTTGGTCCACGCCCCCCTCACTCACCTTGCCCCCCCTCCCCCCTCTTCGGCCTTGAGACGTGGAAAACGGGACAAAGAGTTAACCGCGCACGTCAGAAATTCCAAAAATGTCTTCCCTTGATCTTCGCAACTCAACGTGAGAATATGATTTTTTTTTTATTTGGATTTTATTTAACTGCGTATTATTTCTTTAGGACACATATTGGCATATAAAATAAATCCATGAAGAACGCAAAATAGCTCGGCGTAAATGGTGTGTGAAGATTATACTACTATAAAGCCACATGGCTGACTCACTCACTCCCTTACTCACTAAATCACTCACTCACTCCTCATTCACTCACTGACATTAATGTTTACCCACTACCAGATGAGCTAGAAACTTTAAATTTGGCAAACATAGCTTCTAGCCTGTAACCGACGGGAAAATTCCAAAAAGTTAAAAAAAAAAAAATTTTAACCCCCGAAAAAAATCCAAAATGGCAGAGCAACTTTAAAGTCGGTGCGGTATGTACAAAACAATACCGGTAACTTTAAGATGTTACGTTCAAAACAACGCTGGAATTACATTAGTTTACATTCACTTGTAAAGAAAACTAACTGGGAGCAAAGCGAGCATATAAAAACTATTTGATACTATCAGTTGAATATATTGCCACCTCTCTTCCTTCTGTGGGCCTAGGTTGTCAGGATGGGTGGCGGCCGAGGGTGGGGGAAGTGACTGGGTTCTGATTGTGTGGGTTCGCAAATTGATGTCCGACTTGGATTTTTTTTATGGTTTTTATTGTACTACTATATTCTATTACAAAACGCGATGTTGACAAGAAATATTAGAGGATATAGAAAAACTTAATAGATTTACTTATAAGCTCGTGACAGAACGAAGTATGCAAGAAATGCTTAACTAACAGACTGACTGACCTCTAGATTATTCTACACGGTTTAAGAACCCTGGTACCCTAGGCTTGACGGTAGCCCTCCAATACACATAATGGTGATCCGGCTTCCTATCCCGCGTAGCCCCAAAAACGGTCAAAGTAATCCCCTAGACCCGAACACACGCCTCAATTTAGGCCATGTAGATTACAATATATTTTTTTAGCACCACGTCTTACTACCCGTTCGGGTTATACGCTTATATACTAATTACACTAATGGTTTTTAGGGATAAGGAAGGTTATATTTAAAGGAAGTGTACTCATATTTGCGTGGAAGGAGAGAGGGGAAAACAATTTTGGAAAATCCAACCTCAGTATACCCGACCGAGATTCGAACCTCGATCGCTCCATCATCGGCAGTATAATCTACTGCGGGAGTAGCACCTTAGACCATAAGGCCACCGAAAAGGATTAAATGGTATATTAAAATGAACGATAGAGACATAAATAACACATGCTAGCATGGACAAATAACTTCAAGAGAAACAACAGAAATGGGTCGAATCCGAATCTTAAATTTTATTTCGAATCTCTCGAATATAATTAGATTTGAGGGATTCGAGGTTTTGAGCGACCGATCCCTTTTAAAAGAGGTAGCAAGTTTAAAAGGAACTAGTATTGACAGAGAAGTGATTACGCCTTCCACCTCCATAAAGAGCATTGGAGCATCTATGGAGCAGAAACTTGGACTTTTAGGAAGACGGAAAATAAATATTTGGAGAACTTTTAAATGTGGTGCTGGAGAAGACTTGAGAAGATCAGGTGGACAGACAGGGGGACAAATGAAGAGTGGGTGAGAAGAGAACCATTTTGGATGTTATTCTTCGGTGGAAAGCAAACTGGGTCGGACACATCCTTAGGAGGAACTGTCTTCTGCACAATGTCATAGAAGGAAAGGTTGAGGGAAAGAGGAGCTTAGAAGGAGGAAGATTAAAATATTGGACGACTTGAAGGAAAGAAGAAAATTCTGGGAGCTGAAGGAGGAAGCAGAAGACAGGGTGAATTTGGAGGTCTAAGTTCAATGAAATAATGAAAGGACCTGTCATAAGACCGAACAAATAGTAATAATTGGTGTGACAGGATTTGAAAGGATGAGAATTGAGAGAGTAAATGGAATAGTAAAGGAAGAGCCAGGAGAGGAAAGAGAAGGCACGACTAAGGTGGTATGGCCATGTGAGAAGAATGGAGAAGGAAAGAATGACCAGGAGGATGTTGGATATGGAGGGTGGGGGTGGGAGGCCAAGAGAAGAGGACTGAGACAAGGTGGAGGAAGAGAGGTGGTGGAGAGGCTTATGTTCCAAACAGACCCAGCCAGTGGCTGGAAGCTCTTCATGATGATGATGCTGCTGCTGCTGATGATGATGATGGAGAATAGTAGAACCCATACTAAAGTAAATAAATAATTCCAGTAGAAGTGTATATTAAAATATGTAATAACTCTATAAGGAACTCATAATGAATAACATGCATGTGTAAAATATTAATAATTACTTCACATTGTAACTTGTCAATTAATAGAGTCTTAACACATATTTTGTATTTCTTATGTACTTTTGGGGATTTCTAACTGTAATCAAGCCCTCTATTTTTTTTAGGCAAGGATTTTGTATTTATTTATCTATGTTTGTTTCTAGAGTGTAGGTTCACATCCACCTGTCGTAGGGTTAATTTCTCCCTTCCCACCTCTCTATACTGCTGAATAGTCAGAGTGTGTTGGTTTGTTACCTGTCAGGAACCAACCACCTTGCATCATAACATGTGTCGCACCAACTTGGACCTGAAACAAAGTACGGTAGTATTAGTACACGTGAGGAGTTGTAATCATCGGGTGTTATACTGACCTTTGACACGAGGGCTGGGTCAATGGATCTGTTAATGTTTTTATTTATTACATTTCAGCAGTGGTGAGCCGTACCACAGTTTAGAAGAAACAAACTTTTTTTTTTTGCAGTCAACACTGATTACATTTTATCATATCATCAGCGTTATTGTATAGCTCTTGATAATATATATATCGAAAATGACAGCTGTAGATCACAGGAATTGACGTATGAATACATGAAAGTTGATCTAATAACTTTTCAGGTTGTGAGATAAGGTCTTCCATATGAATATTGGACTAAAGAATCCATCGTTACCAATAATTGTAACAGTTTAAAATAAGAGGACATATTTTATTTAAATATAAAACAGTCAATACATAATATTGTGTGTTTTCTGAGTTCACACTAATAGTTGTGTGAATGTTTTCTGAGTTCATACTAATAATTGTGTGAATGTTTTCTGAGTTCATACTAATAATTGTGTGAATGTTTTCTGAGTTCACACTAATAATTGTGCGAATGTTTTCTGAGTTCACACTAATAATTATGTGAGTGTTTTCTGACTTCAAACTAATAATTGTGTGAATGTTTTCTGAGATCACACTAATAATTGTGCGAATGTTTTCTGAGTTCACACTAATAATTATGTGAGTGTTTTCTAAGTTCACACTAATAATGGTGTGAGTGTTTTCTGAGTTCACACTAATAATTGTCAATGTCAAAATGTAACGCGTAAGGTCAGGAGTTTTACACAGGGTCCATGGTTCAGTTCCAAACAAAGCGATGCTTCATAAAATGTAACACTTCAACTGTTTCTTCATTTGGAAATGAACACAGAGTTAACCAAGAACATGATCACACAGAGAACAGAGTTTTATTTTTAGAACCGCGTCTTACTACCCGTTCGGGGTTATAAGCTTGTGTACTAACTGAGTTAGTGATTTTTAGGGATCGGGAAGGTTATATTTAGAATGAAGTGTACCGACATTTGCGTGCAGGAGGAGTGGAAAATATTTTAGGAACAATCACCCTCAGTACACCCGACTGAGATTCGAACCTCAATATCCCTGTCATCGGAAGTTTAGTCTACTGCGAGAGTAGAGCCTTAGACCATGCGGTCAGCGAAGGAAACAGGTGAGAACACAGTTGATAATAATAATAATTTAGAGATTACTGCGAACAACATATCATATGACAGGTCTAATGAGTTTAAATAACTAGGAAGAGTTTTAACTAGCAATAACGATAGGGCCTACTAGATTATTATATTATTATTATTATTATTATTACTAACACCGCGTCTTACTACCCGTTCGGTTTATACGCACTTACGCTAATGTGTAATGGTAGGGTGATTGTGAGATGAAACGGAGGACCTACAGTTTAACGTGAGATCCGAACCACGGTGGAGGTCTGACATTCCACACATTCACAAGTTGTGATTAATACACGTCTTGTCAGAGGTGAAGGGAGGGTTTGGCAATCAGATAAATCTGTGCCGGGACCGAGGATTGAACCCCGGACTTCTAGCACAGAAGTCTTGACACCTTACCTCTAGACCACCTGGTCACCACTCCTACTAGATTAGAAATGCATGTTACTATTCGGCCAGTAAGTTGTTGACATCTCACCTGCTGTCAAGGAATGTTAAAACTTAGAATATACAAAACAATAGTTTTACCGGTTTGTTCTCTATGAGTGTGAAACGTGGTCTCTTACCTTGCACGACAAAAATAAATTCAGGTGTTTATAAAACGAGGTGGTTAGGAACATAGTTGGTCCAAAAAGAGATAAATATACTAAAGAGTGGCTAAGGTTACATGATGATGAGTTGCATACCCTGTACTCATAACAATACATTGTTAGGATAGTCAAGTCTCGTAGATTACGGAGGGCAGGAAATGCAGCGCTAATGGGAGAATCTAGAACCGTGGTCAGGGAGCTGACTGGCAAACCCAATGGGAGACCTAGACGCATTTGGGAGGATAACATTAGAATGTACCGGAAAGAGATAGGGTGTAATGAGGTGGACTGGATAGAACTAGCTCAAGATATGGATAGGGTGTAATGAGGTGGACTGGATAGAACTATCTGAAGATAGGGATAGGGTGTAATGAGGTGGACTGGATAGAATTAGCTCAAGATAGGGATAGGGTGTAATGAGGTGGACTGGATATAACTAGCACAAGATAGGGATAGGGTGTATTGAGGTGGACTGGATAGAACTAGCTCAAGATAGGGATAAGGTACAATGAGGTTGACTGGATAGAATTAGCTCAAGATAGGGATAAGGTGCAATGAGGTTGACTGGATAGAACTAGCTCAAGATAGGGATAGGGTGTAATGAGGTGGACTGGATATAACTAGCACAAGATAGGGATAGGGTGTATTGAGGTTGACTGGATAGAACTAGCTCAAGATAGGGATAAGGTGCAATGAGGTTGACTGGATAGAATTAGCTCAAGATAGGGATAAGGTGCAATGAGGTTGACTGGATAGAACTAGCTCAAGATAGGGATAGGGTGTATTGAGGTGGACTGGATAGAACTAGCTCAAGATAGGGATAGGGTGTAATGATGTGGACTGGATAGAACTATCTGAAGATAGGGATAGGGTGTATTGAGGTGGACTGGATATAACTAGCTCAAGATAGGGATAGGGTGTATTGAGGTGGACTGGAAAGAACTAGCTCAAGATAGGGATAGGGTGTAATGAGGTGGACTGGAAAGAACTAGCTCAAGATAGGGATAGGGTGTAATGAGGTGGACTGGATAGAACTAGCTCAAGATAGGGATAGGGTGTATTGAGGTGGACTGGATAGAACTAGCTCTAGATAGAGATAGGGTGTAATAAGGTGGACTGGATAGAGCTAGTTCAAGATAGAGATAGGGTGTAATAAGGTGGACTGGATAGAACTATCTCAAGATAGGGATAGAGTGTAATAAGGTGGACTGGATAGAACTAGCTCAAGATAGGGATAGGGTGTAATGAGGTGGACTGGATAGAACTAGCTCAAGATAGGGATAGGGTGTAATGATGTGGACTGGATAGAACTATCTGAAGATAGGGATAGGGTGTATTGAGGTGGACTGGATATAACTAGCTCAAGATAGGGATAGGGTGTATTGAGGTGGACTGGATATAACTAGCTCAAGATAGGGATAGGGTGTATTGAGGTTGACTGGATAGAACTAGCTCAAGATAGGGATAAGGTGTAATGAGGTGGACTGGATAGAACTAGCTCAAGATAGGGATAGGGTGTATTGAGGTGGACTGGATAGAACTAGCTCAAGATAGGGATAGGGTGTATTGAGGTGGACTGGATAGAACTAGCTCAAGATAGGGATAGGGTGTAATGAGGTGGACTGGATAGAACTATCTGAAGATAGGGATAGGGTGTATTGAGGTGGACTGAATATAACTAGCTCAAGATAGGGATAGGGTGTATTGAGGTGGACTGGATAGAACTAGCTCAAGATAGGGATAAGGTGTAATGAGGTGGACTGGATAGAACTAGCTCAAGATAGGGATAAGGTGTAATGAGGTGGACTGGATAGAACTATCTGAAGATAGGGATAGGGTGTATTGAGGTGGACTGGATATAACTAGCTCAAGATAGGGATAAGGTGCAATGAGGTTGACTGGATAGAATTAGCTCAAGATAGGAAAAGGGTGTAATGAGATTGACTGGATAGAATTAGCTCAAGATAGGGATAGGGTGTAATGAGGTGGACTGGATAGAACTAGCTCAAGATAGGGATAAGGTGCAATGAGGTTGACTGGATATAATTAGCTCAAGATAGGTAAAGGGTGTAATGAGGTTGACTGGATAGAATTAGCTCAAGATAGGGATAGAGTGTAATGAGGTTGACTGGATAGAACTAGCTCAAGATAGGGATAAGGTGCAATGAGGTTGACTGGATATAATTAGCTCAAGATAGGTAAAGGGTGTAATGAGGTTGACTGGATAGAATTAGCTCAAGATAGGGATAGGTGGCGTACTGTTGTAATATCGGCAATGAACTCTCGAATTCCTACTGACATATAGAAAGTAATTAAGTGCATTAATTAAGAATCTTGATGAAGGACTCCATTAGTTCATATTTAGGTACGCGGTCTCAAAAAGGTTCGGCAGACCTTAGAGTCGTGGTCGACACCTCTATCCACTGAGCCATGGGACATTATAACCTCTAGCATTTGAGTTGTGAAAGTAAGCAACACCCACATAGTGGAGACATTGCATGGCGACAGTCCGAGGTTCGGTACCGACCGGCAACACTTGGGGGTTTTCAAGGTCGCAAAGCGAATGTTGGCGAAATATCTGAGAAAAATGCTCTTGACCCACTATTCTACTGATCCGCTATCGAGTGAGGAAGGTCACGTTCAAATTACCCGCTCGGTAATGAGGGGGGGGAGGGGGGGCTTCGAGCCCTTGCATAAACTATAGCTCGGTAGGAGATCCAGAGGTCTCGGGGTTTGATTTCCAGGGGAATACGAGACATGGACTAAACCCCAAGCCTCTTTTTCCATGCAAATTCTGGTACATCTATTGTTCCTAAAAAAAAACCGTTGCATAACTTTCTTCGGTGGGAAAGTGAAGCCGTCGGTTCCATGTGGTATGTAAAAGAACCCTGGAAGGTATGTGGAAATACTTTTACCGCTAAAATTGGTAGGTCATTTCACCTCACTCGTCCGGGGTTCAATCCTTGGTCCCGACACAGATCTATCTGATTGCCAAACCCTTCCTTCACCTCTGACAAGACGTGTATTAATCACAACTTGTGAATGTGTGGAAAGTCAGGCCTCCACCGTGGTTCGGATTCCACGTTAAACTGTAGGTCCTCCATTTCATCTCACAATCACCCTACCATTGCACATTAGCATAAGTGTGTATAACCTGAACGGGTAGTAAGACGCGGTGCTAATAATAATAATAATAATAAATAGATTAAACAAGAAATGTTGGTTTATTTGTTTGCGCATTTAATACATGAACAGGATCTTAGTGAACTATTTTAACCTAATTTGAGGAAAATTAAATAAACTCTATTTAACAGAGATGCGTTCTTTACACTTTTTTTTTTTACGGAATTTTAAAATCTAATAATTTTTTTTTAGGAAGGCAGACGCGCTAACAACGTAACTAATCTATCGGGCTTTAAGGTGAGGAGAGGAAACTAGTTGTTAAGGGTGTTTTTTTTTTAACAATTTCTTTTTTTTTAATAAAATAAACCAAATGTGAGAGAGATGAGGAAGATTAAAGTTAAAGAAAGTGTACCCGCATTTGCGTGGCGGGAGGGTATAAAAACCATATAGGAGAAACTACCTTCACTACACCCGACCGGGATTAGAACCCCGATCTCCCCGTCACCGGTGGTCCAGTCCATTGCAAGAGCGAACGCTTTGTACCATGTGGACCCCAAAGCGGGTACCAGGCCATTAAATGGTTAAATAAACTATTTAATTTCCAAATAACCTCCAAACAAGATTCCAATTTTTAAGCATAGAACAACGGTTCAATATTTTCAAAAACCCGCTTCGGTGGCCGCGTGGTCTTTAACGCGCTACTCTCGCAGGTAGACTTAGACTGCCGATGACAAGGAGATCGAGGTTCGAATCTCGGTCGGGTGTACTGAGAATGATTTTTCCAAAATTTTTTTTTTTACTTTCCACGCAAATGCGGGTATACTGCCTCTAAATAAAACCTTCCTAATCCCTTAAAACCATTGGCGTGATTAGTACACAAGCGTATAAACCGAACGGGTAGTAAGATGCGGTGCTAATTTACATATACATCTATCTATCTCTATAAATGAGTGGAAGTACACGTTTAATAATTCAGAAAATATTCCAATCTTCAACGTGAAGTAAAACACGAGTCGATGGAATGTCGTTCTACAAGATGGCGACATTATTTTATTTTTTTTTGCACAGTAAAATGGCGCGACCTTCGAGCCATGGACTTTCGTATCTATACTTTTACTTGGTGTTGATGGAATACTAGGTTTGGACAAATTCACTTTCTCGTAGGTTTTAGAACGATAATGTATTTTATTAATTAAAAATAAGTTTAAGATATTTAAAAAAAAAGATAGACCCCTATTATGTTTAATAATAACCGGTCTCTTGGTAGAGTGGTCAGAGCTTCAGTCTGTTGATCTAAAAGGATTGGGTTCGATTACCCAAAGTTATCGGGGGATTTTTTATCGAATGGGGGAGTAGTTCTAATACTCACCAGGGTTTGGTTGATTAGGCTTTTGTTGGGTTAAGATCTTCATTAGCTTCCCGTCTTGTTAAGTCAAACCACCAAGGACGGGGAGATCAAGGTTCGAATCTCGGTCGGGTGAACTGGTTTTTTTCTAAATGGTTTTCCACTCTCCCTCCACGCAAATGCGGGTTCACTTCCTCTAAATTCAACCTTCCCAATTCCTAATCCATTAGTGTAATTAGTACTTAAGCGTATAACCCGAACGGGTAGTAAGACGCGGTGCTAAATAATTCATTGGCTTCAAAACCTTTTAATCACTATCATAATTCCCTCATTTCATCTCACCGGGACATGGAAAGAGCCTCCAAGAAAATGATGTACGATCAGTACATTCAGGCGTCCCCCGGGACAACGGCAGATAATCATCCCACGAACTGAGCTAAAGAATGACGTAGCACAGACGCGCCATTATTATTATTATTATTATTATTTTGTTCAATAATTTGTGGGAAGAGGGTGATTTACGCTGCAAGTAACTTATCTGGTTACACTTTCTAAATGGTCACGCCTCGCCACTGGTTTTAACCGACCCTGGGTATCCCTGGCAACATTCCACGACACGCCACCAGAACGTGGTCTAGAATTTACAACACACCTAATTTCCCTACTTATATAGTACAATTTTTGTAGGAAGACCCTTATCTGACAGCAAGAAAAAGTTTGTTTTTTTAATATATTTTTTGCTTGTTCAGGTTATAAGCATACTGTATTATAATTCCTCTAATGGAGTAAGGATGAAGAAGGAAACCATTTAGGAAAGAAAAAAAAACACCCTCAGTAGACCCGACAGAGATTCAAACCCTGATCCTCGTCTTCAGCGGGCCAGTCTAACTGTGGATTCACGCAATCGCCGGAAAACTAGCGCAGAACAGAAACTTGGTCACGTGACGCGCTCTAAGCCAATCACAAGATTTCCGCCTCATTGACGCGAGCTGTTCCGTTAAAGTTCAACTCATCTGTACTTCCTCCGCTCTGCCTGATATGTTCGGCACTGGAGAACCAATCAAATCTCAGAACCAACCATCTCAAACCAGTGCGCATGTGCATTTGACAACGCATGCGCTGTAGAGCCCGAAGCAAGGAGAATTATCCTGTTAATGAAATGTGTGTTTATCGATGTGTTGGATTGTGCCACGACACAGCGTTATGATATGAAAACATGCGTCAAGAGAATTATCTCAGATAATGTGTTTATAATCAGTTGTTTTAAGTTTGTGTTACGATGCATCATGAGTCAACATAGAGTCTGTTTATGACAGGTTTTTACCTGGATGACCGTTAAAAAATCATATGTTTAGGTTTTGTGTTGCCAACACTTGTAAAATATCACTGTTTTGTTATAAATGATAGGTTTTTTAATTAACTGTTATATTTTACATTTAAAATAAAGTAAACTTAAGCTTTCTCATACTATTTCATTACTTTTGATAATTCCTTTTCACCCAATCCGAAACAATATTTTAAACATAATTAAAAGTACTTCTACTCCGTTATGGAATGTTATTTATTATGTGTAATATAGTGCATACATTAATACCTTTTAATACAAGCATCGTATTGACTTGGAAAAGAAAAATTACTTGTCTTTTTCATATATAATACATTATTTTATGATTATTTTATCGTATTTCGAAATATTTAACTGAATAAAATATTTTTATCCACTGCGTGAGTGCATCATTGTAAAGAGCTTGTTTTTGTCACGTTCAATCACGTGGTTTAAATTCGTCGGTCGCCATTTTGAAGCTATTTTCGTTAGACCTTTTGTGAAAGTGATGTGAATAATATTTGTTTTAAGTGGAATAAAACTATTAATAAGCTTTGTGTCCGACCTCAAATAAATCATACAATTCATACATTACCATATGTGTTTATTACAGTTATCCGAAGTGACAGACGTCAGCTGTTGGCGTAGGGATATATTAGGGACTATTTCTAGTAGCTTTATGAGTTGTCATCCGAATCGTCGTGAATGAATGATAGCCCAGTCGGTATCATGTCTCTCTACTGAGCTATGGGTCCCGGTTTTTTTTTTTAAAAATACTCTTCATATGAAAATTGTACTGTACCACCGGGATTACAAATGAAACATCCGAGAGTCGGTTAGTTTGACGCTCAACGCCTCGGTGCTCGTGACCACAGCCGAGACCGCCGTATATTAATTCAAAAGTAATCAATGGCTCGGCCAAACCATACATGACTGTCTCATTTCACCGCTGTTTTCTCTCTCTCTCTCTCTCTCTCTCTTTCTCTCTCTATCTTATACGTGAAAACCAAGATCCGAAAAGATCAATTTACTAAAAGTCGTGCTTGTGGTTGTGAACCTCCCGACATTGCAACAACGAACACCTGAAGTTTCCCATTCTGGTTGAGACGTCATCGGAGACAATACGTGACTATCGGGGGGGGCGCTTTCGATAACAGTTCTCTTGGCAAGATCGAGGAGTTACTCCAAGTTCTGCTGGGAACTTATCCAGATTCGAGCCTCGACAATATCCATAACAACATATGAGTCACCAGCTTCGGTGGCTGCGTGGTCTGACGCGCTACTCTCGCAGTAGACTAAAGCTTGATTCACACGTTCGCGAAAAAAGAGAACAGAATCTGCCTCAGAGGCGCAGGAGTTCACACGCTGTATGTTGTTGACCCATGATGCATTGTAACGCAAACTTAAAACAGCTGATTATGAACATATTTTATTTTCTAGTGGATAAACATATATTTGAGATCATTCTCCAGATGGATGTTTTACAAATTATACCACTGTGTCTGATTCAATCCAATACATCGATCCACACACATTTCATTAACGGGTTAAATTTCTCCTTGCTTCGGACTCTACAGCGCATGCGTTGTCAAATGCGCATGCGCACTGGTTTGAGATGGTTGGTTCTGAGATTTGATTGGTTCTCCCGTGCCGAACATCTAGGGCAGAGCGGACGAATAGAATGAGTTGAACTTTAGCGGAACAGTTTCGCGCCGTTGAGGCGGAGATCTTGTGATTGGCTTAGAGCGCGTCACGTGACCAAGTTTCTGTTCTGCGCTCGTTTTTCGACGAACGTGTGAATCCACAACAAGACTGCCGATGACGGGGAGATCGAGGTTCGAATCTCGGTCGGGTGTACTGAGGGTGGTTTTTCCTAAAATGGTTTTCCAACCTCCCTCCACCTAAATGCGAGTACACTTCCTGTAAATATAGCCTTCCTAATCCCTAAAACCATTGGCGTAATTAGTAGATAAGCGTATAACCCGAACGGGTAGTAAGACGCGGTGATAAAAAAAAGTTACACCCTCTTCCGGGGCCGCATAGTCTAAGCGAGTGTTTCACCAACTGGCGGCCCAGATGTTTTTTTTTTGCTGCCCTTAAAGTTTCTTGGAAAAGTGACCCACTAAATTTTCATGTTTAATATCTCCCTTACATCTTCAGTGGGAGCTGAAGGAGGAGTCAGAGGACAGGGTGCGTTGGCGTTCTAAGTTCACTGACAAAAGGAATGGACCTGTCGTAAGACAGAACACCTAATGATATTAATAGAATCAAAGATAATATATTTTTGTTAGAAAATTCGTTTGATGTCTAATTAAACATGTTTAAAAGTTATCGATACTACTTTTTATTTCATTCACATTTAAATACCTGTTCTGGCCGTTAGACTCGTGGAATCGTGGCCCTGGGCACTTTTTAAGTTGGAAGCCACTGACTGGTCTATGCTAAGGCAGTTATTTTCACCCGGGGGTACGCGAATATATCTTAGGGCTTACGTAGAATATTAACAACAACGACACAACAACACGCACACCACACACACCACACACACACACACCACACACACATTAGAGTCACGATTACCCGGCCCGGTTATCAGTGTTAAAAAGTACGTTTTAAAATAAACGAGCCGGTACAATATATTCACTATAAAACATTTACTGAATTCTAAAATGTAATCCATTTGACGCTCTATTTTCATTGTTCTTGCTTTATAGCTGATGTTCCATTTCCAAAATAAAGTACTGTATGATAGATTTCTTTCTCGTTTAATTTTGAATGTCCCACCTCCAATTACTGTATTCCTATTTTACATCGCATTCACAAAATGGGCAGATTCTTTTGAAACAAAGTTAAATGTTCTGTGGAAATTTAAAAAAAATAGGCAAACTTATACTGAAAATATTTACACTCGGATTCCGTATTATCCGGCTTTTCTGTTATCCGGCCCGGAATGCCGCCACTTTAGTCGCAAATTGTTTGTGTGTGTGTGTGTTATATATATATATATATATATATATATATATATAGTTTTCATTTAAGATTTATTATTTAATACATTATTTTATGTATAACTTCATTATGCTCCAACAATTTAGGGGTGCAAAGTTGAAAATACATTATATCTGGGGGTATGAGAACTAAAAAAAAAAGGGGGGGCGAATACCCCTAGTTTAAGGCGTCACTCTCGCAAGAGACTGGGATTGCAGATGATCAGGGAGATCGGGGGTCGGGTGCACTGAGGGTGTTTTTTTCTTTCAAAATTGTTTTCCACTCTTCCTCAAAGCAAATGTGGGTAGGGACTACATTTCTCTGAATTAAACCTTCTCCATTCCTAACTCATTAGCGTTTTTTTTAACCACCACGTCTTACTACCCGTCCGGGTTATACTCTTATGTAACTATTACGTTAATGGTTTTAGGGATTAGGAAGGTTATAGTTATATTAAGTGTACTCACATTCACGTGGAGTGAGAGTGGAAAACCATTTTAGAAAAATTAACCCTCAGTAAACCCGACCGAGAATCGAACCTCAATCTCCCCGCTATCGGCAGTCAGTATATTGCGAGAGTAGCGCGTTAGACCTTGCGGCCACCGAAGCGGGTATTAAAGTAATTAATACATACCCGTATAACTGAACAGGTAGTAAGAAGCGGTGATAAAAAAAACTTTATATATATATGTAGACATGAGTATTGCTTGTGATGTAAAAAATAACATAATAAATGACATGTCATCAAAATCCGGTCCCAGGTAATGCTGTGACGACTCGAAAGTTAGTAAGTGGTCTGTAACTTTTCCAAAACGATAGCGAAACTGGTGATAGTAAAAAAAAGAGGTAGTTTCTACTTGTCTACTGCCTGTCTGTATTGTAACTCGATTGGTTAGCAAGTAAAACTAACCATTCTCCCCACTTTTTTTGTTTTAAGAAACAACTGACATCCGTTTAAGGGGGATAGAAGAAAATGCCAGTTAAGATCCATATTTTTTCCAGTTTTTTTTTTTGCTGTCCCAAATTAGATTAAATATTTCTTCGGTAGATACATTTAAGTAGAGCGTTGATAATTCGGAAGTCAAAAAATACGGATCGTCGATCGTTTGAATCGTCAAGAAAAAATATCGTTTATAAAAATAGCCATAGTGGTATCAATATCAGAGACATAGGCCGCAAAAAAAAAAAAAAAATTAAAATAACCACCTCAACCCTTGTTAAATTTTTTTTTAAATTTGGAAACTTTTTTGTTGTTATATTTTTGCCTTGTTATATTCCTTCAGAATTTGGAATATTTAATAACAAAAAAAAAGTGTAAGTTTGTTGTTTAAATAAAGTGAGAATGTTTCTACCTTAACACTGAGTCCTCGTAAGTATCCCATGCCATGATTCTTTTCTTTATTTTTGCTATAGGTACCTAATTTTCGAAAATCCGAACTGAATCGAACACCATTTAGTCCAGATTAATAATAATACTTAGCACCGCGTCTTACTACCCGTTCGGATTATACGCTTAAGTACTATTTACTCCAATGGGCTAGGAATGGGAAGGTTGAATATAGAGGAAGTGAACCCGCATTTGCGTGGAGGGAGAGTGGAAAACCATTTAGGGAAAACCACTCCCAGTTCACCCGAGTGAGTTCGAACCTCGATCTCCTCATTCTCGCAGTCTAGCTCAACACGGAACTAGCGCGTTAGCTTAACTACGCCACCGGGGTTGGTATAAATTATCGACGTTCTACTCTACTTCAATTTTCTACTAGAGATGGCCTGGGCTGAGTTTTATATTTCTTGAATCCGAATCTTTAATTTTCTTTCAAATCTTGAATCCAAATTAGAACCCTCGAATCTTTTTTTTTTAAAAATAACATTTTTTTTAGTGTAGTAAAAAAAATTTAAAATTCAATTTTGAAAAAAATTTAATTGTTAAAGGGTTTGTACTATTGACAAAGTCGCTATTTTGTTCGCCATGTTTCTGACGTCATCAAACAAACTTTTTAAGTAAAATAATTATAATAATACAATTGGGTCGTCTTTTTGTTTCTGGTGATTTTGTTATTTTCCCAAGTCCACAAATCTTTGTATAGTTAGTTACCTTTACTAGTTGCTTAAAATTTTGATTTCAAGTCAAGGCCTTCATAATAGTCAGGACATATTTTTGAGATTTTTACTAATTTCGAACTCTATAAAAGCATAGGGTTCGAGAAGTTCAAGCTTCTACGTCTATTTTCGACATTTAGTAATCTCAATCATTTCGAAGCTTTGTCATGGGTACTGCGTAATTTAACTAAGACTTTTCTCTTAATTTAAAAAAAATCTCAAGTCAAATAGCGCTTGCAGGACAGTATTCAAATAAATGTTGAATACCCTGCGAAATTATTAGCACGGTCTTACACCCTTTGGTTAAGCCTAAGTACTATTACGCTAATGATTAGGAATTGGGAGATAAACTTAAGAAGTGAACCGCTTTGCGTGAGGGATGAAAACCATTAGAAAACCACCCATTCACCCGCCGAGATCGAACTCGATCTCCGTCTCGCGGTGAGTCACACGACTAGGCGTTAGCAACTACCCCGAGGCGGTACCATGCGAAGAAAATTAAACTGTTATCTTTCTAATGGAGCAATGTTTTACTTATTTGGGCCAAAAAATTTGTTTGCTATAAAACTGCATTTCACAACTGAAGATGTTTGGTCCAAACAGGGATGAAGATACTGGAGCGTGGAGGAGGTTACAAAATGATGAGTTACCTTACCCCTGTACTCACCTTAAGACATTGTTAGGATAACAAGTCCTGCAGGTTACGATGGGCAGGACATGCAAATGGGAGAATCTAGAACCTTGTGCAGGTTAATGACTGTCAAACCCAATGGGAAGAGACCATGGAAGACCTAGACGCAGATGGGAGGATAACATTAGAATGGACCTGAAATATATAGGGTGTAATGAGGTGGACTGGATAGAACTAGCACTTTTAATTAAATGTAATGGTGTATTTTACATGATTTAATTCGGATTCGTCGACTTTCTGAACCAACTAAAATCAGCATACGACTTATAAAAGATCTTAACCCTAGCCAAGACACAGCACCCAGTCTCCTGACCGTCGATTTATCACTATGAAAGGAGAAAGTCACAATCCGACCAACGATACATTTTTCGAACCAAAGGCCCTTGCAACTAGGTAGATACAGAAGCCCCATGGCTTCTTTGGTGCTGACTGACAGCTCACAGCTGTAACTTCTAACAGTCAACATTTAGGTATATACCTAAATGTTGACTGTCAGAAGTTACAGCTGCTAAACACATGTTTTTTGCAGATCATATGGTTCGGCGTAGGGATACATAATTTGGTCTGGTAGCTTTTCAAAGCCGTCAGCTGTGAACTGTCAGTCAGCACCAAAGAAGCCATGGGGCTACTGTAGAAGCGCTACCCCGACTGGACTAAAGGTGTTGTACAAAACATCAATGTGTCAAACGCTGCGTTAGGACAGGGGCAATTAGCGAGTTTTGTTTATAGTTTCATCATGACCTTTCTCTACTATTTGACTGCATTTGGAATGTGTAAGAGTGAAAGTTGAAATAAAAACATTTCTAATTAATGACTACCGGCTTCACTTAGCATTTTTAAAAGTTACTTTGGTGAAACTCAAATAATCGATGTTAGCGGGAAACTCTCATTTTATTCTTTTAAGTTTGTCTCGCAACCCCTCTGGAAGAGGTTGCATTGTAACTTGTGCATACGGATTTTTTTTATCGCTCAAGAAAAATTTGTCGACCCCGCTAGGTTCGAACCCTGAGGTGAGCACTTTACCCCAAGAACCATCGAGATCGACTCGATTATCTTAGGAAAACTGCGAGATAATATTTTAAAACGACTTAAAAAGGGGACGGCCAGACTGGGCGAGCGAGCGACTAAAATATAAAATAGAACACATTGGTTGTAATGAGAGGTGGCCAGACTGGAGCGAGCGACTAAAATATAAAATAGAACCCATTGGTTGTAATGAGAGGTGGCCAGACTGGAGCGAGCGACTAAAATATAAAATAGAACACATTTGTTGTAATGAGAGGTGGTCAGACTGGAGCGAGCGACTAAAATATAAAATAGAACACATTGGTTGTAATGAGAGGCGGCCAGACTGGAGCGAGCGACTAAAATATAAAATAGAACCACTTGGTTGTAATGAGAGGTGGCCAGACTGGAGCGAGCGACTAAAATATAAAATAGAACACATTGGTTGTAATGAGAGGTGGCCAGACTGGAGCGAGCGACTAAAATATAAAATAGAACACATTTGTTGTAATGAGAGGTGGCCAGACTGGAGCGAGCGACTAAAATATAAAATAGAACACATTGGTTGTAATGAGAGGTGGCCAGACTGGAGCCAGCGACTAAAATATAAAATAGAACACATTTGTTGTAATGAGAGGTGGCCAGACTGGAGCGAGCGACTAAAATATAAAATAGAACCCATTGGTTGTAATGAGAGGTGGCCAGACTGGAGCGAGCGCTCGAGCCGGTACAGTCTAGTTTACAGGCGCTAGGCAATATTATTGTATGTTGGTTCATTGAGTGCTAGGAAAACTTCTCATTTTGACATTTTTATTACTATCGATAGGTTTAGCACACTTGCTACTAACGGCCTAATTTAATTGCTAAGATCATAAACCATATATATATATATATCTGATATGTTAAAATACTTCAATATTATCAAAGTAGACCTTTACAAATAAGAATCACCATTAGCGTGGAGAGAGGATGAGAAAACCACAACAATAAATCACTTGTTAAAACCCCCCTCAGTTCACTGAGCCAAGATTCGGAGCCTCCTCGTCAACAACTATCGAGAGCTATCTGCTAATCACGCGCTCGCTCGCACGCTTGTCAGTCTGGCCGAACCCTAACGTTACCAGAAAAGCGGCGGCGCTCATGTAAATGAAGGTGAATTTGTGCCTCAAGCGTTCCTGGGTCCGAAAACATTGTCTTATGACCTTGGAAGGTAATCATTACAAAAATAAAAACTAACGGATGTCCGTATACTATTGTTTTTCTCGATTATTGACATTTGAACCGGATAACTTTAGTTTTATGTAGTCTTGCGACATATTTTTGGCTCTAAACGTTCTATTTGGTTAAAATATAAATAATAACTATTGCATTTTTGAAATCATTGAGCTATTTAGAATTTTGTAAATTTATTACCATACAATAGAAAACCCATCTGTCCAAATCACGATTATCCAAATTCTGCGTTATCCACAATACACTTTTTGAGTAAAAAAATTAAAAAAACTGTCTTAATATTAGCTAAAATACTTCTCCCATGTCCTCCAATATACAGTACAGTAGCGCTTCAAGTTGTAGGCTTTATTCTGTCTTCGTTTGCAACAAAATATCCCGTCTTACTCCTCATTTTGTATCATATTATGTAGTGTTGCCAGGGTAAGCAGAGCTTGTTAAACTGTATCTGTGATATGTTCTCCCTCACTCTGTCCCCATTTGACCAGGGTAAGCAGAGCTTGTTACAACTGTACCTGTGATATGTTCTCCCCCACTCTGTCCCCATTTGACCAGGGTAAGCAGAGCTTGTTACAACTGTATCTGTGATATGTTCTCCTCACTCTGTCCCCATTTGACCAGGGTAAGCAGAGCTTGTTACAACTGTACCTGTGATATGTTCTCCCCCACTCTGTCCCCATTTGACCAGGGTAAGCAGAGCTTGTTACAACTGTACCTGTGATATGTTCTCCCCCACTCTGTCCCCATTTGACCAGGGTAAGCAGAGCTTGTTACAACTGTACCTGTGATATGTTCTCCCCCACTCTGTCCCCATTTGACCAGGGTAAGCAGAGCTTGTTACAACTGTACCTGTGATATGTTCTCCCCCACTCTGTCCCCATTTGACCAGGGTAAGCAGAGCTTGTTACAACTGTATCTGTGATATGTTCTCTCCCACTCTCTCCCTATTTGACCAGTGTAAGCAGGGCTAGTTACAACTGTACCTGTGATATGTTCTCCCCACTCTGTCCCCATTTGACCAGTGTAAGCAGAGCTTATACCTGTGATATGTCCTCCCCCACTCTGTCCCCATTTGACCAAGGTAAGCAGAGCTTGTTACAACTGTACCTGTGATATGTTCTCCCCACTCTCTCCCCATTTGACCAGTGTAAGCAGGGCTAGTTACAACTGTACCTGTGATATGTTCTCCCCCACTCTGTCCCCATTTGACCAGTGTAAGCAGAGCTTGTTACAACTGTACCTGTGATATGTTCTCCCCCACTCTGTCCCCATTTGACCAGGGTAAGCAGAGCTTGTTACAACTGTACCTGTGATATGTTCTCTCCCACTCTGTCCCCATTTGACCAGTGTAAGCAGGGCTTGTTACAACTGTACCTGTGATATGTTCTCCCCCACTCTGTCCCCATTTGACCAGGGTAAGCAGGGCTAGTTACAACTGTACCTGTGATATGTTCTCCCCCACTCTGTCCCCATTTGACCAGTGTAAGCAGGGCTAGTTACAACTGTACCTGCGATATGTTCTCCCCCACTCTGTCCCCATTTGACCAGTGTAAGCAGGGCTAGTTACAACTGTACCTGTGATATGTTCTCCCCCACTCTCTCCCCATTTGACCAGTGTAAGCAGGGCTAGTTACAACTGTACCTGTGATATGTTCTCCCCCACTCTGTCCCCATTTGACCAGTGTAAGCAGGGCTAGTTACAACTGTACCTGTGATATGTTCTCCCCACTCTGTCCCCATTTGACCAGTGTAAGCAGAGCTTATACCTGTGATATGTCCTCCCCCACTCTGTCTCCATTTGACCAGGTTAAGCAGAGCTTGTTGTAACTGTACCTGTGATATGTTCTACCTCACTCTGTCCCCATTTGACCAGGGTAATCAGAGCTTGTTACAACTGTACCTGTGATATGTTCTCCCCCACTTTGTCCCCATTTGACCAGGGTAAGCAGAGCTTGTTACAACTGTACCTGTGATATGTTCTCCCCCACTCTGTTTCCATTTGACCAGGGTAATCAGAGCTTGTTACAACTGTACCTGTGATATGTTCTAACCACTCTGTCCCCATTTGACCAGGGTAAGCAGAGCTTGTTACAACTGTACCTGTGATATGTTCTAACCACTCTGTCCCCATTTGACCAGGGTAAGCAGAGCTTGTTACAACTGTACCTGTGATATGTTCTAACCACTCTGTCCCCATTTGACCAACCCCACACATGCTCTGCTCTACCCACCTCACATCTGGGCGTATATTTCTGTTGTTACCCGACCAACGAGTGTTCTACTGAGTGGTGAGAACGTATCAAAGGTACAGTCTCAACTAACTCTTCTTACCTTGGTAACAACACACATCAGTGTTCGCATGGTCTAATGGGTCACTCTCGGCTCGGACTGGAGTGCCGATGACAGGGAGATCTGTGTTCAAATCTCGGTCGGGTGTACTGAATGGTGTTTTTAAGGTTGCCCCAACCACTCTCCGTTTCCTCTGAAATACTTATCCCTGTCACACAGCATAGATTATTAATGTACGAGTATAGCCCGAGTGGGTGCCAAGAGCCGGTGATAAAAAAACAACTACCAACAAGCTGCTCTACAGGTTTCTCAACACACTGGGGCTGTTAGTACCACGGACCTACTGGTACAAGTTATTACAAGTCGGGACTCGAACTGACAGCCATGTAGTCCCTCTGATGCGCGCTGGCGAGTCAACGGCCTTGTCTTTAATCCGTGACCTTGGCTTTTAGCGAGTTCAGTGGAGGAGACGGTGTTGCCTTCTAGCGACAAGGAGACGTCTAGTCCAGGCTTTTAGCGAGTACAGTGGAGACCTGACTGTGTTGCCTTCTAGCGACAAGGAGACGTCTAGTCCAGGCTTTTAGCGAATACAGTGGAGACCTGACTGTGTTGCCTTCTAGCGACAAGGGGACGTCTAGTCCAGGCTTTTAGCGAGTACAGTGGAGACCTGACTGTGTTGCCTTCTAGCGACAAGACAAGTTTAGTCCAATCTTCATAGGAAGGGCCTTTTAGAAATACTTTACAGAAATTTTTTGCGGCCAAAATTAATAAAATTTTAATATATTATTAGTGTTATTTAATAAATATTTATAATATTGACGAAAAATGTACTAAAACCATTTTAATATATTCATATGTCAAGACAATTTTGATAAATATTATCAATACCTATAGTTTCCTTTAACACCACGTCTTACTACCCGTTCAGATTGTACACATATGAACTAATTAAACTAACGTGTTAGGGATGAGAGAGGTAAAATTTGGAGGACTGTACACGCATTTGTGTGGAGGGAATGTGTAAAACCATTTAGGAAAAAAAACACCATCATTACACCCGACTGGTATTCGAACTCGGGTCTCCCTGATAATCGGCTGTCCGGTCTATTGCGAGAGTGACGCCTTAGACTAATGGGGCTCAACTTGGAGTACGCGAGAAGGGGAGTTTATTGAAATATATATTTTCCACCCCGTTTAACTACCCTTACGGGCAGAACGCGTATTATTATTATTATTATTATTATTATTATTTAGCACCGCGTCTTACTACCCGTTCGGGTTATACGCTTAAGTACTAATTACGCTAATGGATTAGGAATTGGGAAGGTTGAATTTAGAGGAAGTGAACCCGCATCTGCGTGGAGGGAGAGTGGAAAACCATTTAGGAAAAGCCACCCCCAGTTCACCCAACCGAGATTCGAACCTCGATCTCCCCGTCCTCGGTAGTCGATCTCAACACGATTAGCGCGTTAGCCAACTACGCCACCGAGGCAGAACGCGTATTAATTACACTAATGTGATAATGATGATGACGATAAAAATGTAGAGAAAAATACACCCGCATTTGCGTAGGTGGGAAACTTTTAAAAAACCTCTCTGTACACACGGCCGTGATTCAAACCCCGATCTTTCCCGTCACCTTCAAACCAGAACAAAAGCTTGAGAATGTCGTTGCCAGCGAGAAAGGAAGTGTAGAACTTCACGTCAACATCCCCTGGAGGGTTGAAAAACCACCCCTAACCAGAGGGTGAATAGTCAGATTCAAGGAACAAACACATTCCGTTCTTATTATTTTCCATCGCAGGAATTCCTCGCTACGGTAAAGAACTCTCATATTTATGATAATGATTTCATGCACCGAGTCCTTGGCGTGTTAACAAAGATATGAGGATGGTGTTGGTGTTAATTATCTGGACCGACATTATTTAGTTTTCTAACGGGATATCGCACAGGAATAGAAAGTTTTGGCCCAGAAGAGGATGGACATAAAATATAAAATAGGTTAGATTTGTGTAAAATAACAATATGATTTATTACGTATCATAAGATGGGGGAGGAGGGGGGAGGGCACGAGACTAAAGGTAAGTGTTTTCACAGTTTTTATAGCAAAACAATTTTTTGTCAAAATAAGTAAAACATTGCTCCAGTACAAACAAAGAGTATAATTTTCTCCACGTGGTGATATCAACAGTTGTTGAATATCTGTCATGTTGATAGCAGCATTAGATGACAAACTTTTTAAACGAAGAGGAAAAGTTGTCATTAAATTCCAGGACACCCTTGACAGATATTCAACAAACTGTTGAGGTCATGGTGACCTTGTGGTCTAGGGGTAAGGTATTAACTTCTGTGCTGAGGGTCCGGGGCTCAATCCTTGGTCCCGGCACAGATTTATCTGATTGCCAAACCCTTCCTTCACCTCTGACAAGACGTGTATTAATCACAACCTGTGAATGTGAGGAATGCTAGGCCTCCACCGTGGTTCGGATCCCACGTTAAACTGTAGGTCCTCCATTTCATCTCACAACCACCCTACCATTACACATTAGCGTAAGTGCGTACAACACGAACGGGTAGCAAGACGCAGTTCCGTGGAGACTTTTTCCACGTCCCGATGAGATGAGGGTAATAATGAGTATGATAGTGATAGTGAGTATGGAACAAGTGGAAATACTAACAACCTAACTTAATTAACCAAACTCTGGTGACCGATGAAATCATTCCCCCTTTCGGAATAATTACTCAAGGTACCACCAGCCGGGAATCGAACCCGCGACCCCTAGATTCGTAGCTGGATGCAATGAGCCCTACACCACACAGCCATTACTCCTTAATAACATATACCTAATTATATCAGCACACGAGAATTTCTATGAGCGAGCGAGAAAGGTCCTACCTATTTTTGCAGGGTTCTTACACACACCACAATCGACGGCTTTACTTCCCCTCCGAAGGAAGTTCTGCTACATATTTTGATCACTCAAAGAAAAATCCGTCGACCCTGGTTGGGTTTGAACTCACGAACATCTGGTGCTGAGGCTTGCACTTTACCCCTAGATCACCGACATCGACGAGTTGATTGGCAATAAAATATGTTTCATTTGACTTAGTTTTTTCCCCGAGTTTTCCGAAAATTGTGTTCGGGTTACCCACAACTTCAAACTACCGGGGTTTTTATCGTATAACTATAATCTATAGTAGTGTTTCTCAAACAGTGGTACGCGTAGCCCCAGGAGTACGCGTAGCCCAGGAGTACGCGTAGCCCAGGAGTACGCGAAGGATTTCAGAGGGAAAAAGAGGAGATTGAGATACATGACTTATTAATAATAATTTTTGCTGTTGATAATAGTAAGTATTATAAACAAATTAACGAAGATTTTGACAAGATGTCAAGGACTTTAATGGTCCTTTCTACCTCTCTGTCAGGGCGTTGTTAACCTTACCAACAAGGTTTTTTCTTCTTCAATTTAGAACAATCGTTTATACTTCGACAGTGTAACGGGTAATTATTTCCTTTTTAAAAATAAATACATTAAAAATTGGAAGGAGTGAGTTATTTAGGCCACGGCCCTAAAAAGGGCACACGAAACACTGAAAACTTGTCTAATTTTTAGGCTAAAATTCTAAGCCCAGAAGTTACGACATGATATTAAAAAAAAAAATGCAATATTGTCAATACATTAACAGTGCTACTAAAATTCCTAATAGAGGAGGTGGGGGAAATACATAATTAATATCTCCTATGTGCAAGGACATCCATGCGATCTTTCGAAATATAGGGCGGACTGTAGTACCATTTGTGGCACCCCCCAACCCCTCCTCTAGAGAGAAAATTCCAATAATTTATAACCTTGTGGGAGGGAATTTGAAAGCCTCTGTACATAATTCTAAAATAAGTATATGAGTTCCAAGAGTCAATTTTCAGCAAAAAAAAAGTTCTAAAAAGTCAACTAAAGATAAAAATTTAGTGGTAGTTAAACCCATCGAAAAGAAACATTATATTTTTCATAAGTTTATTGAACAGAACAAAATGAAAAGGAAGCTGTTGATAAGGTAATGGGAGGAGATATAAACTACATTCTATCATTTTTATCTGTTAGCTCGGATATTGATGATTCAAAGTTGTTAAAAGCAAATTGCAGCCAAATTACAAATACACAGTTTGAATTATTAATTTTTCCAAAAAAATTAACAAACACAAAGAGTAAATATTGCAGTAATATTGCAGTAGATAAGGGGCCTGGACAATTTCTGTGACTACTTTTTACAAACGTTGGTTTGATAAAGAAGCCGTTTCACGTCACGGTTAACAGGTAAATGTATCTCCAACTAGAAGTAGACCGGGAGATGAAAATGGATGCAAGTGAGACCCACACCCACCTATCATCATTAACCTGGCTGAAGACGGTGACGAATATGATGACGTAGAAGAAGTTCTTGCGACCCCGTTGGAAAACACTTTAAAAGGCACAAGCCAGTTCATAACGAATATGACTTATTTGTTGTGCTAGTGTTAAAAAGATTTAAGACAGTGTTTTTTTTCTCTGTGTAGTACTACACGTTCAGATTCTTCACATTTATAATGTTAATAATAATAATTTAATAATAATAATGATAAAAACTAATATGGGATTAAATACTAATTTTTTTAAATGTTTAATATTGTAGAAAAAATTAATAACTAATACTAGGCCGAGCATCAACATATCAAGGTCAACAATAAATAAAAAATAAATAAAACTGTCATATAGGTTTCTTGTATGGACCTAAATTTTAACTGTCAGAAGTTGACAGCTGCTAAACATATGTTTTTTTCGCTCATATGGTTCGGCGTAGGGATACATAATTTGGTCTGGTAACTTTTTCATAGCTGTCAAGTCAGCACCAAAGAAGTGGTAAATCTACTGTAGCAACTATGTTCAATTTTCTATAGTCACTTTAATGGAATAGGATAGAAGAAGGAAGCATTTTAGAGACAATCTCCCCGTCATCATAGGCCATTCTAACACAAGAGTAACGCCTTAAACCATTCAACCGGGTGCCAACCTTAAAACTTTTAATTTAAATTTAATTTATTTGAAGTATTTGACATGATCTTTATGGACCGACTGATTATATCAGCACATAACTTATAAAATAACTGATATATTATGTAACAGACACAGCATCAGCACCCGTCAGTTAATTCATCGCCGAGAAAGGGGAAAAACGAACAACTCGCCGATATTAAATGTTTCGACCATGACTAGAATAGAACCCTAAAACCTTAACTCAAAATACAGACAAGCTACCGAGTGAGCTAAGGAGTCTGACCAAATTTGATCAAACATTGAAATCGTTTTACTGAAACAACAAAATTGAAAAAAACGACTATTTCAAAAAGAAACAACTATTGAACCGTTCCAATTTAGTTGTGGTCGGGTCAATAATGAAGATAAAGCCGCACTTCATGGCGTACTAAAAGGGCACTTTTATTTCTAGAGGACAGGTTACGAATGTAAACATCGCATTCAGAATCTATCTCTCCATTTTCTGAAACAAGTGCTGAAGCAGAAAGAAGCTTCTCAAAGATGAAATTGATAAAACAAAATAATCTCCCATCAACAATGAGACAGCAACGATTGTCGTGACTTTCATTACTTTCAATTGAAAATGATGTTATGCGACAATTGACGGCATAATTTCCGAATAGAATGTCGGAAAGTGAATATTTAAACTTTAAACTAAAAGTATCTACTAAAGATCTACACTAATGTGTTTATATCAGTGAGGTGTTGAGAAACGCGGTGACAAATTATTTTTGTCATTAAAGTATCAAAATAAAGATTTTAAATTAAAGTTTTTTTTTTTTTCCCTCCTATTTTAAGATATTTTTGTTTGTTTATGTATTTTTTTCGAGTGAAATATTGTAGGCTTTAAAAGGTTCGTAAGGCCCTAGGCACTGTGCCTAGTCGGCCTAATAGATAAAGCGGCCCTGTTGCCTACCACATTAAACTTATCGTGGATGGAGTATATGTATGTACCGTGAAGTAGCGCAATAAAGTTGACGTTGGGTAAATCATGAGAAATCCACCTCTGATCCGCTCGAGGGTGTGTGTGGGGGGGGGGGGGCGTACGGTC